>OX451220.1:4089063-4278206 GCA_949628195.1 Phasia obesa
ATTATATATTATATATATATATATATATATATATATATATATATATATATATATATATATATATATATATATATAATATATATATATTATATATATATACAGTGCGAACTCGATTACTGCAACTATGCGCAACAACTCGATTCACGCAACACCTGGATCAAATGCATTGTAGACTCAGTCAACGCAACTTTTAAAAAAATTTACCTCTATAATCGCAACAATTTTTTTAACTCTGTTTTTTTGTTCCTGGATAGTTTTTGCATTCTTTTACCGTAATTTCTTGGAATAGTTTTCATAAAAAAAAAACAGACAAACAGCACGTGTCTGTTGTTTTTTTATCAGTTTGGTCAAAATGATTTTCGTGATCAGTACCATTAATAAAAACAACGCATAAAAATGGTGAAGGTGACAAAGTGCAGTAAATTAACAATTAAACAAAAGAGTGAAGTTTTGAATAAACTTGAAAAAAAAACTTATCGGTCAAAGCATTATGCCAGGAATACAATGTGCATAAATCAACAATAACTAGAATTAAGCAAAATAAATCAAAATTAATTAAATTCGTTACAAATGCTGAATCCGGCCCAGGAAAGCGTATGGTAATTAGACCCTGTGAGTATCCAGTAATGGAAAAAGCTCTGTATAAATGGTTTTTAAAACAAAGAGAATTAAATTTGCCTGTTTCGGCTGAAATCTTAAAGACAAAGGCTATTCAGCTGCATAACAAAATTAATGAAAGTCGTGCTGATTTTCATGCAAGCAATGGATGGTGTTCAAATTTTAAAAAACGTCATGGTATTCGAATGCTAAAAATATGTGGCGAAAAACTTTCAAATAAACCAACACTTATTGATCCATTTTTGGAAAAATTTCATGACAAAGTATTAAAGCTTAAATTAACACCGGAACAAATATATAACGCCGATGAGTCTGGATTATTTCATAAAATTATGCGGAACAGAACACTGGTAAACTTTAATGAAACATCTGCTCCTGGTCGAAAAGTAAGCAAGGAGCGCATTACATTTTTAGCCTGCACCAACGCATCTGGTTTGCACAAGGTTAAAATATTTGTCATTGGTAAAGCATTAAATCCTAGAGCTTTCAAAGGTTTTGAAAACAATCCCGTACTTTACAGGGCTAACAAAAATGCATGGATGACGTTGGCATTCTTTGAGCAATGGTTCAATGATACGTTTGTTCCTGAGGTACGTATATATACATACATATGTATTAAAAAATATGTAAGTCTCAAATAGAAAGAGTGTTTTTTTAGGTAAGGTCATATCTTCAATCTAAAGGACTTCCAAAAATGGCGTTATTGCTGCTGGACAATGCACCCTGCCATCCTAAGGATGGCGAGATACAAAGTGAGGACGGATTAATAGCAGTCATGTGTTTTCCACCAAATTGTACAGCTTTAATCCAGCCAATGGATCAAAATGTCATTAACATAACAAAGTTGTACTATAAGAAAAGCCTCTTACCGCATTTAATTGGAAGTAAAGGCTCAAATATTGAAGAAAAAATTAAGTCTTTTACTTTACGTAATGCAGTTTGTCTCCTTTCAAATGCATGGGATAAATTGCCTTCCGATATGATTAAGAAGTGCTGGAAGAAGATTATGTATCCTAAAAACCCCTGGACAGATGAAGATAATTTACCACTGAGTGCAATAAGAGCAGAAGTCGAAAGAGACACTTCATTATTGTTATCTGTCTCCGACTATTTTCAAGAAATTATGCCAGAAGAAACAATTTCTAATGATGAAATCAATGAATGGTTATTTGAAAACGTTGATAACGGTTCGAACTATTGTTTTGAAAATCTAGATGAAGTGGAAGAAATCGATAATTCTGATGAAAATCTCGTTGAAATTCCAAAACCTTCCAGAAATACCCATCAGACTGCTATTGATTCATATAACAATTGCATTCAATGGGCTGAAGAAAATGAAATGGATCTTAAAGATATTCTTGGGCTTCAAAATCATCGCGAATCTGCTGTGCAGAAAAATATATCAGCCAAAAAACACAGTCAAAAATTTCAGATTTTTTTAAAAAGTAAATATGTATTAGATGTTTTAAAAAACCATATGTATATATTTCTCAATATGTATAATAAGTATCAATATTAACAAATATGAATTTTTCAAGTTTTTTTCTAATAAATAAAAACTATAAGCGAATAAATATACTAAATAAATAGTTTTTTTTAATAAATATTTGAACACATATTGGTAATACATGAAAAATGGGAGGAAAAAGCATTAAAATTTTGTGATTCGGTTAACGCAACTACCGCGGTTATCGCAATTACCCGAATTTCTATTAGTTGCAGTAATCGAGTTTGTACTGTATATATATATATATATATATATATATATATGGGTTTTACCGTCACCGAACACGGTATAAAAACTTGGACATCCTGAATTTTCAAATGCCTCAAACACTTAGGGGGTTAAGATCATTTTTAGGCCTGGCTGGCTACTATAGACGTTTTGTTAAGGATTTCGCAAATATAACTAAGCCGTTGACAAGATACCCCAGAGGAGAAAATGACAATATTGGTAGCAATATATCAAAAAACACGAGCATAAACCTAGACGATGAGGCGACAAAGGCCTTTGAAAAGATTAAAGATATTTTGCAACGGAAGACGTATTATTGCTGCATCCTGACTTTAGCAAAACCTTCGAATTGACGACAGACGCATCATACACAGCGATTGGAGCTGTGCTTTCCCAGAACAACAGACCAATTACAATGATATCGCGAACTCTATCACCTACAGAGGAAAATTACGCGACAAAAAACAGGAAAAGACTTCACAAATTCATTTGAGGCTGTGGGACTTATAGGTAAAATTGTTAATTGCCAAAAAGTAAACTGCATACTATGCAATGACCACACCTTGGCCCAGATACAAAACGAGCTAAAAAAAGCATTTCCAGCTGTTAAATTTGTGTGCTCGAAAAAATGATAATTGATGTTCAAAACGTAGATGACCAACTGGAAATAATTCACAATGAACATAGTAGGGCCCACCATTCCTTTAAGGAAAATATACAACAATTTCTTTCAGATTACTATTTTCCTAATATGCGAAGGTAATTAAAACATATAATTTCCTCCTGTAAAACGTGTTTGGAGGCCAAACACGAAGATATCAAATATCAGAGACACCAGTACCGACCGCTATAGGGGAAATCTTTCACATAGACATCTACAATACAGATAAAAGATTTTTTTTTATATGTCCGGACAAATTTTTAAAATTTGATGTAGTGAAACCAATAGCTTCAAGGGCTATCGTTGATATAAAACCAGCTCTCCTCGAGATATTGAATTTTGTTGGGAATACTAAAATAGTGTGCGATAATGAGAAACAATAAAAACGCTTATAAAGAATAACATTGGAGCCGATATTTATGCAATTCAACCTCTTCATAGCTCATCCAACGGGCAAATGGAACGCTTACACAGCACTTTGACGGAGATTGCGAGAGGTCTCAAACTGGACAACACCTCATTAGATGCACTAGATCTTCTCTTAATTGCTACATCGAAATACAATAGAACTATTCATACTACGACCGGGATGAGACCCATTGATATTATCTAGATTATTCCAGGGGACCTTAAGAAGAAAATTTCTTCGAAAATTGCTGCTAAACAGAAGTCCAACTTAGGCTATCATAATAAGGATGGAATTGGTAGAAAATATAATCCAGACGATAGCGTTTACGTTAAAGTTAACAAACGCTTAGGAAACAAATTTAGTAAAATTTTTGTCGAGAGAGTGGTTCAGGAGGATTTAGGAACTACTCTTAGGATTGACAATAGAATAGTTCATAAGGACTTCTTGAAAAAATCAAGTATTTCATTTCTTTCAGAATTCTCGTGACGTTTTGCCATGTCTTAAAAGGCAAATTGATCGACTATACGAACTCATATTATGTACCTATTGAGGACGGAGTCATAGGTATTTACCAGGACTTTGGTTATATTGCACATTATGCTAATATCAGGAATTATGAGGATATTATGAGGATACGACTAAGGCCGCAAACACAATTTCTGATGTGCAGATGCGACAGATATTAACAGACGATCTTAGTACAATGACATACACAACATTCGCACACACCATAGACAGCGGATTCGGATCCTGCTTTTTGTAGAGAAAGTTTTGAACATAATACTTGCCTCAGCAATGTGTAAATCTACCTCATCACATTATATAGGGCAGATCACAGAGGTGAGCGACGATGTGCTACTTATAAATGAGAGATTTGCACGAATTAAAGAACTTGGTAAACTCCCAATCTTCATTAATGGTACATTTTTGGTAACATTTACGGATACCGTTGAAGTAAACAATACCTTATTCACAAATAAGAAGAATACAATTTTTGTAAGCCCATATATGCCATCCGCTCATAAAGTAAATATTTCAGGTCATTTCCAATCCCTATCATTGCCTTACCTCCACGAAATTCATTTTAAAAATTTAGATACAATTACAAACCTCGAACAGAATTTGAAAAATCACTCATACATTTTCTCAGCAGTAATATTTTTTATAGTAATATTGGGTATATTTTATATGACCTACAGGTATTACAGTAAGCGTTCTGATATCAATAAACTTTTACGCAACCTGAAGGCAGTCGGGACGCCTGCTTCTAAGAAAGGGGGGATTTAACACCACAATGTTCACCAGCAGTTTTTACGTGTTTTTTCTTTAATGCAGACTAGTGTCAGCATTTTTTACCTGATAGAAAAAAGTGCCGCTATTTTTGCTACTTTAAAAACATTTTAATTTTAGTTTGCTTGAAACAAGTGTCTTGTGTGGTGTTTTAAAAAGTTTTTAAGTAAGTTTGCAAATTTAAGTTTAAAAAATGTGTTCACCATAATAATATTCTTCCTTTTATTGTGCAAGAAGAGGTATTTGTTGAAGAAACTAATTTATTATATAAGGAAGTGGATAACATAATATTGCATATTCCAATTGTGTACAATTCGCGAGACGCGTGAGATGAGCTATTAGAGAGTTTTAATTTAATTGAAGTGAAGCCATATTTAAGAAGTAAGTATATACATACATACATATGTACTTAGCTACTTACATATTTCAAAATAACTAACCACTTTTAGGAGCTCAAATAACATTTTAAAGCTTGAAATATTTGTCTAAGGAAGATATTTATTAAAGAAGCTATACCACCAATTGGATTTCGTGCTTGATTTAGGGAAAAATTATTTAGTTGGAGAAAACGCAAGGTAAAACAAAAACAATAAAACCAGTCAAATAAGTGTAGGGACTAGGTCTTTTCCCCCAACAAATAAATTGAATTTTTATTATAAAACGTTATGGGTAATTAGCATAATATTAAATAATTAATATTTAAATTCCCAAAAATTTTATTAATAACTAAATATGCAATTGCTTGTGCAAACCTTGGCAACACTTGTTTTTTTCGATTCTCTTGCGAGAACAAAATTAACTTGTGTATGCTTTTCATCACACCTTACGCATTCAGTGATGGCAAAAAGCATCCAATTGTAGAAGGACAGTAAGGAAAAATAAAAACGTGGTTTGTTTGTTGGTGCTTTGTTGAAGCTTAAATATTCTGTAATATTATTCTATTAACATGCATAATTCTCATTGTGTTTTGTAGAATTTTATTACTTATAGAGTATTTTTGGCTTCTCTAAAATTAGGAAAAAGGAAAAAAAGGAAAATTTTATTAATAATAAAAACTTTTATCTATAAAGCCATAGGAAAGTATTATTTTTACTCTAACAGTACGTCATTGATGATGATAACTTAGCAGTAGCTGTTGCCAATAAAGTGGCTTCATGGTTACATAATAATCCAAATATTGGATTAAGATCAACACCCGCATAATCCATTTCTTCATCTGTTGGAAATTCCAAGCTATCTAAGATCACGTTCAGAATTATGGTTTTCTTTAATTCAAAATTGTTTGTCTTATTTTATTTAAGAGTCTTAAACTTATTTTGGAAGACAGCCTTAAAGGAAAATCTATCACCACGTATTATCAAAAAACCAGTCATTTGACAGATTCACTTCGTGCGGATTTGATTAGCATAATTTTAGAAGATATATTTTATCACGAAGTAAAATTATCGCCAAAAGATTTTCCGGCTGTTGTAGAAGAAATTTTACAAAACTTCTCTAATGAAAAGTAAAAGCTTTATCTTTCTGATTTTATTTTACGTGTCAATGCCGTTTTTTATTTTCAGGAATATTATTTTACAGCGCATGGTAGAAAAACAAATCCTGGTGGTAAGCTTTGGGATAAATACGTCAACCGAAACGCAAAACGAGTACGGTTGTTACGTAAATTCTAAGATACTTTGGAGACCTTAAATTTGAGTGCAGTACAATCTGAACTTGATGACTCAATATTAGAATCATTAAAAACTTCCCTTTCAAGAGATTTTTTAAGTTGAGATAACGTTTAAGATAAATGGCAACGCACTTTCCTTCTAAGAAAAAAAAAAAAATAAATACTTCTAAAAATAATTTTGAATTTATACTTTATTCTAATCCTAAATCTGACGAACTTGTAAGTTGATTCAAATTGAGGGAAGATTTTTTATTAATAATAATAGTTTTTTAGATTAATATTAATTTTCAACTCCTCCATCCCAATAAAACCCATTTGTTTTTTAGTAAATTGAATGAGTTTACGAAGAAAATTGAAAATTATTACCATCTTAATATTAAAAGCAACAAATCAAAAGAAGTTCTCGCACATGTAAAGGATGCCTCTATTCAAAGCAAGTATTTATTTTCTTATGAAACTTATATTGTTTAAGCTACCAATACAAATTTTTTTTTGTGAGTGTTTTCCTTAGATTCTCTTGACTACTTATATACCATCCTAGTAAATTCGGTTATAACACCAACGGCTCGGTTTGCAGATGATCTTGGAAGGAATGTGAAAAAGATTTCAATACCAGATGCTAATGAAAGCTTTATACTTCATCTAACTACTATTAGTCATTATGAGAAGGTAATAACTGAACTTAAAGAAAATTATTACAGTAAAAGTCTGACTGTACAACCTCTATTAATAGTTGTAGGCCATAGTATATATAATTTAGAACAGTTTTGTCTATTTTGATAAAACTACTTTGAAAATTGACTTTTTTTAAAAAGCCTAGATATTTGTTTTAAAATTAAAAAATACATTAAATTTTGAATATCCAAAAGGTTGTAAAGGTCCATGGCTTTTTATACAGCAATATTTTTATGAAATCAAAACTGCTAATGTATGAAAATTATCAACTATTTGCTCTTTGCTTAACTTTCTAAAATCTTAATAAATTTTTTAAGTTATTTAAAATTTGTTATCTATTAGATGTTTCTCATAAAATTTATTTTCTATGTTATGAGGTAGAAATTATTAATTTTGATGATCATTTTCAATCATATTTAGTTGGAAAATTAAAGACTGATATCATTTTAAAAGAACTTGATAAGTTTACAAGCCCACCTTTGCATCTCTTTCCAATTAACAATGCACAGTGGGGCGGAATCAAAATATTTGAGAAATAACCTAGTAACTTATAAACGGCTAGTCCGATTGATCCAAAATTTGACATGCGCATAGCAGAGTAGTATCTGAACTTAAGTTAAAGTTAAGTTAAAGGTGGGTACCATACACCCTCCAGAGATGGCACTATGTGGTCTCAAAGTTGGGAACCTCGTACCTGGAAATTCTTTAACAGCTTGCCATTTCTATAGTTTTACTCTGATTTTGTAAAGTTATACATGGTCTTAAAGGTCTTGTCAATACCTACAAAATGGTATATAAATTTACAAATATTAATTCAAAGGGACCTCCATCTTCTACAAGGATGATCAATATTATATGAAATTTGTTTAAGAGTACACACATATAGTTAGCTTACACAAAAATGTAAAATTTGTATCTATTCCTGAAAAAAAAAATTTTTATAAAAAAACAATACGTTAACGGCCTTTTTTGGGCTAAAGTACACAAAAGTGCAATAATTTTAGATTTTAACTAAATTAAAAACTAGACGATTTTCAAGTCTAGTTTTTAATTTAGTTAAGATACAACCTTCAAATTTATCAAAAATATTTAGAATTTGGCTCGCTAACTACGATAAAAAATTTAAAAAAATTTGTTAAAAATTGTACGCAATATTTTGAAAAAACTGGACCAGGGTAGCGAAAAATCAAATATTTGATTTCTTAAAATGCTTATAAGTCAATTATTTTGAATTAATATTTGCATATATTTATATACTATTTTGTAGGTATTGACAAGACCTTTTAGACCATGTAAAATTTTGAAAAATCAGAATAAAACTAAATAAATGGCAAGCAGTAAAAGAATTTCCAGGTGCGAGGTTCCCAACTTTGAGGGTGTATTTTATCCACCTTTAAAACTTAAGTTCAGATACTCCTCTGCTATGCGCATGTCAAATTTTGGATCAATCGGCCTAGCCGTTTATATATTACTATGTTATTTCCTCATTACCTCAGAAATAAACTTTTGTAATTACTCCAATTTTGTGAATTATATATATAAAAGTTAAAAAACGATAAATATGTATGTATATAAAAATAATAAATCGTTTACTTTGTTATTAAAATTATCCTAATCTGGAAACTCAAAGGGATTTCTCATGGTTTTTACATTTTTTTACAACTTTAATTTTAATAGAATTTAATTTTAAAACAACATTGTTTAAGCTTATTTCAACATGATGACAACTGTGATTTTAAATGATTTTCATATTAAATTAACTATAAAATCGTATTGAATCAATATGAACATCATGTTTGTTTAATTTTAAATAATTTTAATTCAACATTGAAATAACATGATACATTAAAATATTAAAACAACATGATTTATAGTTGTTTTAAAGTGGAAAAATTATATTAAATTAACTATAAAATCGTATTGAATCAATATGAACATCATGTTTGTTTAATTTTAAATAATTTTAATTCAACATTGAAATAACATGATACATTAAAATATTAAAACAACATGATTTATAGTTGTTTTAAAGTGGAAAAATCATGTTGATTTAACATGATACAGCCATGAATTGATACCGAAAATTGTAAAATCAACATGATTTTCATGGTTTTTACAATGACTTTTTTCTGTGTGCTTCCTTTAGTAATTAGCCTTCAAATGAGGGTCACATACGGAAATGCATTATTGTTCATATGTTCTGAAATTCATTACATAATTAACACGCTATACAAAAATCGCTGATCTTATACTAAATTTCCTTGCTAGTCCTCTGTTCGGAATAATAGTTAAATTTCACGCATAAGGTGATCGCTCCAGATGTGTATTTCCAAAGTGTATAAGAGTGTTGCAAACTTGTTGCTTTTAACATTGCTCGATTTCTACCAGCCTTTTCCTGCGACCTACCATATTTCTAACTTTTCTAAACAAACTGGTTTGACAAAACTATAAATCCAATATATCGTATGTTTTTGGCATTAATAATTCGTACTTATTTACAAGCACTTTTTGCTTTACTCCATCTGAATTTCCTATTTTAACTTCTATATCCGGCCTAAAATGGAATACAACTCCAATGCAGGAGCCGGCGATATAAAATATTTTTTTAATTTATTCTACCGCGTGAAAGTAGAGGAAATGAATCCTTTTGGTGACAGTAGGGTATTCAACTCTATTGGCTCACTAGAACAGTGATACGTATTCTAATAAAATAAGGTTACTTGTCACCTGATACCTGCACACGTTTGGGTATAACATGTTTTTCATTATTTGCTTATTCACTTCTGATCGGGTAGCCAGTGAATCGCACTAGGGATTATAGTGAAAATAAATTTTGCAGCGGAAAACTTATATCTGTGTAAATTCAAATTGAATGCCGCTGTTTCCTTATCAGAATAAACTTTCCAGTTCCTGAATTGCACTCATACATTACATGCGCTGGTATATACTTGGTATATTTTTGGCAACTTTAAAAGCGCGAAAGGTGAAACCGAAAGAACGCAACGCGTTGCTGCAACGTTGAAAAAAAAAAATCATGTTAATTGTGACACTTTTCTTTTTTGCCCTTAAATAGACATTCCGAAATAATCTAATACTTTATTTGAAAGTTCTCTTCCGCCAAAGGTGTTGATTTCCTAAACTCAATGTTATTGCACCAGCGTAATAATAATAAACGGTAATGCTGACGGGTATTAGGTATCGGATACCGTGGATCTGTCCATTTTTTGATTACTCAATATCCTAAAAGTGTTACTGAATAATATTAAGGTTGTATTTTACATTTTGCTAATGCTATAAATCTGCAAAGCAGCTTTGAATATAAACGCTCTGCAATCTCGCAAAATTCTTCTGTTTACCTTTTCTGAGCGTACTGAGAACTGTAGTAGTCATTTTATTTTATCGTAATATTTTTTACATATTTTAATTAAAATGCAATAATTTTTAATAATATTTAAATGAAAAAAAAATATTTTTTCAAAAAAGTAACATTAAAATTGCAAACAAATGTGCAAGAGACATAAATAGTAAAAATTCGATTCAGAATCTTGGTATAGATAGTAATAGGAAACCAATAAAATTACAGGCACTAATTTGAGAGGTGGTTTTCGCCTTTTTTAGATGGTAGCAGACACTGTTGCAAACTTTTTATTACGATTTCCCACCAAATTTGTACTGAAAAACGCCAGAAACCAAAAAAAATTTTATTTAGCGTGAAAAATTAGCTAAAAGTATAAAAATAAAATTTATTTCAATTTTAAAAAATTTAGGCAATGGATTATTCAGTTAATCGAAAGTTTGTCAGAAGTTATATTAAAAAAACTACATATTTTTAAGTTTTAAGGAATATTTCTTAACTTTATTACCCAGTTTATTAAAAAATTTCTATTTTTTCGGTTTATAATGAGTCAAAATGAAGTTTTTTTAATATAACTTTTGATCCCACCATGGTCCCACTCTGAAATTGTTATTGCGTACTCATTAAGCCAAATTAAAAAACATATGTAAATTTAAAAAAATTAAAAGACACTATCTCTCAAAGATTTTAATAAAACTTTTTTTTTAAATAACAGAACAAAATTTGTTAAAAAATTTCATGATTCATGATTGATACCATATTAAAGCGTATGAAATACCCTTTAAAATGGAATATTACTCAACTTTCTAGGACTTATAGAACTGGATTTAGAGTATATTTAATCCTAGAGCGCACATGCAAAAAAGCGACATTTTTCAATTTTGATAACTGTGTAGCGGAAAAACTGTAAGAGATAGAATTTTTTAAAAATCATAATAATATAAAAAATATAAATAAAAAAAGTTTCAATAAAATATGAAGTAGTCATTTTGAGTGCCTTGTTGATTTGACGTGGAATTACCCAATTGTAAAATTTTTAGAAAACTTAGTTTCAATAAATAAGTCCAATCGACAAAACCCTGCTTAGTTCATTTTTAATACAGTTCAATTTTTAACGTTTATTGATAAAGCCCATTATAAACGATTTTGTGAGCAAACAGAACTTGGAATGTCGAAAATAGTCACATAGTTTTTAAGAACCTATTGCCCTCAGGCGTTTTTGTTACAATACAGTTAAAATTAAATTCAAAATTGTAACTTAATTTGACATGCGTAGTAAATAATACCTTTTGCTGAAGTGACACAAATGTAACCCGCAAACTTAAAGACAAGAATACTACTTACTTCTCTACCGGAGCACTTCCATATAAAGTTGTTGTTTTGTTTACATCTCATTCTTTTGGAGTAATTCGTCCCATATAATTTTGAAAAAGTAAGATTATTTTTGTGCTATTACTTACGGTATTTGATGCAAATTGTAAATGTTTTAATAAATACCATGCCACCTACCACATAGGCATCGTAACAATCGATTTATTGTGAATAAAATTTTAACCCGGAGCTAGTTATTTAGCACTTATAACTTATCTTAACTTTAAAAACGGCACTAAACGTGCTTTTGCTGAGAAGTCGCGGTTCCCGCATGGAAGATGTGAGAACGACAAAGTCAGGAAAATAATTTTCAACTGTCACTCTGTAAAAAAAAGTTTTTTGCTCCCCCCAGCAAGTTTAATTTGTTCAAATGCATTGTATATTTGACAAAAATTGGCAACAAATTGACTGTAGAAAGGGCCTTGTGAGCGTGACAAAGCAAGCGTTACAAAAATACGAAAGAATTTAATATAATAAAAACACATTTTAAACAAAAACAGCCAATGTCCTAAGTTAAAATATATTAAAGTTTTTATATTTTTTTAATTTATTTAATAAACATAATAACACATATGCAAAAAATAACAAACTATGAAGTAAACAAATTAAAAATGTGTTTTCTATATATAGAAATTAAATTAAGGTTGTTTTTAAATTATATATAATAAAAATTATTAACACAACGGAATAAATAAGACACATTAATGCAACATAATTAAAAATTTGGGGTTATTGAAGATCCATATACGAATAAACTTCTGTATTCTTCATATTGCAAGGCAAACAACTTTTTTTTTAAAGTAATGGTAGTAATTTCATAAATGAATAGAGTTCTACGGTAAGGAAAACAGTCCAGTTAAAGAAGATAGTGATGCAGAAAAAATATTTATGGTCGTTAGAACAACCCCCTGTTCATTGATAAAATCTTCGTAATTCGATTCAAAAGAAACACGTACTGTGTATTATGATTTTTGTACTATTTGTTATGGAAATGCGGAAGTTCTTTTCGAAAGCTAACTCTGTAGTACGAAAACATGCGTCAGTTACGCAAAAAGCGCTAGGAAATTATTCGAAAGCTAATTTATTAGGGACAAATTGAGAGAAAAGTAAAATTGTAATTATTTAAACGTTTCAAGACAAATAAAATTAT
Source organism: Phasia obesa (assembly GCA_949628195.1). Taxonomy (NCBI): domain Eukaryota; kingdom Metazoa; phylum Arthropoda; class Insecta; order Diptera; family Tachinidae; genus Phasia; species Phasia obesa. The sequence continues at coordinate 4,101,997 of OX451220.1, forward strand.
ACGAGTATAATACATAAATTAAACTTAATAATGTTGGCTTTAATAACAATCATTTTAATGTTTTTTGTAAATTTAATTTTATATGAACTATTTTTTATAAATAAATAAGTTCTTTATTACATTTCTTTTGACAATTAAAGTTCACTGCTACCAACTTTTCATCATATTTTCTCATTTGTTTAAAAATTCAACTCTGTCATCGTTTTGAACGAGTTACGCAGTACGATTTAACTTCCCGATTCGGAAATTGCTTTCGAAAAATATGTTTTCCAATCGAAATACGCAGTAAAAGAAAAAAAAAACAATTTTGATAAACTTCGAATTGTTTATAATTTAGTGTGCGATATTAAATACCTAAACTGGAATATGGATCTTCTCTTTGGAGTCCTCATTTCGCCGGATTGAAAAGACACAAAAAAGATTTTTTTAAAGTAATGGTAGTATGCTCGGACTTATCTTAATTTATTGGTTCGGTCCCTTCCTAAAGAAAAGACACAAAGTACGTTCTATGGCTTTTTATATTTGACTTGATAAATAAAAAATAAATAACAAAATTCTAAATAAATTTTTTTTTAAATTCCTGCCTTCTATAATTATATCTTTAAATCATTTCTATTCTTAACCTTTTAAATTTTAAAAATGATCCCCTACAAATTTTGAATTAATATTGTATATTTTGCATACATAGCTTTGCATTATTTTAATGTATACATACTTACAGTAGTGGTCAAAATATTTGCAACTGAAACATCACCTACGCTCTTATTTTTACATCACATCAAAACCTCTCTTAATTATTTAACTTTTGGTATATTTAACCTTGAGTGTTACTTTAGTTAAGAGTAATACAAAAATCGTAATCTGTTTACTGACAACAAAAATTAATTTTTAAGCGCGAGAGTATTAATTTAGCTGTTCAAAACACTTGCCACTATCACTTATACTCTCAACACAGAAGTTTTAATCAACATATTGCAAGATATAACGGTAATCGCTCTTCGTTTTTATAGTTAGAGTTTTTTGTACATGCATTTAAAAAAAATCCCTATTAGATATTTGCTTTACAAGAACCAATTTATTTGAAAAAGTAATATTCGCGTATCGAGTTTATGAACAATGGCTGGAAATAAATACAATTCAGAATTTAAATTAAAAATATTAAACGATTATCGTAATGTAGTGTCGCAGAAAAAATATCATTGAAATATTGTTCCTATATCAACAATTTGACGAGTAGTCAATAATGGCAATATCTATGCGGTGCATAAGGAAGGAAGACCTCGTGTAACATAATATATGTATATCAGAAAGCAGTACCTAGGAAGCAAAAACAGAAATTTTCATTGATTATAGTCTTTCAACAATAAACCATTAAAAGTTACAAATGTACAAAAAAACTAAAGGCTCGTCTTCGATTTACCCGAGCACATTTTAATTGGACTCCACAGCAATGGAAAAACGTAGTTTGGTCTGAAAAGTCCAAATTCAATCTTAAGAAGAGGTAGTGTACGAAGACCACAAGTAAAAAATGCAATCCCAACTATAAAACGGAGAGCCCGCAAATATTGTCTTAAGTTACAAATCGTCGCGTTTATTCTTAAACCACGTAAGTGCCAAGAAATGGTTTTTAAAAAAACGAAAGTCTTAATAACTTCTTTAATACGGATTTTAAAACAATTTTTTTGCAAAACATGACTGTGCAAGTCTCTGAAGGGTATAGAAACTTTTTTTAAACAAAAATTGTTACTGACAATTAACTGTAGCCAAATCTTTCGCTTACGTGGTTTTGGCCCAAACAGCAAATTGCAAATTTCCATGTGTAAATTAACGTTTATTTTTATATTTATTAAAAAAAACTTTTTACTTTACCAATAATGCTTCAGTTGGTCTGAAACTTTCCGAATTTTTTTAATCTCAAATATAAAAAATTTTATGGTTGAGACTATAATATTTCAACTTGAAATATAAAAACCATTATATTTTGCATGCGAATGTCATTTGTATGGCGCTTACGAGGTTTTGAAAATGGAATTATTTATTTTTCATACAAACTTGTTAATATGAGAATGTAGTCTGGTGGCAACTGTTATTTTCTACCATAAAAACCTAAAAAGTCAATTTCGAAAAAATGACGCTTACGTGGTTTATGAAGAAACGCGACGAAATGTACAAAAAAAAAAACGGTTTGTATCCGAAAAAAAAAAACCCGAAGGCTCGTCTTCGCTTTGCCTAAGCACATTTGAATTTGATTCCACGCTACTTTAGTCTGACGAGTATAAATTTAATCTCAGAGGATCAGATGGAAGAGCAGTGTTAGAAGACCACGAGGCAAAAAATTTAATCCCAAATACACGACCGCCACATTGAAACGGAAAAATAATTGTGTAGGGATGTTTTTCGGGACAAGGGATTGGTCCAATCCACATAGTTACTGATACGATGACGGCAACAGTCTGCAAAGGTATTTAAGATTAATTATGCTTCCATATGCTGAAAGGGAAAGATCTGTTTCTTGGACATTTCAGCAAGATAACAAACCCAAGCACACATAGAGGGCTGTAAAAGCTTGGTTAGAAAAATCAAATAAATATTAAGTACATGTGGATGATAACAAAACGTAATATTACCCTAGAAGATGTTCGTCCCTAACTTTCGTTTAGTGCTAAGTTAAGTTCCATATGTTTTTAAACAGAAGCATTTCGAATTATGAAATAAAAACTTTTTTCGTTTTTTTTTTCTATAATAAAAAGCATGTAAATATATTAAAAAATTTTAATCAAAGTTTTGATTAAAATTTTACTACAAATATTATAGTTATTGGTGAAGATATAAAATCGGTTGCAAATTTTTTTTACCACTTTTGTATATGTGACGCAAGCTGACGAAAGGGGCCTTATATTGCGAGGGTAAAATGTTCAGTACGGGCAAAATTAAAATTTAGTATGTGCCTTTGATATATGGAGACGAAGAGCTGTATAGTTTTTGAGCATAATCGGGAGAGGGCAAGGGGTAGTTACCTTACGCCCAAATTTTGTGAATACGCTACAGGTCATACCGTATGACATATTAAAACGAAATTTAGTATGTGCCTTTGGTATACGGAGATGAAGAGTTGTATAAATTTTGGGCATAATCGGAAAGGGGCAAGGGTGAGTTTACTTAACACCCCAAACCGAAAATAATCAATTTTTGATTCGAATATACGTTTATTTACTTTTATTTTTAATGTAATATGTATATCCATAAAAATATCTGTTTCCATTGGGTATGGTAAAGTTGAGTGTAGGGCACACCAGTTTTTTTTATCTTGTTACTAGTGTAGATAATAATCGATATGGAATACAAAACAACAATTTAAGAATTTTTGTCTGTCTGTAACCGTATCACCTAAAAAAAACTAAATAGATTTAAAAATTTTTTTGGATCGGTATTTTAGGAACCGCCAATGTACAAAAGCTTAGCGACTTAAATATTGGCTGGAAAATATTAACGAATTACCATGTTCGTCTTCCTGTGTAGTTATTCTTTCCCTAATAAAATTAAGGTTTTCAATTTTGCCAGAATGCGACGAAAATTTGTTAATAAAGAAACATCAACATTATTCTTAAATAAATTGAATTTGTTTATAAAATTTTTTGTTGTTTTGTTTCGTTGCATTGCATTCCGTTTAGGTTTTCTTAGTTTTGTACAAACATACACATGTACATATAATTAGTGTTGTGAAACGTATTAAGTGAAACGTATTAAGGTACATTCTTTACAACACTGAAACGACAAAACTAGATCTGTCACGAATCACGTAATACGAGTATCATAAGAAAATTATACGCTATTGAAATAAATTTCGAGTTGAAAGCTATTTTGACCATGACTGCGAGAGTTAGCCTCCAGAATTATGTACCCACAAGGTATCCCTAATTGCTTGGACACAGCTTTATATACTACATACATATGTATAAATACATTTGTGTTTTATTCACATCGAAGACTTTTTTAATACTTAAACTGAAACCAAATATAGTTCTTAAATTAAAATCTTTATATCTTTACGGAAAAATTCTTAAAAAGTGTTAAATTATATAAATATATATTTTTGTTTTTTTTTTTAAACCTTAATTTAGACTTAATATTAGAGGTAATTAATGTATGGAATGGAAGAAGAAAAGCATGTGTAATGTCAGTTGAGTGCCTTTATATGTGTGTGTGTGTTTGTTAGTAATTTAAGTGATTTTGTTTTTGTATTTAATTTTAATGAAGTACTGTTTTTAAATATTTAAATTCTGGTTTCGCTCTGTGTGGTTTTTGGTTGTACCGGTGACAATTTTTTATCATCGACATTCTGTGTTAATATTTGCTTGTTAAATGCATTTGTTTTGAAAGTCGAAAATTCATCATCCGTCATTCTACCAGCAGCAGCACCACTACCATTGCTGCTACCATTGCGCTTTTGAGTCTTTTGCGTTGTGGGATCTTCATCAATATAGATCATATCAACTGGTAATTGCAGAGGATTTTGTTTTTGTGACTGCTGTGGTGTTGGCTGTTGTTGATTGGATTCCTGAGACATTTGAGTTAAATTATTGTAGATAGGGCTTAATAGATTGCTATTATATAGCGGGGATAAGCCTGTACCATAGGGAATATTAGCGGTGCGAGGGCTGCGTAAGCTGTGCAGGCTATGCATAGAACGTCGCTCACTCAAATCTTCCAATGTAGAACGGAATGCACGGATTACGCGCAACTGCAACAACAAAAATGGGAAATAACGAGCAAAAAACAAAAGAAACAAACAAAATAGAAATTAAAACAAAAAACAAAACAAAAAATAAATTGTATTAATCAACAACAAAGTAGAAAGGCAATAAAAATACTAATAAATTTTATTTTTAACATTAAAACGTAATTAGCAAGCAAATAAAAAATTAATAAATTATAAATAAATCAATAAATTAATGTAATAAAATAAAATTAAATAAAATCAAATAAAAACATCATAGCGAAATACAATTTAGTTTTATTTTTTCAAATAATAATTTAAAAATATTTATTATTTAATAATTAAAAATATTTGAGAAAAATTTTAACGCTGACCAAAATAAGTAGCATAACTATTGATCATTTAATGTCCCACAGCTTAATGGTTCACAGCTTGTGTGACATTTTGATCGTCATTGATAATTGACATTGTTATTCTCAATTCAACAAACAACAATTTTTTTGATTGTGTTCCTTACTTTTTGTTTGTATTATTATTATTTTCAACTTTATATCGACAAAAACCTTAAATAATGCAAATGACTGCTTGAGCCCGTTTCACACTTCAATAAAAATGAAAAATATGGTTGCGACTCAGTCAGCTTGGTTCTTTGATTAAAAAAACAACCCTGATAAAATGAAAAATGTCAGCGTTTCTAAAAATGGTTTTGTATTATTGGATGTTAAATTTCTTTCCGTATTATTTTCATTTTTATAATATATTGCTTTCACACTGACACTTTCTCATAATATTTAAGATTTGGCAAATCTTAATACTCAGTATTATAGCGTGAAACCGGCTTTATTACTAGTTTGGTTTCTTCATTTATAGTTTACCTAGTGTCTACCACACAAATTTGTTTATTCAAATGTCTTAAAACTCTATTTTTAATACGGCTCTTTTTATGAAGTTTGACTTTTGTTTGAACAAGCTTTTATCAGGTCTAGACTCTAGTTGTTACTTTATTATAAAGGTCAGACAAATGTAGAGTATTTTTTAGCATTTAATATATTTGCTGAGCTAAAGCTAAATAGAATCGAACTCAGAGAAAATAAGAACTCGTGGAAAATAAGAGTTTTGGTATAACCAAAAACCATTGCAAACAAGTTTTTAAAGAAACTTCCACATAATTGTAAATTGTAAATGGATACTGACCTACTTCCGCCAGAAAAAAACTTAGGCATACCATATTATCATACCTACCATACGTATAGATTTCTAAAAAATATATTTTGCGTCATCCAGCAATTACCAAAATGCTTTTTCGCTTATTCGGAAATAGCTTATAATTAGCGTCTTTGTTTGTTTCCTCAAAAAGTAAATCTATACTTATGTATATCCATTTGCAATGATTTTTAGTCTAATAAAGCACGTTTTTCTTGTATTTTATTTTCTTCTTGTCTGCTATTCTGTTGACTTTTATATTTTAAGTTGGTAACGCCATAACAATTTCGGTGAAGACCGTCGTCACTGGCTATTGTTTTGGTACGTTTGGTGAGTACTTTCGATGTAAAAACATCAGCTTCAAGCCGCGTTTAAAATAGGGTGGTGTTGTGCAGGTAAATTGATTGCTACCTGATATATTTATATGAGGTCAGTTATTATTTATTTACCTAGCTAACAATAACTAAATATTTAGTATTTTCTACTAAATTAACTAAATATTAACTGACCTCATATAAATATAACAGGTAGCAATCAATTTACCTTACAACACCACCCTAATGAACAATTACCTAAACCAATTACTACTATTTATACTAAAACAGGTAATACTAACTATCAAGTACTATTTTAAACGCGGCTTGAAAGTGATCGCTAAACATACCAAAACAACAGCCAGTGATGACGGTCTTCACCGAAAGGTATGACAACAGTATTTTATTTACTGGCGGGACAAATCCAATTAATTTAATACCAAAAACTTTTCTGCTTAACAGTACTTAAAAATAATTTGGTTTTATAGAAATTGGGTGGACTCTTATAGAAAAACGTAAATAGGCACGTGAACGCTAACTAACTGTCAAAAATGCTCATGTACTTACAGAATGTATGAAGCAAATCTAAATAGAGCGGCATCAACGCTTAGTAATTGGAAAATCCAATTTTGACCGAACGTTAGGTAGTGAAGTTGACTGCAAACAACCTATCATTATTTCTTTTTTTTTTTGGAAAAGTGATGACATTTTAGCTAGTATCTGCTTTATCTGGCGATTTTATCTCTATTTTATGTTTTAATTTATTAGATTTTATTAAACAAAATAAGTTAACATTACTGTTCATTACAGAGCGTTGCGATCTTATTTAGGTTTGTTATTGCAGCGTCAAAGCTGGGCGGTAGACAGCGTTACACTTTGTGCGCTTATTAAGATTGGTCTGTTGAAACATAGTTGAGTTGAAAACGTGAAGATTAAATCCAACTTATGCATTATTTAGACGTGCACATAAAGTCTTATGTTACAGTATGGAACCCAGTAATTGTAAATATAATGATAAATATTAAAATTAGCAAACAATATAATTCAAATCGTTACAAATGTTGAACCTCCATAAAAAAAGTATTACAAGTCAGTGACATGACTTTGAAAATGTATCTTGTTAAATTGAGTTATCTAACAAGGCCCCGTATTACTTATGTAGTTAAGTCATATATTATGTTCGCAACAAAATATTTGTGTATCTCAAAGAGAAAAAATTTCCAGACAGTCGCAAAAGCTTTAATTCCATCAAAGCACATTTTGATTTAACCCAGATCGAATTCATGGTTTAATCAGACGTGTAAAAATGCAGCGAAATTCAGAATAGAAAAACGCAGATAGTAAATGCTGCAAAAAGTCTGGGTCTTCGTGCAAAAACTTGCTACCCTGGGTAGTAAAGAGCTTTTCGTAAATCGATAACGCTCGACCAAATATTCACTGACCCGGGTAATAAGGCTTACATTCTGGGTTGATAAATTTGCAAGTCATTCATACTTGCCAAAAAGCTATAAACCAATGCCCATACATGATGGAGTAGATATAAGTAACTATGCCAAAGATATTCTTTCAAACGCGTGTAGTTAAAACGGTCTTAGCAGATCTTAAAATTAACAAGTCTTCTGGGCCTGATGGAGTTCCAGCAATAGCGATTCCATTAGCGACAGTTTTCAGCACTTTGTACCATGCAGGTGAATTTCCAATGTACTGGACGGTAGATAATGAATCACCAATCCTTAAAAAAGGGTGAGGTTAACAACCATGAATATTTTTTTACGCTTTCTAAGCCAATAGAAATTATGAAAAATCATTTATAAAATTTGCTGTATTTGGAGTCCAACAATTTTCTAAGCGACCGCCATGGGGGACTGGCTAACCTTTCTTTCAGAGAAATGGTGTTATTCCATACACCATTTCGGAGTTTGATAGAGTGTGACATGGCTCGCTTCTGTCATAATTTATTGCTTTAGAGCCGGTAATAAATTTTCTCGATTTATATCGAGCTTTCTCAGGGATAGCAAAAGTTCTTACAGATTTTCACTTCATCTCGTAACAATCTCCAATTAGAACCAAGCGAATAGTCGATTTTTTTCAATGTTTTATGCTTACGCATAAAAGTTCCACCGAAAATAGTGTTTTATAGATAGTTATGGTAGAATTGAAGGTCTTGATGTTCTTGGCATGATAATGCAGATCTATGTTTAATGGACTAAACATATTTATCAAGTCTCCAAAGTATCTTTCAAGTGCCTCAATTGAAACGGTAGAAGAGATACTTCACTCCAACTGATCTTCCTATACCACCTACATTCAGCCAAAAAGTCCGTTTTGCACCTACTCAACCACGTGCAGGAGAGGCCGAAGAAGCTCATGGGTGACACAAAAATATCCAACTCTATTGACTCACTTACTACCATTGTATGACCTCTAATGAGATTAGAGAACTTGTTTCCGATATTCACACGTTTTAATTAAGAGCTCCTTTATTTGTGGTCAATTGGTCAGTGAATTGCACTATGCATTACAGAAAGTTTTGTATCCGAATAGTTTATATGTGGAGTAATTTTCCCGAAGAGGTCTTTTCTGTCTCTTTTAATGCAGGAACTTTAAATTGAATGTCCATAAACACCGCTCCCTTACCCTCCTTCCCTTAATGAAATTTTCGAGATCTGTCACAATGTATTGCAGAGAAGGGGTCATCCCGTGAGTGCTAGTTCTAAAAAAACGGCTTCTTCTAACCATGTATTTGCTTGATATGTCAACTTATATTGTGCATCTCAAAGCCTTCCAAAAATTGAGATGGACAATCATCATCTTCCTGAATTGAGATGGACAATTGTTGCTTGAATACGTCCACAATTTTTTAACCGACCTTACAACTGTCCAATTCACGCCAGCTTACCTCAGTTATTTAAAGATAGTAAGAGAAAATACTGTTCCTAATAGAGTCCGGTCGATGCTGAATTACCGAGCCCCGAGCTAGTTCATCCGTCTGTTTATTTACCAAGAACACAATATGTGCAGAAAAAACTCAAATAAGAGAGAAGTAAAAACGGAAGCACGTTAATAATCTGGTATTTATATTTAAACTTCTGTGCGCACAGTATGGAATTGATCTTACTCAGGCAGGTCGCTCAGACGAGAGTATTGACCAATTTCGTCAAAGTGTTGTCCACGAACGAGCCAAATTTATTCGTTGGCGATTACATAAGCTTGAACTTTCGAATTTCACGAAATGTGTAAGGTTTTTGAAGAACATGAACCTCGGGGATCTTTAGCTTCAACGAGGCCGCAAGTCATAACTCAAAACTACATGTTATATTTAAACAAAAACCGACATTTAAATTATAACAATCGCAATACGTCATGCCACGTAACTCAGTAAGGCCAATTGGCCGATATAATGTCGTTTAAAAATTCGTTATTAAATCATTTTTGTAAGTTAAATCCGGTTAATTGTTATCTTCCGGAAAGTGTATAATTTTGTTCTTCCTTTATGTGCTTAATTAAGCATTCGCCCCACTATGTGCTGTATTTACATCAGGGATATATAAGTCGCTTAGGTCTGCTTCATTTACCAGTCTTACTTGTACACAAACATGTGTAGGTAATTAAAAATAAGAGGGCAGTTTGATAATTCCGTGACTGTTTGTGTTTCCAGCGCATTAACTTTTAATGAAAGACTGCTGCCGATTGTTGTTATCGAATTTTATGCAAACTGCGTCTATAAATTTGTCTTTAGCAACCACATAAAGCAGATAAAAAACCATAACCATTAATTTGAGGTTTGTTGAAATCCGTTTATTTTCTGCCGTAGCAGCACATTTTTTATAAATATATGAATATGGAAAAGCTGTCCACACAATAGTTTCCGCAGTCAAGACAATGCACGGATGCAGAAATGAATGAATTAAGTACGAACTGCTAACCCATCTAGCATACTTTCCAGATTCAGCCTCTTGCGACCGTTTACTGTTTCCAAATATGAATAAATAGTTGGGTGGTAAGAGATTTGGTTCAAACGAAGATTTTATCATTGAAACAAACGACTATTTGGGGTCCTTCGCAAATTTTATTATTTTGAGCAAATTAAAATATTTAAAAAAAGCGAGGGACTACATTTATCGAGCTTAAAGGAGCTTCCATTGAGAAATAAAAAGCTATTTTGCCGAGAAAAAAAATTATTTTATACACGGAATTATCAAACTGCCCTCGTATAATATAAGTTGGAGACAATTGCTTAACAATTAGAAACCCCTGCATACAAATTGTAAGAGTCTTATTATTTTCATATTCTCTACGCAAGTCTGCATGCGGTGTATAATAATATAAATATTAAACCTAAAATAAATCAATATGAGCGAGAAAAAAATGTGTTAAATTTTCTGCATTTTATTTCTTGTTTTTATTCTTTCGACTTAATCTTTGGAAAAATAAACTAAATAAATATCACGACAGCCGCCAGACAAACACCATATTAATTAAACAACAAAACGATGGACCTGTTCGTAAATGCACATCAACTGATGTTCAGCCCGTTTATAAATGTAAACAGTGGCAGCACTGTAGTTGTCAGATTTGACGCATATAAAAATCATTAAAGTTTTTGATGCAATGACCATATACATATAAAATACACAATTTTTTTCATATTTTAGATTCGAATTAGATTGAAAAAATTCAATTTCATGGCGACCAAGTGCCGGGAAAAATAAAATTAGAAAAATTTGAATTCAAAAACATACAAGCAAATTAATCAGCAAATAAAAGCATCCTAGACAACTGTGACGCAGTGACTGTTCCTCTTTGTTAATATCGGCTAGAAATTTAAATTTGGCGTAAGATTACAAATTAAAATAAATAAATAAATAAATAACACATTCAGCATTAAAGGAAATTATGTAAATGAATTTTAATTACCATCTCAGAGCATTAATGAAAATAATTTGTAACACAAAAAAAGAGAAAAAAAAAAACAAACAACAATTCATGCAAAAATATTATCTTGTAAAACATTAAAAGAGAAAAACTTACCTTCTTACTTCAGTTAAGCTTACAATTTGCAACAAAATAAATGTTCCTGCTTCGCACTCGAAAGCATACAAACAAGGTTTTATTTCATCTTGATGAAAGCGAATAAATTTACCAACTGGTGGCAATAGCGAATTTACCACATCAAAATAATGATTTCACCATGGTTACGACTTAGCAAATTTATTCGACTTAATTATGTAAAAATAAAAATAATAAAATGTGATTTAGAAAGTTTGTTAGTCATGCACTAAATAAGCTCGAACCCATTGGAAGAAATAGAGAGCAAAGATAATTTGTTGAATAAACGGAGACAGAGAGACAGAAACATAGGGAGACAGTAACAAAGAGTGCTTATTAGTATACCCTTGAAGTGAGAACTAAAAAACTTTGTATAATATAAATTTGTGGGGCCATTTTTTATGTAATTCTCTTCATATACAGTGGGCGACTAATCAATTTAGAGCGTTTAAATTAAAACAAAAAATAACTAGCTAACTAACTTTTTAACTAAAACCTTAAAAATTATTTGACAGATTACACACGTATACATATGCGTATGTATATTGATGCAGTTCATAGCCAAAAAGTTACATTTTTTTTTATGGACATTGGTTTTCAGGATAAACCGTTATGTCAAAAGCAGGGGAGGTTGCACCACATATATAAAAAAACGCTCATGTACGCAAATGTGTTATTTTTTCGCTTCCGCGGATTATCTGTTATGCTGGGCTATAAACAATTCAATGTGCATAAAAATGTCGGTTCTGAAGCACAAACCGACCAGGCCCCCCTTGCATTTAACTGGAAAAAATCGTTTGAGTGACTCTCAATTATTTTTGAATGTATACTCATCGGGCGATAGAAAATTTTGCATTCATTTAGTATGTGAATAAGGTTTTTTGAATTTCCTAAATTGTATGGCATAATTATTAAGCAATTTTAATTCTTTGCAGGATACGCAAATCATATTTGTGCATTTTGGAAACGTTAGTGAATCATAATATTTTACTGATTAATCGATTAAAACTTAAAAAAGTATTCGATTAGTTTTTATGTTCTTATTAAAACGACCTGGGCACGGATATTGAACTTTTCCTATATGGGCCATTCTGGGATATACTTCGCAAGTCTCTGATAATATGATAACTACTTGCCCACAGCTTTACCTAATAGGAGATTCACAGTTGAGTAAACCAAACATCGTGTTAGGTTAATTGGCGAACCAATATCAGTATCAGTTACTGGAGAGTTTTGAGGATACGTATACATAATATAAGGCTCCAATATCTATGCAGGCTAAAATATCTGCTGGCTAAGCTACCACAGGGTAAACGGTGAAGATATTCGAATCTGTACTGATAACAACTTAGCGATCGATTTCCTATTGGTACTTTCTTGACCGATAAATTTATCAGATAGCTGATCAGTTTCGTTCTAGATAAATTGCTGTAAAACAGAAGATTAATCAGGAAATAATTGTGGCCACACATACCAGACGAGCAAGCGAGCTCACCTGCACGATCTCGAGGCCCTGTAAGAACCTGCTGAAGACCCCTTGGATATATCGTCGCATTTCTTCTAAAACCACATAGGCGCCAATCATTTTTCAGAAAATTAAAAAACTTAACTTTTTAAATATGGGCTTTAAAACATTTTTTTGGCAAAATATGTTTGTGCGATTCTCTAAAGTTATATAAACTTTTAAAAAATTTGTTACTTAAAAATAACTAGCCAAATCTGTCGCTTACGTGCTCTTGGCACCAACAGCAAATTGCAAATTTTGTACGTTACGTCAAGCTATGGCTTGACGTAAATGACTGTACTTTCAGTAGATCGACTTAATAGATAGGTCTTGTCTCTGCTAGGAGACTGACCAGAATACTGTCGACTTAATTTGGTCAATCCAGAAGCCCTCTCTCGATTACTGGGAATTTTATGAATTCTAATTTTGATAACATGACACAGTACGCGAGAATTCCACATGGTATGGACATGAAAGCCTCGCAACAAGTAGAGAGGTTAGCCTCTGAAGGCGATCCGGAGACTTAGGCTCTTGGCAGTATGTCCAGAAGGCAGCATATATTATATGTAGTACCAATGTACCTTAAACGATATCTATTGAAATAAAGATCAAAGAAATCGATAATTGCAGATTTTGTCTGGAAAAGGCTGAGGCGGGAGTTCAAATTGTGTGTGACTATTAAGCACTTAGCACTCATAAACAAATTCACAATGTTGTTTTTATTTTAAATGTAATTGTACTAAAGTACCAATTCGAGTGACACAATGAAATAGGCAGTTATAAGCACACATACTTCGTTTAAACGGTATTCGCTTTACATGGTTTTTAAACTGCAAGATTTTAAACGAAAAAAAGTAATGATCAAAATCAAATATCAAAATAAGAGTTGCTTCTTTTACTGTATTATGTTCAGAATGGCGACAATGTAAAAATAGTGTTATTATTCTAAAAAATTTACAATATCCTAAGACATTAATTGAAAAGTATGTATATCTTTAACTAACAAGGATCACATTAACTTCTAAACCTAAACAAGCGCGTTAAGCGTAAACTAACAATTTTGACAGAGCGTTATATAGTGACGTTTTATTGTTTTTTTTTAAGAATAATTACATTTTAGCTACTCTCTGCATTATCTAGCGATTTTATTTCTATTTTATAAAAGTCTCACGTCCTGATATATAAAAAGTATCACTCCAGGGTTGCTGAAAAGCAATATGACCTGATGTAGTTAATAAATAAAACCTAAGATAACATACTTTTGGTATAAAAATATTCTCAGATAATTGTGCTAAATCATTAATGTAGAGGATACAATTTCTAAGACTTAGTTGACTTACATATTAGGGTCCAGATAACTTGTGTTAAAAATTTAAGTATTAGGTGTTTTCTGACGATTGCTAGTAAAAAAACTAAGTACTAAATATTGCAAAGCAACTTTTAAGTATAAAGGGAGCGAAATTCACGTGTCAACTGCCAAATCGATTAACTCAAATTTTTCCTTTTTGTTAGTGGTAATTTTAAAACACTTTTGGGTTTCTTAAATGTGCAGATTTGTTCAAAATTGTTTTTCTAATAACGGGTACATAATTAATCTTTTAAGTGAAGACATTTGATTTAATTTCAACTATCGGTTATTGAAAAATTTCTAAAATATTGCTTTGCTAATTCAACAAGTATCAATTTGGTGTTAAGCGATTTGGTCTGCGGTGCCGTGATTGTTTTTTTGGTTAATTTATTTCTGTTCTTCATTTAATGAAACTTTTTGGGTAATTTCGATTTTTTTATGAAATTTTAGTGAAAATGCAACTCTGTAAAATTTCGAAATTTTCATACTATTTATTGTATCTTTATATATATAATATCCTGTAATTCCTATAAGGAACATAGGACCACATTGTATCTTTAATGTATATAAACTAATTTTTTGTATATTTTCGATTGTTTTGGTAATAGTTTTGTTAAGTTTTAAGAAATTTCGGTTTTTTGGATTTCAATTAAAATTTAGATTTTTTGGTAATTTTATTTTCGACAATTTTTAATTATTTTTTATTTCACATCATCCGTTTTTCATTGTTTAATTTTCATTTTTTCGGTTTTTTGGGCTTTTGTGAACTTTCCGCTTTTAAGTAAGATTTCCATTTTTTTTTTAATTGTAAATTTTCTTTTATTTTTAGTTTATTTGATGGGTAAGCGAAGATGGTTCAAAAAGGGGCGGCTTGAAATAACTCTAGACCAAAAGTGAAAAACCAGCAAGGAATACATAACGGAATGTATTTAATTAAAGTTTTATTTCAAAAATATAACAAGTCCCATAAATTCGTTAGGACATATGTATGTACATTACATTCGTTAGGATTTACATGCGATAATTCCCCCGCAAAAATGAAATAATAGCTCAAAAAAATTAAATAATGCCTCCACAATTAATTATTGCTGCTCTCGGTATGTTTTTTGGGCTTTTATTTATTTTATGTTTTTCATGCCGCCGAAAAAGTGTGAAGGAAGCTAAAAGCATTCGTTGTTTTAGGCGCATGTTTCCGCCTTTTATAAACAGATTTTGCTGTTTTTAATTACAACATTTTGGAAGCTGCGTCTGACAGACAGTATACATAAAAGTACAAGTTGTCTCGAGTCCTCGAAGAATCTATTTTAACGCAACTATAAGGTTCTAGAAAATTGTAGATTTCACAAACAATTTAAAAAACATATTACAAAAGTTCCTTACAGCTGTGGGAAAGAAACCCTCTGAGGGTGCTTAAGTTATGGCCACTACTATTCGTAGTATATATTACATATTAAACGATTTCTACATAAAGGAGTTAAAGCGAAATGATTCCATGAAAAATACAACCTACATACATATGTTTGCATATACATATGTATACTTTATGTTTGCATATTCATATGTTTGTGCTTACGATAATGTCTTCGTGAAAATGGATGGCGCTACTGATCAAAAAGCTGTATAACGATTTTGAAGCCCTTAATTTTAATTATTTTCTGCTAAAAATTTCATTTATAAAAACTGAAATATGGAAATCTATGTATTTTATACAGTCAAGGATCAGGGTCAAAAAATGGATGTGTAATTTGAATGAATTTAGTGCTGGGAAATAGCATACCTAGTAATTGATTTATTGTAGACATACACATAATCTACGCATTGGTATACAATAACATACATTCGTGCCATTGAAGGGAAAAGTACATTTGAATAATTTTTATTAATAGTAGTACGTACGGTTTTAGTTAAAATTTTAAATATTCTGCGGTTTCTTGCGAACATGATGGCTTAGTGACAAGGTCACTTGATGAAGAAAATAAGTTGAAGAAGAAAAAGTAGTAACGGTAGAAGAGAAGTAGTAGTAGTAATAGGAGTAGTTGTAGTAGTAGTTGTTATAATACTTAGTAGTGGAAAATAGTAGTATTAGTTGTATAATTATAGTTGATTTTTGGTCCCAGAGAATTGTGATGAAAAAGTTAATAATAAATTTTTTTATTGTTATTATATTATAATAATTATAATAATAATAATTATTTTGAGTGTAATATAATTATTATTGTAATTATTACAATTATTATTTGTTTTTATTATTATTATTATTATCATCATTATTATTATTAATATTATTATTATCGTTATAATTATTGAATTATTTCTTTTACATTAGAAATTTTATACATATGTAGTTCTCCATTTAGTACTTTATCATACATATGCAAAGTGTACATTTAGTATATATTACGAGCCGCTAATAAACGATAGCACTCAAATATATATATGTGTGAATATGTAAATCCGATCAAATTAAATTATTTAAAGAAAATTTGGCTGCGTTATAAGGAATCGCATTTTAGTTTTCAAAATTGAAGAAACTGGAAGTCGTTTTTTTTTATTTTATGTTTTTTGTTCTTTTTCGATCATATTTTCAGTTTTGTATAACTGTTTTGTAAACTTTGTTCAATGGCCTTAATCATTATTGATGATATATTAATTTCGTTTCTTTAACTTATTTTTTTTCGTTTTAGTTTAAATAAATTGTATGTTGAAATTTTACAATGCTTAAGTATCAGTTTTGTGTTTGCATTTTGAAAAGATACAAATTACACTTCAGTCTCTCGTATTGCATCCGCGGGCTTAAATGTAAAAAAGTAATAACAAGAATAAAAACATTAATCTTTATCCTTCAAAAAAATCTAGAAAAAAAATTATATTTAACTTTTAGATAAATATGCCTACTTTTATATATTTACACATGAAGTCGAGTGTAGTTAAGCTTTTGCAAAAGCGTTTAATGGAAGAAGAAAAAATCTTTTACTCGTTTGAATAGAATTTTTATATTTAGAGTAAAATATATTCGACAACAATTAAATAATCGAATAAATTTTTTAAACTAATTTTGTAGGAATATATATAATCAGTTTTATACAAACAAATTCTTCAAGAACAGCAAAATGAGGTGTTTGGACAATATTTGACTCGATTAATCGAAGAAGAAACACTTTTTTACTCCTTGGAATAAAGATTTTCTATTTAGAATAAAAAATATTCAATGAAAATAATGGAATATTCGAATAAACTTTTTGTACGAAATTTGTAAGAAAATAATAAAAAATCTACACAATAGTGTTCAAGACAGCAAAATTAGATTTTTGGATAATATTGTTCTTCTTTGATTAATCGAAGAAGAAAAACTCTTTTACTCGTTGAATTTTTTTTCTATTTAGAAATTTTTTTAATATTTTTTTCTATCTAGAAAATAAAATATTCAATCTATATTCGTACGAAAATATTACAAACAAATTATTCTATTGAACAGTAAAATAAGGTGTTTGGATAATATTTAACATTACACAAAAATGTTCTAGGTTGTGATTATTACAATAGATTTTTCAAGTGACTCATGTTGAGTAGTACTGTCGTAAAAATTTTTTAATCCAAATTGTTTAATGAATTTGTGATAAAAACTCAGAAAGAAATTAAAATTTGTTATATCTAGATATCAAACCACATATTTTTATATTTAAAAAGCAAATTTTAATATTTTATTTTTATCTAAGTTAAAACATAGATCGACCAACAAATTGTGGTTTCTAAGCACAGTTAATAAATTTTAGGAGGTTCTTAATCCTCCGCGTTGCTTTCTTTTACACATTATTTTGGTAAATAATGTATTATTGGTATTCAATTGTTTTTTTTAGTAAATTTACCGTTTGATAAATTTTAAATATTTTATAAAAGTTTTATAAATCTATACATATAATAAAACATTAACAGGACCGTTTCTGTACGTGGATTATTTTATTTATTTATTTTTTTTTAATTTTGATGCTTGTAAGATAAAAATTGCAATGGAATACAAAATAACAATTTTTGGATTTGTTGTTTGTCTGTCTGTCTGTCTGTCTGTCTGTCTGTGTTTTATGGAGAGATTCAAATATGATACTTTTTTTCCGTAAAAATAGCTCATTTCCAAGTGAATATAAAGGTAAAAACGTAAAAGTATGGTACTGGGCAGCACCTTTTATTGTTGAAAATGTAAAATTTTAGACATTTTTACAGAACTTTACAATAATAGAATTTAATATATAACCTATCTGGGAACATCGTGAGTAATTACCCAGAGACTTGTTCTTTTACACAGAATAAATCAGGGTTGGTAAAGTTGTTAGAACTGTACTTTTTTTGGTACATTTTAAACTTGAAAGTACAATGGTACACCAGTGACTAATTTTTTACAATTTAAAAGTTTATTTTTACCCTTCTCATTTGTGATTACACAAATACTCAACTTCTAAGCTAAACATTACAGCATAACAGTTTCTTTGTATTACCTGTGATGAAAATAGAAAAACTACTTTAGACATAGATTTATATAGTTAAGATAAAAAATTAGATAATTAAAATAATGATAAACTTAACGGAAATAGCGAGTTAAGCCTTGAAAAATATTTTTCTCTAACAAATCCCGCTGTCTGGGTTCCTTACTAGAACCACAATTACAATTGAAGAAAATATTTAAAATATCCAGTTCTTCAGTCGTAGTAGTTTAGAGAAGGTATGAAAGGACGATATACCGGACAACCTTGACAGATGAAACACCTTTTCCTTATTCTCATCACTATGACAACTTCTGTTATACAATCCAAATGCAACAAACAAAAATCAGAGCACAAATGTCCTTCAATTAATTTTATTACAATCTCATACGACTTCAGAACTATGGTGGTAAATTAAGTTTAACATCTGCATGCTTAGATTGGGATATCACAAATCTCTTCTATTTCTATCCGTTAGGCAAGTTACCGAGATTGCTGCCGTGACCATCTACACAGATAAATAAAATTGTCTAATATTTCGATTAAAGGTTGATTTAAAATGATTTTTCACAAACAAAATTTATTTAGTACAATTTTTGTTCGAAAAATACAATTTAAAAAGCTGGTTGGTACAATTTAAAATTTTATGTTACCATTCTTGGTGTAAATATATAAGCCATATCAGCAGCAGAGTCAAGATGTTGACGACTTTGCGTGAACTTTTAGTTGGGAAGTTAATCAAAAAATCCACTGTCACAGGTCAAAATAATTTTTATTCAAAATTCAATTCTTGCTTTTATTTTCGTAGAAGTGAATATATCAGGCCTGTTCTAAAAATCACGTGATTTCAAATCATGAACCGTTTTGAAATCATGTGTTTTATATTACCCTCTTCTGTAAATCACACAATTTTTTATTTTTTAAGTGATTTTACAATTGTAAAACCACAAGAAAATTTCTGATTTTTATTGTTTATTGACTAAATTTTATAGAATACCTAAAATAAAAGCAAACTGAAGGTTTAAAATGAAAGCAGCGTAAGAATTGGGAGTTTTAAGGCGTTATTTAAGGAACGATTGCAATTCGTATATATTGCAAGGGTAGATGTACTTTCTAAACACTTCAAGTATCATCTGATCAAGTTGAAAATCGAAGAAGATTACAAACACGTACTGTGTCTGCAAAAGGTTCCTCACTCGTTGGCGTAATCGGTAATCGGTTTGCAAAACTTGAAATGATATATCATTCACGTCAATTTGTATCAATACACTAAGAGAAAAGATGCGGGCTAAAATTAAGCTGTGTCGGGCTTGTTTTTAGAATGGCTTAATTTTGTTTAAATTAAGTCTGCGCAAAACTAAAAGTAAGAACGGCAAGAAAGTGAAGAAAATTATATGAGATTTAAATGTTTTTTTCGGTTTCTGGATGTTTATATGATATTTTTTTGTGGCTTAACGAATAAAGGTTTAACAAAGATTATTTTTTTCGCTGAAAGTTTTGATCAAAAGTTATTTAAAAAAGAAATTTAAAATATGTTGAATATTCATGTTGAAACAATTCGTTCAAAAGCTAAAAAAACAAATTATACACTTTTTTTCAAAAAAAGGAAAAGAAGAGATTTTTAAAAGTGAGGTTAGCATGTCTACGAATTATGTTTGTTACCACAATAAAATTTGGAATCTCTAATTTTAGAAACAAAAAAAGTGTGCGCCATTATTTCTGACGATTTTTTAAATTTTCACATTTCTTCTATTTTTGATCATCGGGCACTTTTTCTTATACATTTATATCGTCATAAACTTTTATTTATTTTGAATTATTGATTTCAACTCTGAACTTTTCTGTTTATAAAGTATTAAATAATATAAAATTAATATAATAAACCCTTTTTTCATAAAAAAATACTGTTTTATAAGAGCCTTACAATTTTCAAAAAATTTTTTTTTTAATTAGACTGTAAATCATATGTATGTATGTACATACAGTCTGTCAAGAATGAGTTTAAACCTTTAAAATCAACATTTGTTAATTGAGTTTTGCGATTTATATCGTCTTTTATTCCTTAGGAATGTTGCTTTTAGAAAAATCTTAAAAATTTTAACTTTTTGATTCTTAAATTTTTTTATTGCATTTTGAAAACAAAAAATTTGACGCATTTTGCATGTAAATTTTTTTTCGCTATTAAATTTTTAATAACTCCAAAATAGTAATAGATATAAAATAAATGTGTATAGTTAGTTTAAGCAGAATTTTCCGGTGCATCTTCTGATCCTCCTGCTATTAAAATTTTCAAGTTATGGCAAAATATATAAGGCAACCCAACGATTTAGGGGGTGAAGTATGCCACGCCTTTAAAAGAAAATCCTTAAGTACTAGAGAAAAACGGAAAACAGATTTGAATTAAGGGCATCAAAATCCATATGGTCCACATACTTTTATTTCTAGGGTAGAGAAAATTTTTTTGTTGCGCAGTGTACTTTTGTTGCGCAGTGTAATTTTTTCAAAATCTGCCACTAGACTTTTTATATCATACTACACCTAAAACTATCAAAAAACTAAAACTGTTAATTCAAAAAACACGTTTAATAATTTTGGCCAGCTTTTCAGGCCAAATACTCCTATGTGCGCTGCATATACTCGTATTCTTTGCTATGTATAATCATTTATAACTTCTTAAGAAAGGATTTCAAGTATAAATTTCCGCCGGCAGCATTCTGCAGAAGCAGTCAGAGATGAGTTATCACAGACAACGTTTGCACGTACCGACGTTCTTAGGGTATATTATCAACACCACATGCGTTTGACTTAATATTACTAAATGCAATTCAAACATATTAATACATCTAAATGAAAATGTCATGCTCCCTATTTAAATTTAGATTTTCAAATAATTCCGTCGAACCAGGTTTTATCCCATCCAAAAAATAGTTATTTATTTCATCAATGTCCAATGCATCATCCGCTTCATCAATATTATCAGAAGTTGCCGATCTTAAACCATTCCACATATCCTAAGTTTTTGCAGTAGCAAACACTTTGTCATAAAAACCTTTTTTTACCCCTCGAATAACACTCTTGGCTCTATTCCTATAAATACAAAATATGCTCCATTTAAAAGGAGTAGGATTAGAAACATACTCCCTATAAGCTATGTCTCTAACGGATCTTTCATATATAATTGCCTGGGTCATTATATAGATTAGTTTTTACCAGACAATACCGATTTAAATAAATTTGGACAATTGGCATGGCCTTTTTTACAGTAAATTTTTAGAGATTATAAACAGATCTTTACAGTAACAGAATTTTATATCAGTAATTATAGGATAGTAAACAAAAGCCGTTGTCGTACAAAAAACCATCAGGCTAGGAGCTACGGGATTGGGGGATCATTCATGCAGTTATTTTAAAATATCGAAAATCTGAAGATTTCTTTAAAAACAAAGCAAAATGCTGATAGATATGAGCGATGGGTAGCTTAATATAGAGTTTAAATTTCAAATATCGTATATCCAACCGGGTATAATATGTTTTAAACAATTTGTACATAACCTTACAATAATAGAATTTTATATGAAACCAATGTTGCAAAATCGTAAATCATTAACCATAGAAGAGGGTACCTTCCATAAAAGGTAACTATAACTATCAGGGCTGTCACAGAATCCAATGTTGTCGGAATTGGATTTTAAACCGACAAAAAAATACTTTGGTGTCATGAAATCCAATATTATCGGTTTTAAGTACGAACTTGAATTATTGTCGGTTTTAGGTGTCACAGAAACCAATAAGTAAAATGAAATTATTTTATTTATTTTTTATTTATTTATGAAATTATATAATAAAAAAGCCTTTTGTGTCCAAAATATATTACAATTTATTAACATTATGCAAAATTTTGTAGTAATCTAAAATAAGGTTCAGTTAATTAAAAAAAAAAATTAACAAAAATTCTTTAAATTCTACTCATATAAATAAATTTGTATATATGCTTAAAACTCTAACATTTTATATAAAAAACAAAACAGTCTCAAATTTGTAAAACTAAAATAATCAACCGGCATGGATGAAAAAAGATCCAAATCAACAATAGAACATAGTAAAATATTTCTTACTTCAATCATGGGTTTCACCATAATATGCAATTAGTTTTTTACGGTACACCGTGCAAGAAACGGAAAACGTTCGTAAATTAATCGGTAATCGATACCAGAGAATGACAGAAGTATCATTTTTTGTACTTATTAAGTATTTGTAGCTATACACATGTATAAATGTGTATAGCTACAGTTCAAACAACATACCATACACACCATAGCATACATACTCATATCAATTTCAACTTAAATAACTACAAGTATAGGCAGAGAATAAGTGTTCGCATACTTGTTCATTATTTTTCGCAATACAACTAAGTATAAGTTGGATAAAGTATTGGTATACTTGTAAGTACAGAGTAGGAACAAGTACAAGTATGTAAATACTCTAAGTATACTTAGAGTATTTTATAAATATATGTAACTATATGTATTAATTATTTCACAATTTAAAAATACGTTCATTCATTCCTTCAACCTAATATAATAATTATTTTGGTTTTCCATACTTAACCAATTTTCGATTATAAACAAAATATTGCCAAACATCATACACCTTTTCATACACACAATTCCTAAAAGTAGTTGTTTTACTTATAGGTATACTTAGAGTATTATAACTACTTTTCCATACTTGTAAGTATTAGATAGTTATAAGTATGGGTATGACAGATACTCATACATGCATTACGTATACATTTTTATGTTCGTTGTGTATAAATAAAGTTTGTTATAAATATTGAGTACACCCATACTTATTTCACTGCAAATGAGTATGTGTTGGTATTTTCTGTGTTATAAGTATATGTATAACTAATACCAAAAAATAAGTGTAAATACTTAACTACATTTATTTTATAAGTACTTTTTGTCAGTCTCTGATCGATACCACCTACGATCAATTGTAATTAGAAAAGATTTTTTAAAAGGTGCAGTACTTATTGTAAGAATAAAAATTTGCACAATTGCATCTTTGTGTAAAATTGAAAAGATGTACCAAAAACTTTGGTGTTGCATTTTTTATAATTTCAAAAAATCTCAGTGAATAACTTAAAGTTATGAAACTATTAAAAGAGCAATTTAAAAATCGTTCAACATATGGTGAAATATGATTATAGTTTAGTTGGTTGCGATTATATAGTCTTATACCAGACACAAAGCGGACAATTAGTCATGAGATTAATTTTTCTAATATTACTTGAGCATGTACATAAATAAAAAGATTTAAATTCAAAAAGATATTTATGACATTAATAAAGAATGCTACTCTATATCTGACATGATATGGTATATAAATGTTATAGTCGACTTATCGTAAAGCCTACTCTTGCACATACAGTGCCGGTAAAAAAATAGGACCAACGACAAAATGTTCCGCCTGGCGGATGTCTACCAGCGAGTTTGCAGGGTAAACTGCATAATCGTTGATTGATAATCGTATCAGGGAGCATCAGCTAGTATGCTATCGGACGCGTCCACAGGTTGCGGATAGTGGAATATCCAGTAGATATGCTGGATAGCTGCGAATAATACCAAATAAGCAGTCGCGGACAATACCAGCGGTTCTGAGGGGAGAGTCTCGGACTAAATATCCGAGTGCCAGAGATCCTTAGAGCGCCATGGCGAGTAGGTGGCACCAACAAATAACCACCCAACTATAAAGCAGTGTCTGGAATGCTTAACGGGCAGCCCCGGTACCAGACTCGGATGCGATTGGCCAATAACTAGTCCATCTTAAACAAAATTTATTACAAACGAAACCACATTATTTTGTGGCCCTTTGTTCCACACTGGAACCATAGGAAATAATATATAACGACAAAATGTAGTTTTATTCCAACGGAAAAATAAATGGTAGAAGAGTCCAGAATTGTATTACATATTTGGAAGCAAATGATCACGATTCTACGTAAGAAGACCCCCAAACGCAGAATTCAACCCAAAACTTACATCTAAAACCATAAAACACGGTGGATCTAGAGTAATGGTATGAGATAGTTTTTCTTACTATGGTGTAGGACCTACAAAACCACAATAAGAACATTTATGTTGGTATACTCGGGGAAGAAATGCGTCCGGGGAATTGCCATTGGTGTGGGTTTCCAACAAGATAATGACCCGAAGCACACAAGCAAGCTGGTGACAAAGTGGTTTCGGGACAATAAAGTCAATATGATGGAATGGCCCGCTCAGAGCCCAGACCAATTAGGAATTTATGGACAGATATAAAAAAACAGTTTCTGAAATGCAACCAACAACTAACATCGAAGCGCTTTGGACAGCTGTCCAGCAAATCTGTAAAAAAAAATTCCAAAGGAAAGATGTCAAAATCTTGTAAATTCGATGCCAAACCGTTGTGCAGACGTTATTACAAATAAAGGACATGTAAGAAGGTACAAATAATGCTCAACGTAATAAATGCATCATTTATAATTCTTTTCAATTTGATCATAATTTATTGTTTAATATTAGTACAAATTAAAGTGACGTGCTATTTTTTTGACTGATTGTTTTTCAAGTTTTTTTTTTAAATAAAGTATAAATTTCAAAATAAAATAATTAGCAAAACTAAATATTATTATTTTGTGTAGTTATACAGTTTCCTAAGCGTCTTATGACAAATTTTAAGATATATAAATTTAACCTATAGGAAAATATGTATCGGAGATATGTTTTCTGAGGCTTGATGCTATTTTTCTGACCGCAGCTGTACATTATCTATGTGGTAGGAAAAACCAAGTTTATCATCCAATATAATGCCTAATATCTTCATTCTGTCCACCCCTTCTATTTCTCTTTCCCCTATTTGTATTACAGTATCATCCAGATACGATAACCCAAATTTGATTATCCTAGTTTTAGAGATATTTAGTTTCAAAAACCTTGATGTCATCCAGTAGTCAACTCGATCTAATACTGTTGTAATATATGGTTTTATATTATCCTCTGAACTGTTGCTTTTACTAAGAAGTTGAATGTCATCAGCAAATACATACGCTTTACAAGATTCTGATTCAATTACGTCAAATAAATCATTCAAGTGTATTGAAAAGAATAACGGCCCCAACACCGACCCCTGGGCCACACCTAATTTTAAAACCCTTTGATGTGACCTTCGACCATTAAATGATAAGAATTGTCTTCTGTCAGATAAATACGAAAATATAAGTAAACATGACAGCCTGGAAAAACCAAAATTATGAAATAGTTTCCTTATAAGGTTAATATGATTTATGCCATTAAAAGCCTTAGAAAGATCTAACGAAACTAAAATGCTAGGTGTTTTCCCGTTCATATTATTTCTTATCGACTCTGTGATTCCTAGTAAGGCAAATAAGGCACTGCAATTACGACGATAACCCGTTTCTCGATCATTTAATAAGGAATAATCTTCACATTACATGTTCAAATACTTTCGATAATATTGGTAATTTGCTAATTGGTCTCACATTTTTCTTTTGAAATGATTTCCTATTCTTAGGAATTGGAACTACCTTCACCAACTTCCAAGTTTTTGGAAACACAGAAGTAGTTAGCATAGAACTAAACAAGTGAAAAATTTGATTACTTATTAAAGGTAGAATGATCTTAAAAAATTTTAATGGTATATTATCAATATTTGACTTAATATTACCAAATGCAATATGCAATTCAAACATATCAATACATCTAAATAAATATATTTCATGCTCCCTATTTAAATTCAGATTTTCAAATCATTCCGTCGAACCGTCAATGTCCAATGCATCATCCGCTTCATCAATATTATAAGAAGTTGCCGATCTTAAACCATTCCACATATCCTAAGTTTTTGCAGTAGTAAACACTTTGTCATAAAAACTTTTTTTACCCTTCGAATAACACTCTTGGCTCTATTCCTATACTAACAAAATATGCTCCATTTAAAAGGAGTAGGATTAGAAACATACCCCCTATAAGCTATGTCTCTAAGGTACCTTTCATATATAATTGCAGGAGATTTCATCCAATCCCCTTTTCGATTAATTTTAAAACGTGATGTACATAGATACAAGAGAAAACAATTTATAAATTAATTCCTCCATTCGTTATACCATGACTTTTATTATTTTATGCTTAATAGCTTTCGAAACATAGAGTCCACCAACCCCACCAAAATGTCGGGGTCGGGCATTTCTACGAAAATTATAACCATCAATATCAACAGCCGCGTTCGGTACTTCAGGGTTAAGCCACGTCTCAGTGACAGCAACAACGTCAAATGGCGTATTCGTTATAAAGCTATTAAAATCATCAAACTTGGTCTAATATGGCGCTGGTTTCATACTCTGACAATTGCAGTGTCCTATTTTCAACCCTGATCCCACATTTTCTACGTGTATTTTAGCGTTATGTCCATTGTCAATAATTGGACCCAAATTCCAATTAACCGATGCCATACCACAACGTTACAAACTGAGGCCATAGTAGTAAAAAAACTTATAACTAAAGCATTAGCAAACAAATTTCATCAAATTTTATATAATTAGTAATTTCATACAAGGTTAATCAACAATGTTGTTTTCCTTTTATCTAGTCAACAATTTAATATTTCTTTATAAAACAACAAAAAACCGTGTATAAGCAAAAAATGTTTTTTTTTTTGTAGATACATAACAATAAATAACGACGTAAATAACAATTATTACAGTCTACTTTAAAAATAATCTTTAGTTCGAAAAGTTAAAAACATTTATTACATTTTCTTCCTCAAAGTTGTAATTAAATGTTAGTTAAGCCCAACCCAGTGTACATACCTGACAAAAATCTGGTCCTTATAAAACAGTTTTTAAAAGATGTCCTTCTTTCCATATAAAGCTAGACCTCTATCAAAAAAAAAAAAAAAAAAAAAAACCCCCGCCAGGCATAGACACTAGGTTATAACTAAATAATTTTCAAATAACAATTATTACAAAGAAACTAGAAATCAGTGTTACACGATTAACATTTACTTAAGATTGAAAAAGTTCATCTCTGCATGTACATTACATTGTTATGAACAAAATATAATAGTTCTCAATTTCAGCTGTTTCATTGCCTCCGGCATTTTTCTCTTCTTTCTTGTTATCATATTATATAAATGCAATTTCTCTCTTTATTGAATTATGAAAAAGATTACAATAAAGAGAATCATAAAATATAAAACTATACTGTATCAAAGCAATTAAACTAAGGTAGTAGCTAGCAGCTTCATAACAACTGCAATACTTGTTTTTATTGCTATATTGTTTTTAACGTAATTAAATGAGGGTGAATTTACTGTCACAATAAATTCAAGAAATTTGGCACTTATATATCCCAATATGATTTGAAGTTGTAATATAGAAAAAACGAAGTATGTATGTAGGTGATATAGAGTACACAGCATGTAAATAATACAAATATAGTTATGAAGCAAAAGATTGTGTTGTGAATTGATTGTGAAACAAAATAAAAATTATTTATTAAAGTACATGCAAGAAATATTAATAAAAAACAAAGAAAATCATTTATAAAAAAACTACATCTGGATATTATTTACAAAAGTCCTGCTGTTTCTCCATTATATTAAATATATCCAGTGTCTCTTCGGCTCCACTATTCATCTTGATGACAGCTTGGCGTACATTACCATTCCGGAATTTAAAACTAGAAATTTGTTTGCTTCTTTTTCATTGGCGACATATAAAACATAGTTTATTAGCTAATGGTGTTAGGTGGTCACTCAAGTAAACTCTTTCCTCAAGATCAGCACCCTCATTCGTGTCTGGCGCTAATAAGTCTTTCAGCATTAGCTTTCGAGTACTATAATATTTTTTCATTAGATTGTCATGGGTAGACATTTTTTTTTTTTTTCATAAATTGTTTATTGTATCTTCAATATTTTTGAACTAACAATAATTACTCATATCTTAAGTCTAATATAAAAATATACTTTTTAAGTCCAGCCAATGCTAGACAAAAATAATGTTTGTTTCACGGATTTTGCAATCATTTGCGGGTCATCCCTCTAATGTACGGCCAAGAAAAGCAGTATCTCTTCTTTTTAGTCGAATGTAACCAGGTTCATTCAGCATGTTACGCGCCAAAGGGTTTGGATGAGATTCAAGCCTCTTTAGATATGTGACTGCATGTTTCGCTATTTCTGCTTTAACTGATGGCATGTTTAGGTCTTTGTGGATGCGATGTTCGAATTTTTTATATACCAGGGAGCAGATGTAATAATACGTAAAATCTTATTTTGGCGCCTTTGATTTTTTTCTACATTGCTAGCTGAGGCAGTGCCCCATAATTGAATCCCATAACACCAAATTGGTTTGAGGATCGACTTGTACAGTAGAAGTTTACAATCTAAGCTCAGGGTGGAGTTTCTGCCAATAAGCCAATTTAGTTGAACTGCTTTTAGTTTCATTTGTGTTAACTTGAAGTCAATGTGGCTTTTCCACGTAAGGCGTCGGTCAAGATGTATACCCAGGTATTTAACGTCTGAAAGCTGTGGTATCATTTGGTTATTTATGCGAACTGGAGGGCATGAGTCCCTACGCGTACATTTTTGCTCATTTACTTTTATTCTCCATTTTTCTAGCCATTTTTCCAAATTGAGTATGTGGTCTTGTAAAAGTTTTGATGCTTCTTGGGCACTTTTATGAATATTTAAAAAGCTGTGTCATCTGCAAAAGTTGATGTGTGGTCTAGGGTGCTAATTGGCATATCTGATGTGTACAGTAAATATAATATTGGTCCCAAAATACTACCTTGAGGAACTCCGGCTTCAATGAGCTGTGGCGAACTTAAAATGTCACCTTCTTTTAGTAAAAACTTGCGATTCGTTAAATAACCTTTTAAGAGCTTATAAAAGTTCTCGGGCAAGTTCAGCTTTAGCTTAAATATTAGGCCTTTGTGCCAAACCTTATCAAATGCTTGAGAAACGTCGATAAAAAGCGCAGAACAGTATTTTTTTTCTCTTCAAAGGTCGTTTTAATTACATTTACTAATCTGTGTGTTTGTTGGATCGTACTATGTTGTTTCCTGAAGCCGAATTGATGGTTCGGAATACATCCTTTCGCGCTAAGAATTGGATTCAGCTTAGTTATTAATATTCTCTCAAACAACTTTGACATGTTTGATAAAAGGCTTATAGGTCTGTATGATTCTACTTTTGTGTGGTCTTTTCCTGGTTTAGGAATCATAGTAATCAAAGAAACTTTCCACTCTGTGGGAAAGTACTCAAGACGTAAGATGGCATTAAAAACAAACAGAATAATTCTGCGACCTATAAGGGGCAACTCAACTAACATCTTGTTACTTGTTTTATCAACCCCAGGGGCTTTTTTGGTGTTTAAATCCGCTATTGCCCTTTCAATATCGCTAAATTCAAATCTTAGGTGTACTTCGGCACTAGTCTCTACTGGTGGCAACTCAACTATATCAGTACACATATTTGGAGTGAAAACCTTTTTCAAATGATCAACAAATAAATTACCTTTTTCGGTATCATTTCTCGCCCAGACTCCACAAGAAGTTCGCAAGGAGGGCTTACGTACGACTGGCCTTTAAAGGTTTTTACATGCACGCCATAATGAATAATCTGATTGTGCAGTTGCGTCGAGGTCTTCCAAGTAATTTTTCAGAGATGCTACTCTTCGAGATTCTAGCAGCTGTCTTAGCCGTTTCGTGCAATCTTTAAGTCTAGATTTGAGTTGAGGAGATCTGCGTGCTTGCCACTCTCTTCTAATTCTCCTTTTTTCAGCCAAGAGCTGCTCGACATCTATAAAGTAAATTTGATTGTATCTAGCTGATTGTCGGGTTACTGTTGCATGTTGGGCAGCTGATTTGAGGATTTGATCAAAATTAATAAGACTTTGTTCCACGTCTTCTGGTTTTCTCAGCGGTATATTTTCCGAACAGTGAGTACTGAGATACTTTCTATATTTCAACCAATTAATGCTAGTGCTAGTTGTTGGTGACACAATATTTTGCTGGTTCCATATATAGACTATTGTGGGTGAATGATCTGAGGATAATTCGAGTGACGCTTCAACCTTAATCATTTCTCTCGAAATACCTTTAGTCACGCCAAAATCAATAACATCAGGTATTTGTTGTCGATCAGTAGGCCAATAGGTGGGTTGTCCGCTTGATATCACATTCGGACGCATTTTTGAAATAGTGTCAAATAAAACACGACCTTTTGGAGTAATAAGTTTTGATCCCCAAAACGTATGTTTAGCGTTGTAGTCGCCTGATGCTATGAAACAGGGACCTAGTGATTTGTAGAAGTCGCTACATTGACTCTCTGATATTTGAAATCTAGGAGGTGAATAAATCGAAAAAATAACAAAGTTTTGATGATACTCTTCAATACAGATATTTTTTGCTTGAATATAGTCCTCACAAAAATCACACAGTAAATGATGTTTAATTCGAGCCCTTATTAGAATTGCTGAACCACCACATGCTCTGCCACGGGGGTCTTTAGTGTCATATAATATATAGCCATTGATTTTAAAAAAGCTATTTGTTGTTAAATGAGTCTCTGAAACCATCATGACATCAATTTGTTGGTTCTTCAAAAAGTACTCGAGTTCATTTTTGTGTTGGCGTAAGCCGTTTGCGTTCCAGAAACATATTTTTAAACAGTTCATGGTTTGTTAAGTACCGCCTCCAACATCATAGATTTCATGCGAACCATTTCTTGCATCATGCTGCTCATAGAGCTCATAAAACTGTTTAACGAATGCACTAATGTCTCGATACTTGCTTCCAGACGATTGTAGTTACCAGATGGTGTTTGTTCTTTAGCTTCTGGATGCATATTTAGGGTAGAATTGGTTGTAGGTGTCGCTTTGTATGCTGAAACATGATTGGATTTTAACATATCCGCGTATGAAACATGTTTGGTTGTGGGTTGAGCTAACTGAGGGTAATGAGCATTTGCTTGGTAATGTTGCTGCCTAGCAGGAGTATTTAATTTCTGAGTTGACTTCCTTACCATAGAAAAAACTGGATAGCCTCTGTAGTTAGCGGTGTGATTTCCACCGCAATTGCTACATTTTTTAACCTTCGAGTCATTCTTTGGTTTGTCGCATTGGGCGGAACAATGAAGCTCTCCACACACAACGCAAACCGGAGGCAACTTGCAGTACGCCCTTGTATGGCCATATTCTTGGCAACTTAAACACTGGGCGGGTCCTGACCGCTTATGTGGTTCCTCTACACTTATCCTGCGGTGTAACAGATATTTTAGATTATAAATGGAAATACTTCTGCCTGCCAAATCTAAAATCATAGATTTCAATTAAGGTGAGGCAGCCGATAATCCAGTAACAACATCATTCCTATTCAGGCGTCTCATAATTTGATTGTGTGATTTTTCCAATTCAATAAACTTATAGACTAGCACAAACTAAGACTAGTAAAAACTAGTCTTATCAATTTGCTTAATAAACTCATAGCAGTGTTTTATATCTGGCTTTATTTTGTTTGTTCCGATCACATGATCTTGTTAAATTTTCGACATTAATTCATTAAATTTTGCATCAAGATCTTTCACAACT
Organism: Phasia obesa; assembly: GCA_949628195.1. Taxonomy (NCBI): domain Eukaryota; kingdom Metazoa; phylum Arthropoda; class Insecta; order Diptera; family Tachinidae; genus Phasia; species Phasia obesa. The sequence continues at coordinate 4,134,258 of OX451220.1, forward strand.
TGACTTATACGATCTTCTGTGGCCTTAAAATGAGCAACTAGCTTTTTATCAATATTTTTACTGATTTCTGCAATGCCCTTGCGAAGCTGTGCAGCAAAACTTTCCGGATTTGTTTTAGGAGCCATTTTTCCAATATATTTTCGTTTTGTATCTATTTGCTTAATATTATTATAAGTATGTATGTATATATCACTTTTAACAGTTTTAAAGGCACGTAGCACGTGTTTAAGTTTAATATATAAAATGCTTTCTAATTTGTATTTCAAACAGCGTTCTTGATATTTATATTGATTAATAATAATTATAAATAGATTTTCGCGCAGATTTTGTTTTATAATAAATTAAATTTTTGACCGACAACACTCTTTTTCTCTAATTACTCAAGGTAGAGTTACCATGTAAATATTTATTAATTAATATTTATATTACAAATTAGGGGAAACCATAAAAAGTGGCTTCAACCGTGATAAGCCAATCGTAGATTTCAGTTGGCTGAATCACTAAACAGTGCAGGTCCTCCGAAAAGTATAAATGCTCGTCACACCTAGGCTTAATTATATTTGTGTATCCAACCAATTATTGAAAGAATATTGTATTTGCTGTAGAAATAGTCCCTTGATCTGCACTTTTAGTTCGGTCTTATTTTAAGTTGAACCCAAATGAACCGATTCATAATCTTAAGCACATCTTGTAAAATTGTTGAGACCATGCTTCTACTGAGAATATAAGATCACCGACAGATCTCTGATGGGATCCTTTAGCTAAAAATCAAAATAAGCTGCAAGTTGTAGCAATCGCGGAATCTTAGAACGTGGCATGTGTCCTTGGATTTTGCCAAGGACCATTCGCAAAGCGTCTTTGTTTTACCGATATAAAGCTGTGAATCTGCAAGGCAGCTTTAAATATGAACGCTTAGTATAAAATACTATATACTTACGCCGAGCAAGCAGCTGAAGTGAATTGGTGCAATCTTCTGTTTACCTTTTCTGAGCGTCCTCACAACTGTAGTTAGTAGTCATTTTGTTTTATCATAATATTTTTTTTAATATTTTAATAAAAATGCAGTAACTCTTAATAAAATTTAAACAAAAACAATTATTTTATTAAAAAACGTAATAATATAATAGGAAACAAATGTGCAAGTGTCAAATTAAACCAATATTGGTTTGCAAAACCGACTTGGATTCTGTAACAGCCCTGTATATCATATCTGTAGGACTATAACAATACTAGGAGGCTAAAAATTTGGTTTGGAATACTTAAGAAATGGCTAAATCTGGAAATTATTTTAAAAATAAAAAGAGTACTCCAGCGGTGGGAGGAGTACTCTTATCAGAACTTATCTCAATTTATTTCATTTAATCACAATGTATGTATGTAGAAAGGGAAGCAACCGGGTAAAGCTACTGCTTAATAAAATTTACATTCTGTTTTTAAACGTCTTAATACTCTGCAAAATGCATTTAGATATTATCATCTAACAAAACAAAAAAATTATTTTAGATTATCGTAGCATTATATTTGCGAAACTTTTCTTTCATTTCTTTCTTCTTTTCTTTCATTCTTCTAAGAGTTTTTTATGATGACGATTTAGACATTTATTTTCTTTGAGTTACAAATATGTATGTAATAGTTCAATATATGTAAAAATAAAACACAATTTTTTCATTGTCAATATTTTTGTTTTTTGTTATAAAAATCAGTAAAAAATGTAAATGTTAAACTGCAATTAAAATAAAAAACACTGTTTACTTTTTCTTACCGGTACTGAAATCTATTTACGTAAAGTTGATTTGATTTTTTTGTATTCAATCGAATTCGTTCGTGGTAATGGGGGATTTTATGAAAATTTTGATTTAGTTAGAATTTTTGCATGGTTTTTTTCAATTAAAATTTTTTTGTTTCAAATTAAGGCAACAACAAACAATTTCAGTCAATAAATCAATCAGTCACATTGTTGAATTGTTGGAGTATGATGGATTGATTGGTTTTAATTTGTTTTAAGCAGTTCCAAATATAAAAAAGAACACGCCAAAGTAGGATTAAGAAAACCAAAATAAATAATTTAGTAATAAACATATTGTAATGAAGTATAAGAGGATAGAGAGGTAGATTGGTAGGTGAGGTGATGGGGTGTTACTAAGTAGTTAGATATGTTTGTGGTTTATTTCTTTCTGTTTTTTTTTAATATTAAAAAAAATATCTGTCCTATTTATACTGCTACAGTGATGGTTAGTTAAATGTATTTGGAGGTATCAAATTAATAATTATATTGTAGTTAGAATAACAATAATAAAAATATAATAGAATATATCGATTTAATACGATTGATGATTCACTGGTAAAAGTGGTTTTACACGACGTGTGTTTGTCATATGACTTAACAGTTTGATAACTCATGTAATTTCATGTGTTTGTCAAAGTAGGCATTTTACATACAGTTTATAATTTTTGCTTTCAAACGTACATGCGTAATTACATCTGACATAACCTATAATATATAATTTTTCCGCCACACAGTTTTGTATCGCCAACCAGAGCTGATGCAAAGATGGAAACGTAGTGCTTTTGGTACCACAAAAAACCTAAAATAGCAAAATATCAAGTTGGCATTACAGACTGTCAGATGCTTTGTCACATCAAAATAGAACACGTTCTAAATGAATGATGTCATATGTTTTGTACACATGGAAAATACACATGTTATGTTTGAAAGGGTTTACACGACGTGTTTAGAATTTACACATGGAAAAGTGACAAGTCATACGACAAATACAAGTCGTGTAAAATCACTTTAAGGAGGAGGCATGGTGGTTACAAATTGTTACTACACTATTAAATTACCCATACTTATTTTAACTTGATTGGATTAAGAATTGCAAAGGAAATTCATACAACATCAATAATGATAATAACAATTATAATAATATTAAATACTAACTAAAGGAAATGCAAACAACAACTAATAGGAAGACAAAAAGGAAGGAGAGTGAAGAAAAGTGTAAGATTTGAAAGCTATCGAAAGAGGAGTAAGTGAATAGAGCAAGAGCTGAGAGTGAATATATCAATAAAAATGTGTAAAATATGTGAATAATCAATCTATAGTTGTTACACCCAGAAAACTTATTCGATTATTTCCTTTTTGGAAATAAAATAAATTTATTCGATTAATAATAATTGCTAATCGATTATTCGAATAAATTTTTTCTTGAATTTGTAAGAAAATATATGATCTTTGCTAAAAACCTCACAACCTAAGAAAATGGTCATATATAACAAGTACCGTATCTTTTCCTTGTAAAGTTCGATAAAAATTATATTCCATCTTATTGAGGGAAGCCTATTTTAACAAACAAAGTTTTATTAAACGTTATTCGTATATTCGATATAGACTTTTTTAAGAGCCGCCAATTAATCGAGTTTATTTTTAATCGAAAAAAAGTTTATCAACTTCTTTTAATTTGCAAATAATCGAGTAGAAATAAAACATTTTGTGATTTTTTGTACATGAAATATTTTTCGAAAAGAGAAATCATTTATAATTTTGCTAAAAAGTTGTAGTGTGTAATTGTTTTCTAATTTAGTCGGCATTCGGACGCAAGATTGTTTCCGATATTTTGAAATTAACTAATGTATTTGGTAAACTCGACTACAAAAATGTAACATGCGATAGAATAGTTTGTTGCCTAGGAAACCTCAAACTCCGTGTTGAAACATAATAAAAATGTTTATCGTGACATAATTTCATTGGGTACGCACTGCCAGTAAGACGTGATTGCTAAAAAAAGATTGACGTGATACAAAACTAACAAGGTTTACTCTCTAAATTTATTATAGGTAGTAAAAGTTTGATAGTATAATACGCGGGTCGTGTACTTCCCTTACAAATTATTGCACTACCACTAAATCATATTGCAAAAGAAATTATTGTACTATTTTTTTGCAGCTTAGTGATAAACTGCAAAGCTGCTAGTGAAGCTTTGCAGATTATCACTAAGAATTTAGTGGTAGTGCAAACGTTTGCACTACCACTCAACGCAGATTTAGTGCAAGAATTCTTCACTCACTCAATTGATTGGAAAATTTTTACTTGCAATCAATAAAAAGCTGCATTTATTCATACTCTCAATCACCTTTCAAAAATGATTGGTCATGAAAATTTTAAAATAAATTCGTTTTTTTTTATTCAATATTAAAGTTTTCTCCTGTTTTTCACCAAAATATAAAAAGCTGATGTAACGGAATGAATATTTTATTCAGTATTGAAACAAGGTACATAATGGTAACAAATTAATTATTAATACTATATAACAGTTACACAAAAATTTTCAAAGTCAATTCGAACAGTGCTAGATAAGTTAGATTTCTAGATTTTAGTGCAATTGACAAAGTAAATAAAACGATTGTAAATAACTAGTCTTCTAATATCTTAGATATTAGATTATTCAACAGTAGAACAAAAGGATAGCATACGAATAGAAGTAAATACTTCTCTACTGGATTTTGAGGCTGAATTGGGTTGTCTTAACATATTAATTAGGCAAATGTTTTTAAAATTCAACATGCCTTTGCCTTCTTCTGCACTAGTGGAGCGTTTGTTTTCCTTTAGTGGAATGGTAGACACTCATAGAAGACAAAAAATTTGGTGATAGCAGTTTTGAAATGCTTGTTGCAAATAACTTTTTGAATTTTACTTTTTTTATATATCCATTTTGTTTATTGAAATATAAAAATTTTGTTAAACTAAAAATAAATTAATATAATTTTTAAAGGCCTAGATGCTCATACTCGTATATTTATATTATATAAATTAATTTACTGTTTTATATCATTATTAATAAATATAATATAAATTCAATTTTATTTTTAATGAAGTATTAGTCTTCACTTTTGAAATAGTGCACAAAAATAATAATAAATCAAATTGACCCTCAAATTGAATGCAAAATTTCTACGTTGCAATAAACTTGAGTGAAGAAAACAAAGTTGCAATATATTGCTGATTGCTTTTTTTGAAATCAAAATAATTAAATTTTAGTGCAAAGATTTTTTAACTCACTATCACTAATGTTGACTGAGGCTGCAAATTTTGAAATCATCATTAGAAATCAAAAAAATGAATGCAATAATTTTGCAATATCACTCAGTGTGAGCGAAGATTGCAGAATTAGCGCACTACCCCCAACTATGATATATGTATATAGAGAACTGCAATAGTAACACTCTCTAAAATTGACTTCGGTTACTTTGGGAATAACATGCGTTTTCCAGTTAAAGCTTGGCGGTATAGGTTGGAGGGACGGGTACTTCCCATACAACGTATTTTTTGGCGATGAAGGTAGCGAATCATACTGGTAATTGTGCTTCGCAATTTCTTTGTACAATTTTATTTTAAAAATTACTCAGTAACTTTCGATTTTTTTTTTTGTGAAATTATGTTTTTTAAGCGAATTTTCGGGTTTTGATCTTGATGGGATTAAAAGTTTTTCTTTCGATTCCTTGCTATTTTTTATTTTTTTAACTATAAAAGTAAGTGAACTCGTCGTACGTTGGGTATATCTTCGCCCTTAGTAAAAACTATTCCAGGAATTTTAATACAATATTGTGGGAAGGTACCTGACTATCTTACAGTACACCATTTTATCGATTTAAATAGTACTAAAAACTCAGAAGCACCTTTTTTACCAAAAAAGAATTTTATATTCGGGGTCTGTTTAAAAGAAAAGGAAAAATTTTGAATTTTTGCGGGGTGTGTATATTCGATTATCGATTTTTTTTGTTATCTTGGTACACATGTGACAGTCATATGATTTGAATTAGTAGTTTGTTGTTGCAAACTAAAAAGGTACATAAGTCACGCTTGTGTGTGTTCTTTGACTTTTGATTTTTGACATGAAACGTGTGGCAGCGATGTTTGTTCCAAAATTTTGAGCAAAAGCAACGGCATTAGTATCGCTCAGGAGTTGTTGAATGACGTCAACGACGATCCAGGTTTGCTCAAAAAGGTTATAATTGGTGAAGAAAGGTGGGTATATGGTTAAGACCAAGGCCCAATCACACCAATGGAAACGGTTAGAAGTCAAAAATAGAAGAACACACAAACGTGACTAAACTCTTTAGTTGTCAACAACAAACTACTAATCCAGATTGGCTGATACTGCCAACATTTGACTAACAAATCTGTAATGTGTACCAACATAACAAAAAAATAATTTCGATAATCGAATGTACACAACGAAAATTCAAAATTTGTCCTTTTCTTTTGAACAGACCTTGATGTAATGGGTGATTTTTTTGAGGTTAGGATTTTCATGCATTAGTATTTGACAGATCACGTGAGATTTCAGACATGGTGCCAAAGAGAAAGATGCTCAGTATGCTTTGACATTTCATCATGAATAGACTTACTAACGAGCAACGCTTGCAAATCATTGAATTTTATTACCAAAATCAGTGTTCGGTTCGAAATGTTCAAATGTGACAAATTTTTTCAGCGATGAGGCTCATTTCTGGTTGAATGGCTACGTAAATAAGCAAAATTGCCGCATTTGGAGTGAAGAGCAACCAGAAGCCGTTCAAGAACTGCCCATGCATCCCGAAAAATGCACTGTTTGGTGTGGTTTGTACGCTGGTGGAATCATTGGACCGTATTTTTTCAAAGATGCTGTTGGACGCAACGTTACGGTGAATGGCGATCGCTATCGTTCGATGCTAACAAACTTTTTGTTGCCAAAAATGGAACAACTGAACTTGGTTGACATGTGGTTTCAACAAGATGGCGCTACATGCCACACAGCTCGCGATTCTATGGCCATTTTGAGGGAAAACTTCGGAGAACAATTCATCTCAAGAAATGGACCGGTAAGTTGGCCACCAAGATCATGCGATTTGACGCCTTTAGACTATTTTTTGTGGGGCTACGTCAAGTCTAAAGTCTACAGAAATAAGCCAGCAACTATTCCAGCTTTGGAAGACAACATTTCCGAAGAAATTCGGGCTATTCCGGCCGAAATGCTCGAAAAAGTTGCCCAAAATTGAACTTTCCGAATGGACCACCTAAGACGCAGCCGCGGTCAACATTTAAATGAAATTATCTTCAAAAAGTAAATGTCATGGACCAATCTAACGTTTCAAATAAAGAACCGATGAGATTTTGCAAATTTTATGCGTTTTTTTTTTTTTAAAAAAGTTCTCAAGCTCTTAAAAAATCACTCGTTATAAGCAGTGTTGCAGAATCCTAAGTTTAGGTTAGACGGTATTTATCAAATAATTTACATCTAAATCTTTGTTCTCTTCAATGACGACTCAGGTATGCTTATATGCGCCTACTTTTGTTTAAAAAAAATTTTTTGTAGTAAAAACAATTATAACTGCCACGCCTCCTAACAAACTGATACCGATAAACTACTTATTTTAGCCTTAAGTTAAAAATTAGTTTAAAATAAAATAAAAATATATTTTATATACGGGTATGTATAAAAAAGATAGAAAAAACAATGTTGTGCATTAAGAGATCACATTAATAAAATAGTACTTAAATTGTTTCTAATAACATATACTGTTTACAAAGAAAAATCAATTACAAAACATAGGTATCATTAGGCAGGATCTTCAACTTGTGCAAAAGATCGCTTATTCTTCTGTTGACCAATTAGTTTTATTACCTAGTGTCTACAACTAATGAATTTATATCACGACAAAGGCCAAACCCCTTATGACCCATATGAAAAACACTAGTTTTATACTGGTTTTTGTGGAGTTAAATGTTTATCATGATAAAAAATCATTAGATCGAAATTCAAGACGTTCTTTGCATTAATTAATAAATTTTAAAGCTTGTTACATAATTAGTAATATTTTGACACTCGGTTGATACAATAAAATATAAGTTAACGTAGAATAGCTTTGCCTTAGCAACTACGCCTTGGCGTAGAGATCTTTTTTAGCAATTGTCAAAACTTTATATTAAAAAATCACAATTTTTTTAAGTGTAAACATAACCCTTTTAGTATCGCACCTGTATCGTCTGTCACAGATATACACATTTCACAGAAGGTAGAATAACGTTAAAACAAATAATAAAATTGCAGATATTCAACTTCTTCAACGTCAAGGTTAACTTTACATTTTTTTATACAAACCTACAATACTTTCTTCGAATAAAACGTTTATAGTTTTAATGATTCAAAATATGCCGCATTTGCCATTTTATGGCAATAAAAACTTCGTTTTACTTATTTATTTTATGGTAATATGGCTTTTTGAGAATTTGTATAGTAAATATTACTTAAAGTATCTCTCTCTCTCTCTCTGTGGCATTGCCTGATGCAATCGCATCGCATTGCATAGTGGGGCAGAATCAAAATATTTTGGAAATAACTCAACCGATTGAAATAGAAAATCCAATTTTGGAATTTTTGGTCTATTGCCCATAACGTTCACATAGGAACTAGGGATCATGAATTATTTTCAACAATAATTGGGAGTATATATCGCTTTCTTAGAACAGTTTTTACTTAATATACTTCAAACAACGGCTGATTCATTATGGGAATTGACAAACTACTAAATATTAATATGCATCAAACGCTACTTAAATCATAAAAGGGAAAAATTGACAAATGCGGCAAGCAGAGCTATGAATTAACATGTTTTGTTCAAAACTTCCATTTATAAAAACTGCTGCTTACAGGCATAAGTAGAGCAATGTTTTAGGATCTTTAATGAATTTTATAAAACCAAAAATTTGCACAAATTGTATGAAATTTTAGAGCCAGTTAACCTCAGAAACAAATTGCAGTTGCTCCAGTCTAAAAGTAGACTTGAAATTGTAAACTTCTAATAAGTTTACAGAGCAAAATAAAACTAAAAATGTTCTATTTATTGATTTCACTACCATAGAATGGCCAAAAACATGTATTGTCTGTAAAATATAACTACGTTGTGTAATTTAAAATTAATCACTTATTAAAAAAAACTTTTTATTAAAAACGGAAATTGTATGATTTAATTTTTTAGTAGGTTTGAAAGTTTTTGATATGTTTCAAGCAAAGTTTTGGTAGGAAATAAATTTTCTTTGTGGCAACGCTGCAATACACATAAAGGGTGTTTTTTATAGAGGTATAGAACTTTAAGTTGACATTACTTTTCAAGATGGCGACCGATTTAACAGCTCTCAAGTGATTTATTCTCAGTTTGGTTTGGCAATTCATCATAAATAGACTCACGCCTGAACAACGCTTGCAAATAGTGCAATTTTATTTCGAAAATAATGGTTCTGTGCGGAAAATGCATCGCGCACTACTTCCATTTTATCGTCAACAAAATCGTCCATCAGAGCAGTTAAAACGTTTCGCACCACGTTTACTCTTATTGATAGCTCGCATCCCCAGAGACGCCGTACGGTACGTACAGAAGAAGCTATTGCTGCTGTAGAGCGTAGCATTGAGGAAGACCCGAATGAGTCCATCCGCCATCGAGCACAGGAATTGGATCTGTGTCCATCCACTTTATGGAAGATTTTGTGGAAGGATTTTGGTTTGCGTGCTTACCAAATCCAACTCGTGCAAGAATTGAAGCCAAACGATCATCAAGTAAGGCGTAGATTCGTCGAATGGGCCCAAAACGAGATTACCGTTGTTCCCGATTTTCATAAGCGAATTTTGTTTAGCGATGAAGCGCACTTCTGGTTGAATGGCTACGTCAACAAACAAAACTGCCGCATTTGGAGTGAAGGTAATCCTCAAGTGTTGAATAACCATGATGTCCAGGAGATGTGGTTTCAACAAGACGGCGCAACATGTCACACAGCTCGTGCCACAATCGATTTATTGAAAGACAGGTTTGGTTACCGCCTAATTTCACGTTTTGGACCTGTGAATTGGCCTCCAAGATCTTGTGATTTAACACCGCTAGACTACTTTCTGTGGGGCTATGTAAAGTCATTGGTCTATGCGGATAAGCCACAAACGCTTCACCATTTGGAAGATAACATTCGCCGTGTTATTGCCGATATACGGCCACAAATGTTGGAAAAAGTCATCGAAAATTGGACGTCCAGATTGGACTACATTGGCGGTCATATGCCAGAAATCATATTTAAAATGTAATGCCACAAGAATATCTTTCGGATAAATAAAATTCGCGTCAATCGAATAATCCATCGTTGATTTATTGCAACTTAAAGTTCTATACCTCTATAAAAAACACCCTTTATATTTTTAATAGATTTAGAACAAACATAAATCAGTGGGCATCACAAGTACCAAAAGAAGTAAACTTCAGGCAGCCTTGGATATCATGCTCCCTCTCTATCTACTACTTTTAGCGGTTTTCGTAGCAGAAAAGATTCTTGACTGAGTTACGTTTCAAGGGACCGTCAAACAGCTTCATTATGGGAATCGAGTGGCATAATGGCAGATAATGCAACTATTCATATAATATCTGGGGTTCTTTCGGGGAAATATAGAAGGGAACCACAATAGACCAACAGGTTTCCGAGTTAAATTGTCTAGTGCCAAATAGGAATACTATTTCTAACATAACCTAATCTATCAAAATAAAAAAGCAAACATAAACATTAAACAATGTTGCCAACACTTTTTAACCTCTTGCCAAACTTTTATAAGTAGCTTTGACAACATAAAAATTGCTACGTAGAGATGAGGAGTTCAACATATGCTATGCAAAATACAAGACTGAAAGTGAGTAAGGTGACGGTGCTGTAGACATATCATGCGTATATAATACATTTTACACTTTACTCAAAATATGTGCACGTTTAGAAGGCCAAAAATCAAATTTTTTTATGGTTACCGATTTCAAAGCTTTATTACTTATTTGAAAGTAAATACCAGAGAACGTCGGGAGCCAAAATATTAATGGTCTATTTCAATATTATCACAGCGAACAGGGTGGTTCAAAATGGACTTTCTCTGTATTTTGATAAAATAATTTTTTTTTTAGAAAATGTTAATTTTTAAATACCTATAACTTTTTTGTTTTATAAGATTTTGATACAGAATAAACTCTGTATAGTTATGTAACTTATGTATATGCTATTAGTTCCCAAATTTTAGGTCTTTTGTCTTTTAGAAATTTGTAATTTTTTTTAAGGTCCATATAGCTTTAAAATCTCCGAGTTAATAGAGCATAATCCCTAGAGGTAAAACCAGGTAAAAAAAATCTTTCGCCAGTTTTTAGTCCGAACCCTCCCCTACACTCCTATACACCATTATACATGCGCCAGGTTGCGACAGTGGGCACCAGAATAATTTTTCAGGCAGTATGTATAAAATGCAAATCACTTGCGCAGCTTCGGGAGAGGCGGGGAAGGATCTATCAGGGTTTTGAAACGATCCATCTACGTGTCTACCGAGGAGACGATAAGGGAAACCTGGTTTAGGGGGAAGGCGATCCTACTCCGGAAGACGTGGTACACGAGGAGACTGCCAGTCTAACCTCTCAAGAGGAGACACTCGCAAACTCCGAGTTTATGGGTGAATTCTTTGAGACAATGGACGAGGTAGTTGACGAGGACGCCCTCTTGGACTCTGACCAAGAGGACGCCAACGTCACAATCGTATCCACCAATAAAGATGGTGACGCAATAGGCAACCGAAATGTAATTCACGGCATCCTTACTTTCATTGAGTTACGTGCTACAACCAGCCTTTAGTGATTTCAGACTGTCGATTGTCGGCCTTATTTCTCATAACATCACGCAGTCTCTTGTAATTGCTAGCATCTGTTTAAGGCTCAGGTCCCCCATGACATACACATTATTTTTTATATTGTTTCAAGTTTCAAGAAGTATTTATGCTTTTCAGTCAACGGATAACTGAAAAAATAATAAATAATCAAATCTCTAATACGTAAAATGCCGTGTTAAATAAACAGTCAATCAAGCCAGCCAAAACAAAATTATAGATCTGTGTACCTCCAAAATATATAGAATCTTTTACTTTAGATTACAGTGAGTTATATTATGGTAAATGTCAAAAGTTATATGATAAATGTCATCAAACTTATTAAAAAAATAATTTTAAATCGTTGTTTTATATGGATTCTGACGTTAATCATGATATAAATACATCCATCGGGTGTGGAGTGCCAATTATAAACACTCTTTTCCGGTAAAATAAAAATCAATCAAAAATACCTTTTACTAATTTTAAGTTACTAAATACTTTTTTTGTAGTAGTTTTAAGAAAGAAGAGATATACATACGTTCTTAAGTTTATAACGTATATACATTATAAAAACCATTGTACTTTTTAGATGTAATCGTTTCTCTCAATAGCATAACTAATCAAAATTTCTACGAATAACATTTTTTTAACAAAAGTCCACAAATTTCGTTTCGGAAATAATTTGTCTGATTTTGTCGAATAAAATAAAAAATGGAATTAAATTTTTGCTTAGTTTTATCACAAGTGGTGGAAAATTTCTTTTCATGCAAATATAAAAAAAGTATTCTTATACACCCAATTCTGTTTTTACACAATTTTGATTTAACACGGTTTGAAAATAAAAAAATTTATTTTTTACACGATTTTATTCCATTTAGCATGACTGAAATCTTTTGAGCTTAGATTTTATTTGTAAAATTTAAGTTTTGCCATTTATTTTCATATCAAAAAATTTAGAGGAATTCCTTTTTTGTGAATACAAGCATTTTTACTTTTTAGAGCAATTGAAATGTGTTAATATTTTGTGAACTATCAATGCACATCTAAAAGAAGACGTCGGAAATTACAAATAAAAAACTACAACGTAAAGCCATTTGTTTAGAAAACAAAATTGAAATTTTAGATCGTTTTTGAAATGAAGAAGGCTCAACATTAATTAGCAAAATGTTCGGTTTAAACGAAGCTACAGTAAGAACTATAAAAAAATTAAAATTCAATTAGGTAATCGTTGCTTTCTGGAACGCAACATCTGTTAAGTCTTCATCATACACTAAAGATGCAAATAAGCGTTGCAAATGCACATTATACATATGTACATGCATATAAGTGTAAAAAGAAACATGATCTCTTGTTCTTTAAAAAATTCTCGGGTTTTCATTAATTTTAATAGGTTTTAGAGATGAGGAACTAATCACCTATTTTTGTATATGATCAATGTCTTTTTTTACACGGATTTTTCTGGAACCAATTAACCGTGTAAAAACAGAATTAGTGTATATTTTTTTAAATTATTTTTAGGGATTGTGATGATAGCTTTTTATATACATATTTTTGTTAAACATATGAATTTTTATATAGTTAGTCAAAATACATATTGGTTTTACTTTGGTAATTGAAAAATGCAAGGAGAATAGAACAATGTGATGTCAAACAAGACTCACAGATCGACAGCAGTACTAAAAAAAATTCACTCATTTCAGTAAAATATTATTTTGTTTTTCATTGTTCTCGAACCATAAGAAAACACGCCGCCAAAGTAAAATAGAGTCCAGCTAAGGACTACTTTTTTTTGTTATTATTCTCATTTAAAACTACATGACAAAAAACAAAACCTTATGGCCAAGTTCAGTTTGATTTAGTTTGACCTTAGAGTGAAAAACGAGCCAAAAGTTTTTATTTTTGTATGAAAAGGGAACATTTTTGCCACTGTTTTCCAATCAAGCTTCTTAGCGAATTATGTTTGGAAAAATAAAAGCTAAGTTGAATTCTTTGTTTTTTTTTCATATTTTATTTGACAAAATCTAACTTTTTATTCTAAAAATCTAGGTGAAGCTGTGGAGTGAGTATTCTGTTAAAGACTCAGAAATTTTGATTGAATATTCGAAAAATAATTATGCCTAGGATTTGAAATTTCGACTTTTTGTCGAACCATAATACTTCAAAAAATTAATACTGTTATAGAAAAAATTTTATTATATATGAAAATAACGAAAATTAGATGTCCTGAAACTATAGGCGCGTAACTAAAGGAATTTCTTCTGTGTTAAAGTGTTGTTATTTCGGTATTTTGTGGCTATTTATCGCTGTATCTCCTCGCACCTTTTATTATAGTAATAGTCGAAACTCCATACAAAAAGCGGTGCAAATACAGTGTTCATATTGACTTATCACTGCGTCTAGACTTGAAAAAAGTTAGTCTAGACAAAAGTCAAACAATATAAAAAACAGGAATAAAAATACAGCAGTCGCGGAAGAAGAATGAGAATAAAGTTTAAAATCTTCAGTGTTGCATGCAGACAGTGAACATTAATGTTACTTCATGGAGATGTACGAGAAAATTAAATTTGCAAGTTCTAGATATATGTCAAAAGTCATGTATACATAACTAAATCGGCCAGGGTTTTATACCCCTAGATATTTAAATTAAAAAAAAATTAAAACTAATTATCTATATAAACAAAATCAAATGTCTTTGGTTGGTCATGGCATCACTTAAGATCGGCTGCACCGATTTGGATAATTTGGAAATAAAAATTGATAACACCCACTTTTTTAATTAATCTAAAATCGAAGAACGGCTTGACCGATTTGTCATTTTTGTTTTAATACTTGTAGAATCCAATCAATTTAAGTTTTTACGGAAAGAAAAATCGACCACGCCTATTTCTTTGATATATCGTGTACATAGAAAACTTAATAAGTAGAATCTTAAAATTGTGAACAAGTAATCCCGTTATTCATATGAATAGTCTAGCAAAATAATGGCGCCTGGCATCTGCCATACAAACTGAAAAATTATTATCGTGTACTTGGAAAACTACCATATATGGTCTTGAAATCTTGCACAAGTAATTCTTATATTAATGTGCATGGGTTTGCAGAAAACATGCGGGATTAAAACCTCCATGAATCGAAAAACTAACTGTGGTAGAATAGTGGGCGACGATCCTCGTATGCAAATTCAAAAATTATTTTCGTGAACATATCAAACTATAATAGATAGAGTGTTAAAAAGTTGCACGCTAAAAATAACGTTAAATTTCTCGTTTTTACATTGCGTAGTTATTCGTCAAATAGAACGGACGTGGCTTTTTAAGCTCGCAATAAACGTTTAACAAAACAAAATTTAGTGGGTGAATTTGAAAAAAAAAAAACAAGCAAACAAAAACAATAAAACCTGTCTTATACAAAACAAGGAAGTTGTTTTTTTTTCTTTTTTCTTCTTTTTTACAACGGCATTATTGTTTGAGCAATAAGAAATACCAAAAGTACAGTGCAAGGGCTCATTTATAAGTCACTTAACTTTAAATAACTCTGGAAAAACTGCGAACATAAGCAGTAGAAATGCATATGTTATACTAAATGCTGATGAAAATAGTGAAAACACCCAAATAAATAAAAATGAAAAAATATGTGTTTTTAAATTCCAGGCCAATTTACCGCACACTTTCTTGTTCATCCTTGTTGCTAAGTAGTGATAACAAAATAAATGTGAATAAATAGTCGTGGCCTTCTGAATACAGTACGACCAAAACAATAATGGACAGTGCCCAAAAACGCAAGACGCAAGTGGGAATGGATAGATATGTGACAGTATTAAAAAGGGGACGAAGCCCTAAATCTTCGCAACTAGCACCAACGTTTAAAGTACATAAGGATAGGGATTCGAATGGCATAAATTCCCAAAATCGTTTTGCTATCTTAGATAGTTTAACAAGTGAACCTAATATGGCACCCAAGTCGTCTAAACCTCCTTCAATTTATTTAAGAGAGCAAAAAGAAGTTAATTGCAATTATTTAATATTATGCTAATTACCCATAACGTTTTATAATAAAAATGCAATTTATTTGTTGGGGAAAAGAAGTTAATTTCAGTTATTGGGGAGAACCCATTTTAACACGTTTAATGTTGTTCCTATTAAACGTGGTACCATAAACGAGGCAAAAATACAAGTAATTGACAAAACCAGTTATCGTAAAATTGTAAATGATTTTGAAATGTTCAAAAAAAATTTTATACCTATTAACTCAAAGCAGCAAAGGTCTAAAGATAGTTATTAAGGATTCATATGTTGATACAAAGGATATAAGTATCAGAAAGCAGGATTTAAAGTAAAAAATATAGATAATGTCAGAAATAGAGAACGTGCGCCCCAACCACTTTTCCGAGTTGAACTGGAACCTGCCGATATGAAATTAAAAAAAAAGAAACGTACCCTATATACAATCTGAAGTATCTTTTGCATCGCAAAATTATAGTAGAGGAACCACATAAACGATCAGGACCCGCCCAGTGTCTAAATTGCAAAGAATATGGCCACACTGGGGCATACTGTAAGTACCACCGGTTTGCGTTGTTTGTGTCGAGCTACATTGTTCCGCTCAATGCGATTGCGGTGGAAGTCACACTGCTAACTACAGAGGCTGTCCAGTTTATACTGTGGTAAGGAAGTCGTCTCAAAAATTAAATACACCTCTAAGCATCCACAATATCGACAAAATGCTCATTATCCCCAGTTAGCTCAACCAACAACCCAACATGTTTCATACGCGGATATGTTAAAAACCAACAATCAAATACAAAAAGCCACACCGACAACTAATTCTACTCCAAATAACGAACCTTTATGAGCAGCATGATGCAAGAAATGGTACACATTCAATCTATGATGTTGTAGGCGGTACTTGACCAACCATGAACTGTTTAAAAATATGTTTCTGGAACTTAATAATCAACAAATTGATGTCATGCTGATTTCAGAGACTTACTTAACAACAAATAGCTTTTTTAACATCAATGGCTATATATTATATGATACTAAAGACCCCCGTGGCAGAGCATGTGGTGGTTCAGCAATACTAATAAAGGCTCGAATTCGAATCGGCAATACTTATAAAGCCAGATATGAAACATTTTTTGCTGTGTGACTTTTGCGAGCACTACCTTCAAGCAACAAACATCTGCATTTATGAAATTCATCAAAACATAGTTATTTCTTCAATTTATTCACCTCCTAGATTTAAAGTATCAGACAGTCAGTATAACAACTTTTCCAAATCACAAGGTCCCTGTTTCATAGCATCAGGCGACTACAACGCTAAACATATGTTTTGGGGATCACGTCTAATAATTCCAGAAGGTCGTGTTTTGTTTTACACAATTTAAAAATTGCATCTAAATGTGATCTCGAGTGGACCAGCAAAAAATATCGGATGTTATTTATTTCGGCATGATTGAGGATATTCCAAGAGAAATTATTAAAGCTGCACTTGATTTATCCTCGTATCATCCACCCAATATTGTTTATATATGCAACCAACAAAATATTGTATCACCAACTAGTACAAGCATAAACTGGTTGAAATATAGCAAATATCTCAGTACGCAAACATCCCACTTAGAACACCAGAAGACGTACAGCAGAGTCTAATTTATTTTGACCAACATGCAAAAGCAACCCAGCAACTAGGCAGATGTAATCACATATATTCTGTAGATGTCGAGCAGCTATTGGCAGAAAAAGAACTTCGGAGGGAGTGGCAATCACATAGATCTCCTCATCTCAAAACCAGACTTAAAGATAAAACGAAGCGGCTAAGGGAGTTACTAGAATATCGAAGAGTAGCAGTTCTGAAAAATTACCTGGAAGATCTGGACTCAACTCCACAATCAGATTATTCATTATGGCGTGCATGTAGAAACCTTACAAGACCAGTCGTACTTAAGCTTCCATTACGAACTTCTTGTGGAGGCTGGGGAAGAAATGATACCGAAAAAGGCAATCTATTTGTTGGTCATTTAAAAAATGTTTTACTTCAAATGTCTCGACTGATATAGCTGAGCTGCCACCTGTCGATTTTAGTCCGGTAGTTACCCTAAGGTTTGAGCTTAGAGATATTGAAAAAGCAATAACTGATTTAAAAACCAAGAAAGCTCCTGGCATTGATTATACTACTAACAAGATGTTATTCGAATTGCTCCGTGTAGCCAAAAAGAAACAATTCTTTATATTTTTAATGTCATTTTACGTCTTGAGTACTTTCCCACAGAGTGGAACATTTCTTTGCTAACTATAATACTTAAGCCAGGAAAAGACCACACAAAGGTTGAATCATACATTCCCATAAGTCTTTTACCAAACATATCAAAGCTGTTTGAGAGAATATTAATAACTATGCTAAACCCAATTCTGAGCGCGAAATGATGCATTCCGAATCATCAATTCGGCTTCAGAAAACAACATATTACGATCCAACAAACACACAGATTATTAAATGTAATTAAAAAGACCTTCTGCGCTTTTTATCGACGTTTTTGAAGCATTTGACAAGGTTTGGCACGAACGCCTAATATATAAGTTAAAGCTGAACTTGCGCGAAAACTTATACAAGCTGTTAGAAAATTATTTAACTGATCGTAAGTTTGTCCTAAAAGAAGAGAGATTTTTTAAGCTCGCCTCAGCTCATTGAAGGCGGAGTTCCCCAAGGTAGTATTTTGCGACCCGTTTTATAACTGCTGTACACATCAGATATGCCAATGAGCACCCGAGTACACACATCAACATTTGCTCATGACACAACTTTCTTAAGTATTCATGAAAGCGCCCAAGTAGCATCACAACATTTACAAGACCACATGATGAATTTTGAAAAATGGTTGAAGAAATGGAGAATAAAGATGAATGAACAAAAATTTACTCACATAACTTTCACACTGCGTAGGGACTTATGCCCCATATTCGCATAAATAATCGTCAAATACCTCGGTATACATCCTGACCGACTCCGTACTTGGAAAAGCCACATTCAGTTCAAATTAACACAAATGAAGTTAAAAGCAGTGCAACTAAACTGGCTTATAGGCAGAAATTCTACTCTCGCCTTAGATTGCAAACTTTTATTGTACAAGTCAATTTAAAAACCAATTTGGTGTTACGGAATTCAATTATGGGGAACTGGCTTAGCTAGAAATGTAGAAGAAATCCAAAGGCGCCAAAATAAGATTTTACGGATGATCACAGTTGTTCCCTGATATATGTATAAAAAACTCGAACATTCACAAAGATCTAAACGTGCCATAAGTTAAAGTAGAAATAGCGCAATATGTAGTAACGTATTTGAAGGAGCTTGAAACACATCCAAATCCGGTGGCCCGCAACATACTAAATGAACGTGGTTACATTCGTCTAGGAATGAAGGACATTGCTTCTCTCGCCCAAACATCAGAGGGATGACCCGCAAATGACAGCAGCAACCGAGAAACATTAAATTTTTTGTCTAGCACTGGCTGGACTTAACAAGTATATTTAGTTTTATTTTAGACTTAAGATATGAGTAATTATTGTTAATTCAAAATATTGAAGATATAATAAAAAAATTATGAAAAAAAAATCTCGTTTAAGTTTGTCGGTTGAGATTGAGACGGTTATCCTTCATAAAAAGTAATTATTCTATATTTAGATAACTGCAATAATGACTCTCTCTAAATTTGACATTGGCTCCACCGAGAAAAAGTGTTTTCGAGTTTAAGCTTGGCCATACCATTTCTTAAAAGTATTCATTTTACTTTTGATGATTGGGGTAGCGAAGCGCACCGGGCGTAACTAGTAACAAATAAAATCAAGTAAAACTATTAAATAACATTTAATTTAAATGCTTGCGTTTAAATTAGGATGGGGATGTTTGTATAAATAATTTTATGCAATTAAAAAAGAACACGAATCTTAAGGAGATTATTAAAAGAATCACCGAAACGGTTTGAAGAAAAATTAGGAACGTGACCATATCTCGTAAACCATAGCCATACATATCTCAAAATATTGTTGTATGACTCAATCAAGAGTCACAAGTAGCAAAAAGTTAACACGAATCTTATTTAGATTATAAAAAAAATCACCGAAAGGTTTTAAAGAAAACTTAGAAACGTGATCATATCTTGTGAACCATAGACATATTTAACTCAAAATATTGTTACATAACACAATAAAAAAAACAGAAATAAGGTAGTATGTGTTTAGCGAGTAGTTCTCATATACTTACATATGTAAAAGTTGGTGAGACTGTGTAGGCCAAAGGAAGTATGTCTTGTAACTTTTTTTAAAGGAAATTTAACGCTTACATTAAGTAACCTCATTGCATTTATTTTTTTTTTTTTTTGAAAGCGGAAAGCTTTACTTAATTTGGTGTTCTTCATGAGGAAATAAAACAAAAGAGAATTTTATTTAAATAAAAAAATAAATAATTTCTAAACTCAAATACTTTGATTTTCTTTTGTGATTAAATTTCGTTCACGATTTTGTTTCCGAATTGAGAGCATAAGAAAAATGTGAAATTGTATGGGAAAAACGTAATGACCCAGTTCATATACATCATTAACATGTAATGAAGCCGTTCGACTTTTGAGAAAAAATACGTATACAAATTTTAATTATTTCAAATTAAAAAACAATGAGTCCTCATTAGATAAGGAAAGTAGCTTTCTTAGTTAAGTCAACTTTTCAAAGACAAATCATGTCAGAAGTAGAAAAACAGCGAATCTAGCGCTCAGTTTTTTTTTTTTTTTGTAAACAAAGAAACAAACTCAAAACAGCTGTTTGCATTTTACTTGTACTAATGGAATTGTGGAGACTTAAAATAAGAAATACAAAGATTTTTTTTCTTTTATGACGTACGATGGATTTTCAGTTTATTTTCTTTGCATATGATACTTATGGTCAAGTGACAGACGCACATATACGGTAGCGATATTAAGAAGGTTTCGTGTTACCCTTTGGCTAAAAAAGTGCAAAAAATTGTATTTTTCCATACGTGAAAACTTTAAGCTAGTTTCGAATTGAATTGCAACACTGGAAGAAAGTCTTAACATTTTATATTAAGTGTGGATTCTGAGTAGTAAATAGTTAGAGCGCTATTTTGGTAAGTAAATTTTTTTAATGCTTTTTTTTAACTTCTCTCTTAATGTCAGCAGATTTTCAAGAAAACTTCAGAATTTTAGTTGATTATCTGGGAAACTACACTTGATGAAATTATTTTTTATTTGGTTTGACGTTTATGATATAAATTCAGCAAAAATATATCTCATTATAAAAATATATCTCTCTTTGCTTTATCTGATGCACAGAGCGCTTGAAAAATCTTTAGTTAGCAACACTGAAAACATTAGATGTTCTAAAATGCATCACTTATATAAATAAATATTTAATTATTTTGTTATTTTTTACCAAATAAATTAAATATTAATTGCCATTTCCGAAGATAATCACCCCTATTACGGATGTCGTTGTCACACATCGACAACGATAATATTGTAATAGATTAAAGAAAACAATCAGAAAATACTAATTGTGTTCTTTAATCTATTACAATATTATTGTTGTCGAAGTGTGACAACGACATTCGTAATACGGGTGAATATATATATTTTGGGTATTCAAATTTCCATTATTTTAATTATAGCGTGCTATTATAGCAGCATATTATAAATTCACTAAAATTATTATTATCGGTTAAGCTAGTTTCTATAGCCATTTCCAATACCCAAATTAACAGTGACAACTCCATCTTATTTTTTGGTTTTCTTATGAAAACAATCAATACTGTGTTGTTGTTTCTGTTTTAAATTATATTACTTCTTACAACTACAACTAATGTTGGGATAAACTGACCAGTGTAAAAACATAGTAAGAAAATGTACACAAATTTACGTCTGGATATTATTGCTTTGTCTAAGCTTTACTACATGGTTTTTAATTTCTTTTACTTAATTCTTATTTTGTGAAGGAAATTTTTAACATGAAAGGTATTTTTAGCTTACATAAAATTTAGGTAATGGTTTACTGATGGGCACTTAACACAATGGCCAGAGAAACTAGCTTATGCCATAATAATCAATTTCAGTGAATTTATAATTTGGGTTAATAACACGCTTTTAATTAAAAATTAAAGTAAACAGATAAGCGCATTAAATGCAGTGAGTGATGCAATCCGAAGAGGCCCTTACTATTAACCCTATCTCCACGTAGAAACTTATGTTATCAATTGTCATCAAAACTCAATTTTTTATATGGTGTTTTAACACGGGCTTACACAAAAAGGCATAGTTAGTAGAGAAAGATTTTATTTTGTTGTAATAAGAAAATTTTTTTAGAAAAGGGTCTACACCTGACACAAATAAGTCCCCTTATATATAAAACTTTACATAGAAAAAAACCGTTATTATAATATGGAGATTGACGTAATATACATATTTGTGTCAGGTGTAGAGTCTTTATGAAAAACAGGGGTTACGCGCCAGCTTTACTTGTAAATTTGTGGATTTGTTGTAACATAGCGTTTAGACCTGAAATAATTCCGTGCAGCCAGGTCTAGCCGTTTTATTAACACTTTCTTAGTGTAAAGAAGTATACTTAAGTATATTTAAGTTATGCTAAAACTATATAATATTTTATTAAGATAAGTAAGACTGATAAAGGAAAATTAAAACTGTCTTAGGTACTTACAACGTAATTTAAAATAATAAATACAGAACATTAAAGAAATATTGTTTATGTATTTTAGAAAAGCGGGATATGCGTTTCAAACGAATTGCTGACAATGTTGTTTGTGAATTTGAAACGAAATCCTTCCCTTTCTTTTTTTCTTAAATTATACCAAGAAGATATATGAGAATATATGTATTTATAAAAATAAAACATTATATAATTAATTTTTACTATAAACCTTAAAATCAGCGATATTTCAGTTATCGTTTTTGTTCCCTAAATACAACGTATGGTAGTAATGTATTATTTTATTGTTAAGTATAACATACATATATGCAGCTATATTTACTCAGCAGTAAGTTCCAGTATATAGTTTTAGGTGTTTAAACGCCAAAGACGCAAAAATGTTTTTCGAAAGTTGTTGTACACTTGAAGTTGATATTTTTTAATGAATATGGTAGGTTAAAATTATATTATTTACTTAAGAGAAAAAAGTAAGCAAATAAAAACAAAATATACATAAAACAATGTATTTTTATATTTCACCGGCTAAGGAATTGTGTTGCATATATGACAGAGAAAAAGATTATGATGTGTCTGTTGAGATCAGTATTTCAGATAAATAGACTATTTTTACATAGTGTGTAGACCTTACATAGATTTATCTAGACAAAAATCAAAATTCTTCGAAAAACATATTTATTACTATTTTATTATTATTTGACTTTTGTTTAGACAAATTGATGCTAGTTCCATAACAGCAATGTTATGGAGTTTGACTTTTACTATGCTATAAATTTATCCGTCGTGAACTTACAGTAAACTTTTTGAAAAATTTTACAGTTGAGCCTCACGTCTCACATTCATATATACATTTTTAAACGATTTTGCATGTATGACATTTGCTTGATATGGAGAGTTTACACGTAACTTAAATCTAGTCATACGTAAGACTCCATATTAAAAAAATCTCATTTCACATATGTACATATGTAAGTGTACTTACGTACATATGTGAAACAGACACATCATCTTTCAGTATTTTTCGTAGCCAATTATATGTCTTTTTGTATTATATTTAATTAACATATAATTGTTATGGCAGAGAAATGGTATTGCATACTCACTTCTCAACTGCATATACATATATAAACAAATAAGTAATTTCATTAAAGAATAAATAAATAAATCAATTAAATAATATCAAATAAAATATATAACAAATAATAAGATACAAGATAATTTAGTTAAATAATATAAAATACTTTCGACTGAATGAAAACATTTAAACTAAAAGGTTTGACTTACTTGAGTTTGTAAACGAGTTAAACCACGAATCCATAATATTTGACCAGCGCGTGGTTTTTTGTCAGAATCAATGGAGTCAAAGCGTTCTTCGCCTAAATTCATGCCATCAGTATATTCCTCTGGATGTCCGCGTCCCCATCTAAAATTATTACATAAAAATAATTTTTATTAATTTATCCATATATTTTAGGAAAATATTTTTAACATAAATTACAAAAACTACAGATTTTTTATTGCGATAAACCAAAAATTCCTGGGAAAAAAAGTCATCGTTCATAATACTTGTGAAAAAATTCATGGAAAATAAGTTTTTTTTTGTTCTCGATTAAAAAATTTATATAAATTTACAACAAAATTTTTTTTATTTCATTTATTATTTATTGTATTTTCAATATGTTTGAACTAACAGTAATTGCTCATATCTTAAGTCTAAAATAAAAAAAAAAAAATAAAACATACTTTGTAAGCCAGTGCTAGACAAAAATAATGTTTGTTTCACGGTTGTTGCAATCATTTGCGGGTTATCCCTCTGATGTACGGCCAAGTAAAGCAGTATCTCTCCTTTTTAATCGAATGTAACCAGGTTCACTTAGTATGTTACGCACCGAAGGGTTTGCATGAGCAACCGTAATCATACATAGAATCTTTTGGCGCCTTTGAATTCTTTCTACATTGTTAGCTGAGGCAGTGCCCCATATCCAATCCAATCTTATTGGATTGTAAATTTAGTTGTACTGCTTTTAATTTCATTTGTGTTAACTTTGTTCCTATGTGGCTTTTCCAAGTAAGGCGACGGTCAAGATGTATACCCAGGTATTTAACGGCTGGAAGCTGCGGTATCATTTGGTTATTTGTGCAAATAGGAGAGCAAAGAGGAGTCCCTACGCAGTGTGAAAGTTATATGAATACATTTTTGTTCATTCACCTTTATTCTCCATTTTTTTAAATTGAGTATGTTGACTTGTAAAACTTGTGATGCTACTTGGGCGCTTTCATGAATACTTAAAAAAGCTGTGTCATTCGCAAATGTTGAGGTGTGGACTCGGGTGCTAATGTAAATATAAATGATGTGAAAAGTAAATATAAAATTGGTCCCAAATTACTACCTTGGGGAGCTCTGGCTTCAATGAGCTGTGGCGAGCTTAAAAAATCACCTTCTCTTAGTAAAAACTTGCGATTCGTTAAATAATTTTTTAAGAGCTTATAGATGTTTTCGGACAAGTTCAACTTTAACTTTAGGCCTTCGTGCCAAACCTTATCGAAAGTTTGAAAAACGTCGATAAAAAGCGCGTACAGTATTTTTTGTCTTCAAAGGTCTTTTTAATTACATTTACTGATCTGTGTGTTTTTTGGATCGTACTATGTTGTTTTCTGAAGCCGAATTGATGGTTCGGAATACATCCTTTCGCGCTAATAATTGGATTCAGATTAGTTATTAATATTCTCTCAAACAAGCAAACAAGCTTTGATATGTTTAACAAAAGGCTTATAGGTCTCTATGATTCTACTTTTGTGTGGTCTTTTCCTGGATTAGGAATCATAGTAATCAAAGAGACCTTCCACTCTGTGGGAAACTACTAAAGACGCAAGATGGCATTAAATACAAAAAGAATAATTCTGCGACCTATACGGGCCAACTCACATAACATCTTGTTACTTATTTTATCAACGCCAGGGGCCGTTATGGCCCTTTCAATATCGCTAAATTCTCATATCTTAGGGCTACTTCGGCACCAGTCTCTACTGGTGGCACTCAGCTAAATCAGTACATATATTTGGAGTTTCAAATGTCCAACAAATAAATTGCCTTTTTCGGTATCATTGCTTGACCAGTCTCCACAAGAAGTTCGCAAGGGAGGCTTACTTACGACCGGTCTGTTAAGGTTTCTACATGCACGCCATAATGAATAGTCTTATTGTGCAGTTGCGTCGAGGTCTGCCAAGTACTTTTTCAATGATGCTACTCTTTGAGATTCTTGTAGCTGTCTTAAACGTTTTATGCAATCTGTAAGTCGAGATTGCCACTCTCTTCGAGTTTTTCATTTTTCAGCCAAGAGCCGTTCGACCTCTACAGAATAAATCTATCTAGCTGGTTGTCGGGTTACTGTTGTATGTTGGGCAGCTAATTTGATGTTTCAATCAAAATCAATAAGACACTGCTCTACGTCTTACGGTGTTCTTAGCGGGATACTGAGATATTTTCTATATTTCCACCAATTTATGTTTGTGCTGGTTGTTGGTGATACCAAATACCCTTAACAAAGCCAAAATCAATAACATCAGGTATTTTTTGTCGATCATTGGGCCAATGCTCGATCACTATAAGAATTACATTTCAACTGTACCAAAAAATATTAATTCATAATCATATAAATGTTAATTCATTAAATATAAAGCGGTAAATGCATATTTGTTTACAACAATAACAAGAAAGAAAGAATTGGTATAAGTTATTTGCAATATACAATTTAGATACTATATGTTACAATAACACAGGTCTACAAAAAAATATTTTTTCATGTAACATAAATAACTTTTAGTTATTCTTATTCTTTACTTTTACTTGCTGAATCCGAAAATGAAACTGAAAAACATCTACCACGTCTGGTTTTTATAATAAAAAAGAGAGACACTGGCAATAGAGACACTGGCAATAAATTAAAAATAAGGCCACAAACTTATTATAAAAACAAAAATTTGTAATGTTATTGTACGCATTCATTTTTTATCTTTCAAACAACTTAAACACATTATTTTACCTATGAGCATCTTTGAAATATATACATATGTACAGTTTGGTCTTACTAGTACAATAAATACATTGGTTACTAAATTAAATTAAGTAAAGTATGTTGAACTTCAAGTAGAGAAATAATGTGATATTATGGTAAAATATGATGGTAACATAAAAATGGGACGTGATAGCTACATTTTAATAACTATTTCGTTATCAGGAAGGTAAAGACATAATAAAAATGCTATTCGGATCTGTGTTACATAAACCTTGTTTACCAGTGTAATAACACCAACTTGACTATTAATGAGTGGTTTTTAACAATGAAAGAGTTATGTAACTGTTAAACATCAATTGAAGAAACAAAACAAGAAAGAATTTAAGTGATAAAATAAGTATCAATGAGAATATATGTATATTATTGAATGAGAATTAACAGTTTAATACCAATGCCAGTTTATTTAGGTTAATTACAGTTTTATAAAAGTGTCAAATAAAATACGACCTTTTGAAGTAATTAGTCTTGATCCCCAAAATGTGTGTATAGCGTTATAGTCGCCTGATGCTAGTGTGATCTAGTGATTTGTAGAAGTCGCTATATTGACTCACTGATATTTGAAATCTAGGAGGTGAATAAATCGAAGAAATAACGAAGTTTTGATGATATTCTTCAATACAAATGCTTAACGGCAGTCCTCAAAAAAATCACGAACTAGATGATGTTTAATTCGAGACTTTATTAGTATTGCTAAACCACCACATGCTCTGCCACGGGGGTCTTTTGTGTCATATAATATATAGCCATTGATTTAACAAATGATATTGGTTGTTAAATGATTCTCTGAAAATGTCATGACATCAATTTGTTGGTTCAGGAAGTATTCGAGTTCATTTTTATGTTGCGTTCCTGAAACATATTTTTAAACAGTTCATGGTTAGTTTAGTACCGCCTGCAACTTCATAGATTGCATGCGTACCATTTCTTGCATCATGCTGCTCATAGGCTCATAAAACTATTTAACGAATGCACTAATATATCTATGCTTGCTTCGAAACGATTATAGTTACCAGATGGTGTTTGTTCTTTAGGTCCTGGGTGCAAAGTTGGAGTAGAATTAGTTGTCGGTGTCACTTTTTGTACTGGTTTTTACCATATCCGCGTATGAAACATGTTGGATTGTTGGTTGGGCTAACCAGTTGCACGATATTGTGGCTGCTTAAAAGCAGTATTTGGTTTTTGAGTCGACTTCCTTACCATAGAAAAAGCTGAACAGCCTCTGTAGTTAGCAGTGTGATTTCCACCGAAATTCTGACATTTTTTAACTTTCGAGTCATCCTTTGCATTGTCGCATTGAGCGGAACAATGTAGCTCGCCATACACAACGCAAACCGGAGGCAACTAGCAGTAAGATTTAGTATGACCATATTCTTGGCAATTTAGACACTGGACGGGTCCTGATCGCTTATGCGGTTCCTCTACGATTATTTTGCAGTGTAACAGATATTTTAGATTACAAATGGGGTGCGTTTCGTTCTTCTTCAATCTGATATCTCCACGTTCCAGTTCAACGCGAAATAGAGGTATTACTTGTTTCGCTATCTAAAATAGCAAAACGATTATGGGAATTTATTCCGTTAGAGTCCTTGTCTTTATGAATTTTAGACATTGGTGGAAGCTGGGAAGATTTAGGGCTTCGATATCTTTTTAATATAGTTATGTATCTGTCCATTCCCACTTGCGTCTTGGGTTTTTCTACACCATCCATATTACTTTTGGTAATACTGTGTTCAGAAGGCGACTTGTTTGTAGTTATTTTATTGTCATCTCTTAACAAAAGCGATGCACAAGATTGGGCACGAATAACTAACGTAGCATTTATACACTAATTGTTTCCAGTTTTTTTATTTTTATTTGTTTCAATATTGTCCACATTTTTTTGACTTAAAATAAAGAGGCTCATTGGCCCCTATTGTTTTTGTTTTATTTTTATTGTAGAAAAAGAACGAGAAAAAAATTTACGTTTTTGCTTTTTTGTAAATTGCGAGCTTAAAAAAATCGCGTCCGCACTTATCAACGCAAAAACTCAAACAACTAAAATTGATGTAGAGGTACTCATAAAAGTTTGGCATTTTCTGACAAAATTTAAGTTAAGAACTTATATTTAAGTACCTTAGACAAATAAATATATGTGCAATGCTTTAACTTTAATTTGAATAAAAAGAAACAATGTGACATTTTTTTTAATTTTTAATGATAAAAAATTTCGTTCGAAATTAAAAAAAGGTTTTTTTTTGTAAAATTTTTGGTAAAAAAAGTGAAAAGGTTTTTAAGAGTGATCTTCATCGCGATTCTAAAAATGTTATATATCACTATAAAATTTACGATCTCTACTTTTTTTACTGTAAAAAAAAAGTTTCACCTAGCAAATAAAATCTAATGCGGACAAAGCCATTGTTAACGCGAGGAAAAAAATATCCAAGAAATATTTAGAAGTGAATTAGGGCTAATAGTGGGTGTACCGAAAGCAGGATTTGGAAACACCAACGATGGTAACACTAGCAGAAGATTTTTTCCAATCCTGAATTAGCTGCAGAAATAACTGGAATTGAGTATGATTTCCTATACCGAATCAAGGTTATTATTGAAGTAATATCCAAATGCACGAGTTTGCTTAGATACTGCAAAACTTTACTTTTCTCTATATGAGTGGCATCCTATGACACTGGTGCAACTGTTATGAATGAGGCATTGTTGCCTATTGGGCTGTAATCAGAAGAAGCGGCTGAGACACGAAACAAACATTTCCGGCTTTGCAGGCAGAATTTTGCTAGAGAGTTTTCTAGGGTTCAGTGTAACATAGATATTATTCAAAGGCTTTTGCTAAGTTCTGACCCACTCTTTACTAGACCCACTCCAAAAAAAGGCCATTACCTTTTACGAAAGAAGCAATTTCTTTCATGCTTCCACCTGTACTTAACGATGAAAAGGATTCAGATTCGGAAGAGGTCTTCGAAGAATCAGACGAAGAAGAACCATGGCGCTCATCACCATCTTAGTGCAAAGGAGAAGTTGTTTTAAATAAATTGTTATAATTTTAAATCAAATTTATCGTTACAATCATAAATAAGTTATTACTATGAATAAATTAATTATTTTCAGATAAACAAAATGCTATAAAGTAAAAAATTACAAAAATATATTTTTAATAATATTCTTGGGAGGCGGGGATCGGTTAGGCATTGGAAAGCTTAAAAATGAATATTTTTAAAAAGTTGTCAAAAAATAAATAAACAAAAAAAATTATCACAGGGACGTTTTCAGGGTGGGATTGGAGGAATACCTTCCCCTGCCCATAAAAATTAATTTTTATGGTTTTAAGAAGTATGTAATCCATTTCTTTTTATTTCACCGCCGACAAGAGAGCGGGGCTAAAAATAGCATTTAAGAATCTCTTGAGTCCAACTTTAAGTTTTTGAACATTCTTTGACCTTAGAAGTTGTAATTGCTAAACAAAATGAAGGGAAAATTAAAAAAGAAGAATCTTATTTTGGCGCCTTTGAATTTTATCTACGTTGCTAGCTGAGGCAGTATATTGGTTTTAGAATTGACTTGTATAAGCCAGTTTAGTTGGACTGCTTTCAACTTCATTTGTGTTAACTTTGTTTCTATGTGGCGTTTCCAAGTAAGGTCAAGATGTATGCCGAGATATTTTACGTCTGAAAGCTGAGATTCTCTACGCAGTGTGAAAGTTATGTGAGTAAATTTTTGTTCATTAACTTTTATTCTCCATTTCTTCAACCATTTTTCTAAATTGGATATGTGGTCTTGTAAATATCGTGATGCTACTTCTGGTCTTTCGTGAATGCTCAAAAAAGCTGTGTCGTCAGCAAATGTCGATTTGTGAACTCGGTTACTAGTTGGCATGTCTGAAGTATACAATAAGTATAAAAAGGGCCCCGATATACTACCTTGGGGAACTCGGGCTTCGATTGGCTGGGGTGAGCTCAAAAAATCTCCTTCTTTCACAATAAATTTTCGTTGGGTTAAATAACTATCTAGCAGCTTATATAGGTTTACGGGCAAATTCAGGTTTAGCTTATATATTAGGCCTTCATGCCATACCTTATCGAATGCTTGAGAAACGTCGATAAAAAGAGCAGAGCAGTATTTTCTCTCTTCAAATGTCTTCTTAACAACATTGACTAACCTGTGAGTTTGTTCGATCGTACTATGTTTTTTCCTGAAGCCGAATTGATGGTTTGGAATACATCCTTTGTCGCTTAGAATAGGGTTAAGCTTAGTTATTAACATCCTCTCAAACAGCTTTGACATATTTGACAAAAGGCTTATAGGTCTGTATGATTCAATTTTTGTGTGGTCTTTTCCTGGTTTAGGAATCATGGTAACCAAGGATACCTTCCACTCTGTGGGGAAGTACTCAAGACGTAAAATGGCATTAAAAATAAAAAGAGCTATACGGGGCAACTCAAATAACATCTTGTTACTGGTTTTATCAACGCCAGGGGCTTTTTTGGCGTTTAAATCCGTTATTGCCTTTTCAATATCACCAAATTCAAATCTTATCGGTACTGCAGCACTAGCCTCGACAATTGGCAACTAAACTATATCAGTAAATATATTTGGGGTAAAAACCCTTTTCAAATGTCCAGCAAATAAATTGCCTTTTGCGGTATCACTCCTTGCCCAGCTTCCAGAAGTAGTTTGCAAGGGAGGCTTACGTAAGACTGGCCTTTTAAGGTTTCTACAAGCACGCCATAATGAATAATCTTATTGAGGAGTTGCGTCTAGATCTCCCAAATAGATTGTCAGGGATGCTACTCTTCGAGATTCCAGCATGTCTCTTAGCCGGTTCGTGCATTCTTTAAGTCTGCTTTTGAGTTGAGGAGATCTCTGTGATTGCCATTCTCTACGAATTTTTCTTTTTTCAAGCCAAAAGCTGTTCGATATCTGCAGAATAAATTTGAAATCTAGGAGGTGAATAAATCGAAGAAATAAATAAGCTTTGATGAAATTCTTCAAGATATTAGTTGATTGAAGGTAATCCTCACAAAAATCACGCAGTAAATAATGTTTGATTCGGGCCTTAATAAGTATTACCGAGCCTCCACATGCTCTTCCACGGGGTTCTTAGTATCATATATAAATATAGCCATTGATTTTAAAAAAGCTATTTGTTGTTAAGTGTGTCTTAGAAATCAGCATGACATCAATTTGTTGGTTCTTCAAGAAGTACTCGAGTACATTTTTACGTTGGCGTAAGCCGTTTGCATTCCAGAAACATATTTTTATACAGTTCATGGTTTGTTTAGTACCGCCTGCAACATCATAGATTGCTTGCGTACCATTTCTTGCATCATGCTGCTCATAGAGCTCATAAAACTGTTTAACGAGTGCACTAATGTCTCGATGCTTGCTTCGAGGCGATTATAGTTACCAGATGGTGTTTGTTCTTTAGGTTCTGGGTGCAAATTTGGAGTAGATTTAGTTGTCGTTGTCGCCTTATGTACTGAAATATGATTGGTTTTTAACATATCCGCGAATGAAACATGTTGGGTTGTTGGATGGGCTAACAGGGGATAATGAGCATTTGCTCGATATTGCGGGTGCTTAGCAGGAGTATTTAATTTTTGGGTGGTGTTCCTTACCATGGAAAAAACGGGACAGCCTCTGTAGTTACCAGTGTGATTTCCACCGCAATTGCTACATTTTTGAACTTTAGAGTCATCCCTTGCTTTGTTGCATTGGGCGGAACAATGTAGCTCTCCATGCACAACGCAAACCGGAGGCAAATTGCAGTAAGCCCTAGTATGACCATATTCTTTGCAATTTAGACACTGTACGGGTCCTGATCGCTTATGCGGTTAAAAAGAGGCTCCTTAGCCCCCATTGTTTTTGTTTTATTTTTAAAGTAGCAATACAATAATAATAGTGAAAAAAGAGAGCAAAAAAATTACAGACAACTTTGTTGTTGTATTAAAAAATGTTTGTTTCTTGCTTTTGGTTGAATTTATTCACACATTTGTTTTTTTTTTTTTGTTAATGGCTAGCTTAAAAAAATCGCGACCGCACTTATCAACGCACAAACTAAAACTGAGGTAAGATTACTTCTTCCAAGGGGAACTTTTTCTCCTTGGTCCGATTTTCCCTATTTTATAGCTTATGAACATAACAGATTTTTCTGCAAAGTTTCATTAACATAGGGGCACTCAGTATATTTTTAGAGCCAATATAAACTAAAAAAAAAAAGTAATGTAATGTGGGTAGATAAACTACACTAATTAAATTTTTGGAATTATCAAAATCAATTTCTAAAAACAACGTTTCACAAGAAGGGTAAATGGACGTCTTAAACATTGCCTTAAACTTTAAACTAATGGAGATATATATGTATATACTAAACGTGAGCGCAAGATGTTCAAAAGTGTACAGTATTGCATGTTTTTGAAACGCAAATATTGATTGTATGTGTAGTCGAATATTACTAAACAGTAAATACAGAGAAC
This sequence comes from Phasia obesa, assembly GCA_949628195.1. Lineage (NCBI taxonomy): Eukaryota > Metazoa > Arthropoda > Insecta > Diptera > Tachinidae > Phasia > Phasia obesa. The sequence goes on from OX451220.1 coordinate 4,167,215, forward strand.
AAGAGAGCAAACAGTGCAAAAATCAGTGCACCTGATTTAACCGGACAGTTTTATCAAGTGCAATAAATATGCTGAGCATTTCATATTGTTCACTAGTTCATTTTACTTAAATTTTCTTGAGTAAAATCTCTGATTTTTGAGAAAAAAATTAAATTAGATTTTTTTATTCATCAATAAAAGTTAAAAAAATTCAATCTACTACACTTTTCTATTTTCAACCACTCAACGCGCAAATTAATATAAAATCACTAAAATACAAACCCTTGCTTTTAACATAATACATTTACATACATGTTGTCTGCTATAACAGTATTTCATATCAAGAGACACTATTGAAACAAAATATTCACTACTGAAATTTAATTTCAAACAACAACAAATATTGCATTGGTTGGAAGAAGAGCAAATGCTATTGTATGTTTTTGTTTAAGAGCACAACAATATTTTTATACACATGAATTCAAGTGCAAGAAAAAAGAGACCAATTCATTATTGAACATTATGAAGTTAGTCTAACAAGACGTTTTATGCTCAAGTTTACTATATACCAACACCCCCACCCCTTCCATCGACCCGATCATTCCGGCAAAAGGTATATCATGATCAACTCAGAAGAACTTTTAATTGATCAAATTTAGTAAAGCAAGCCGATGGTATAATGCTATGACAGTTAAAGTGTGCAACCTTTAATTCATTTTTAAGGCCGTAAAATATTCTTTAGATTAACACTACCATTAATCAAAGGACCAATATTATTATTGAAAATCATAAGAGAACCTAACAAACCATACGGGGGAACAAAAAGAAAATGTTTATAAATACATAATGGGTGATTTTTTTGAGGTTAGGATTTTCATGCATTAGTATTTGACAGATCACGTGAGATTTCAGACATGGTGCCAAAGAGAAAGATGCTCAGTATGCTTTGACATTTCATCATGAATAGACTTACTAACGAGCAACGCTTGCAAATCATTGAATTTTATTACCAAAATCAGTGTTCGGTTCGAAATGTTCAAATGTGACAAATTTTGTTCAGCGATGAGGCTCATTTCTGGTTGAATGGCTACGTAAATAAGCAAAATTGCCGCATTTGGAGTGAAGAGCAACCAGAAGCCGTTCAAGAACTGCCCATGCATCCCGAAAAATGCACTGTTTGGTGTGGTTTGTACGCTGGTGGAATCATTGGACCGTATTTTTTCAAAGATGCTGTTGGACGCAACGTTACGGTGAATGGCGATCGCTATCGTTCGATGCTAACAAACTTTTTGTTGCCAAAAATGGAACAACTGAACTTGGTTGACATGTGGTTTCAACAAGATGGCGCTACATGCCACACAGCTCGCGATTCTATGGCCATTTTGAGGGAAAACTTCGGAGAACAATTCATCTCAAGAAATGGACCGGTAAGTTGGCCACCAAGATCATGCGATTTGACGCCTTTAGACTATTTTTTGTGGGGCTACGTCTAGTCTAAAGTCTACAGAAATAAGCCAGCAACTATTCCAGCTTTGGAAGACAACATTTCCGAAGAAATTCGGGCTATTCCGGCCGAAATGCTCGAAAAAGTTGCCCAAAATTGGACTTTCCGAATGGACCACCTAAGACGCAGCCGCGGTCAACATTTAAATGAAATTATCTTCAAAAAGTAAATGTCATGGACCAATCTAACGTTTCAAATAAAGAACCGATGAGATTTTGCAAATTTTATGCGTTTTTTAAAAAAAAAAGTTCTCAAGCTCTTAAAAAATCACTCGTTATTACACATATCATCATATCATCATACTAAACTACTATTAATTAACGTTCTTACGACAATTGGATCTTCGTTCCGGAACGACCCGAGTCACACTCGGGCAAAGATTATCAACTCAGCATCAGCTGTATCAACCGGAAGTTTTTTCCCAGGTAAGCAAAATGTGCCAGCAACTTTGCTCAATTTACTTTTAATTATAGCTGGCGTAGAGCAAAACCCAGGTCTACAGATTTGGATTTGTTCTGTGTGTCACACCCGTATAACCCGGAATGTAGTCTCAGTCAGGTGCACAGTTTGTAATAGCTGGTGCCACCAGAAAAGGTGCTCAGGTCTCACCAACCACCGCAACTGGTCCCTAAGCTTTGTAGCAAGTTGTTGTAGCTCGCAACCACCCAATGTCAGTACTGGTTCTTCAATAATAACCCAACAAAATCACATCCCGTCTCCATCTGTAGGACATAACAGAGCTTGGCGGTTTCTGTGGACATCTTCAATATGCCGATTTATTATTCGAAGAAACACTACATCAGTTCAGTGCAATGGTTGCAAACAATGGTGTCACATGAGAAAATGTTCGAACCTACGCACGCATAAAGATTGAACTACTAGGTATTTAGCCTCTTGCTGCGTTAAGAACATCCTAGCAACAAGTAGTACCCCACAAAAAACTGGTACGCAGGTTCGACCGACTACATCACAGCTACAACAACCAGTACCCCAGGCAACTATCTCTCAGTGCCCTACTCAACGCCCTGACCGGCGGCTAGTGCACAATAATGGTCCCAATCAATCTTTTCAGATTATGCAATTAAATTGTAATGGTCTGCGAAACAAGATTGTGGAGATCACACAATATATGCATAATCATAATATACCCATAGCCGCTATACAAGAAACAAAGCTGACCAGTGATTGTTCACTCTCAACTTCTGGGAACTATAATATTATTCGGAAAGATAGAGATAGAGACCATGGTGGAGGGCTTGCGTTTATTATTCAACGTAATGTCAGCTATGAGCTGCTTGCGCACCCAATCTCACCCATACCCGACCCGTTCCTAGAAGTCATGAGCATTTCAATAAATACTGGAGATATTGATATTGAAATCACCAATGTATATATCCCGCCCGTTAACAGCATAGGTGCCAGTTATCACCCGAGCATATCTCACCTCTTTCAAGTTGATAATAAAATAATACTTGGTGATTTCAATGCTCATCATGAGAGTTGGTACTAACTGGCAAACTCAAGTTGCGTTTAATTCTGATCACATCCCCATCTTGGTCACTGTAGAGAAACCGAGCGACTTCGTGGAGCCTGATAAGCGCACATTTATTAACTACAATAAAGCCAACTGGCAGGGTTTTTAAAAACTTGTTGATGATACTCTCCACTAACAGCCCCACCCCATCTGTGCCAGAAAGGGCACAGGAAGAATTCCTATTGTTAGACCACATTTTCCATCCAATGTAGCTCGTTTGGCACAAGAGCGCGATCAATTGCGCATATCCAACCCTGCAAATGAGCGAATTGATGAGTTGACGGCAGAGATAAATAATCTCCTTAATGAACATCGCCGCAATAAATGGTTAGATCACCTCAACCAATGCTAGTAAGCTCAAAAAAGTTATGGTCTACCATTAAGACTATATCTGGTTCGACCAGAAGTAATAATCTCGCAGCTATAGGCTTCAACAATACAAAGCATACAGATGCAATAAAATGCGCACAACTCTTCTGCAGACAATTTATAGAACACCCTATTCTGCAGAATCGGTCCAAAAGAGCAATAATAAGGTGAACTAAAAATCTTAAACGAGATTCTGAGACGTTTTGCTTCACTCTCAGTGTAGTAAGTAATATTATCTCCAAAGCAAAACCGTCTAAGGCTCTTGGACCTGACGGCATCTCTATGCTTATGTTGAAGAATCTTGGTACAGTATCGCTCTCGATGCGCCAATTGGTAATTCCAGAGATTTGTAATTCCGTATCATGCCAATTCTAAAACTAGATAAAGCCGCTACAAAAGGAGACTCATAGCTTCCTGTTATAACCTGTAGCAAAGGTTTTGGAAGCGCTACTGTTACCAACACTTAAAGAGCTTTTCCCGCTTGCCTCACACCAACACGGCTTTAGGGAAACCTATAGTACAACAATGGCTTTGAACATGATAGCTACACAGATCGCTCATGGCCTCAATCAGCAAAGGCCTTGTCAACGATCCATTGTTGCTGCCTTAGATTTATCCAAGGCATTTGACACGGTAGATCACTCTATGGTGATAAATGACATTATCCAATATACTCTTCCCAACTATCTCAAACGCTGGGTTGCTAATTACCTATGTGGCATGCAAGCGTTTGTTCAGTTTAGGGGCCAAAAATCAAGCTACCGCGAGATAAAAATGGGCGTGCCACAAGAAGGAGTGTTGTCACCCTTACTCTTCAATATTTATCTTGCCCAGCTTTCTGCACCACCCCAAGATGTCATGATGGGTTCTTATGCAGATGACTGGTGTTCTCATCTGGTGTTCAGATTGAAGAAATAAGTGCCAGGATTTCCAATTATATGGCCACCATCGTGGAATTTATGCAGGAACGTAAACTCCAGCTATCTCCTTCAAAGTCGTCGGTGTCCCTTTTCACTTCTTGGACGAAGGAAGTAAGGACGGAATTAAACATCTCAGTTGAAGGCAGACGTATCCCTACGGTTAACAACCCAAAAATCCTAGGGGTGGTCTTCGACAACTTCCTTCACTTTTCCTCGCACGCCACTTATATCGGCCAAAAAGTGAAATCCAGAACTAAGGATTTGCGCCTTATTGACCTATGGCTAAGACCTACTGAGGTGGCACCATTTCTCCAGCTTCAAGTTCCACCCATGTGACCGATATTTACAATAATTAATATATATAAATTAAATATTTTCAGGAAAGAACTTCCGACAGCAGCAGAGCTGTTACAACAACTATTAATTAACAGCAGGCAGATATGAGATCAGACATACAAAAATAATATTAAAACTAAGAGTGAAAGAGAATATTTAAAATTTAGTACAAATCTGGAATATTTCATCATCGTTTAACAGGGCAGCACGTCAAGGCCAAAATGTTAATTCTTAATATTTTCTAAGAAATTTTAAATCAAGTAAATTATAATTTAAATATCAAAATAGGGCACTTGGTGTAAAAATTAAACTTTGAAATAAAAACACTACCGATGCGATTGGATTATCTTCTAATTCCCAGAATTTTCTCACTATTGAATCAACATTGCTCTCGTTTTCTATAAAAGTATTTAAATGAAAAACGTTGTTATTTGTCGAGCCCTTTGATTGGTTGTACTTTCCAGTTACAATCCAACCAAGCGAAGTCTTTTGAAGAATTGGCAGGCTCGGGCCAGATTTTATTTGGCCAACACAAATTAAATCAAAGAAAATTTCTGCGCCAATTAATAAATCAATTTTTTGTGGCTTGTGAAAGCAAGGATCAGCTAATTCTATATTATTAGGAATTTTAAAGCTAGTTGTATTTATTTTAAGATCAGGTTGCAAATTTGTAATAGAACTCAATACCCAAAACTTTGAAGTAAAGTGAGTAGAGTTAACCCTCGACGTGACAGGCAGGAGGTATTGGACATAACGCTAGTTAGTACACACCATGCACTTTTAATCGAGATTTGGAAAGTCTCGGATGACTGTTCCTTCTCCGACCACCGTTACCTGGTCTTCTCTATTAGTAGGAAGAAGGGTTCGACCATAGTCAATAAAAATAGACGCAGAACGAATTGGGAGGAACAAAGCGTGTTTCTCACGAACGTAATTACGCATCCCTACGAAATTAGAGACATTAATCATATTGAAGATGCTGTGAGAATAATCACAGATGCAGGTCATGCAAACCATCGGTCCAGCGCGCGAATCGAAAACCGCAAGATTTGGCGCAGGATTTTAAACGAAGCAAAGAGGTGAATAAGTTCGGTGAATAAGTTCAAAAATCGGGTCAGAAGCGCTAAACGTAAGTCATGAAAAAATATTTTTGCAGTGGCATTGAACATTTTTCTGAGACAAACAGATTGCGTAAAATACTGGCCAAACAATCGCCTATTCCTGCGTATATCTAAAAGGCAGACGGCACTTGGGCGAACAGTGCACAAGAATCACTGGAAGTCCTAATGGAAACCCATTTTCCGGGATGTCAATCCACTACGAGACGGCAACACACTTCCGTCCAAACTAACCTTGTACCTCATACCGTAATCATTGATGCGGATAGGTTGCAATGGGCTATAAAAAGATTCCATCCTTATAAGGCTCCAGGGCCGGATGGCATAATTCCCGCGGTCTTCAGAATAACTTGGATCTGGTAACACCTTGGCTAATGGCTATATATAAAGCCTGTCTATCCTGTTCTTACATTCCAGACCCATGGACAAAGTGTAATGTGATATTTATTCCCAAGGGAGGAAAAGTGTCACATGCGAAAGCAAAGGACTTTAGACCAATAAGTCTAACATCCTTTCTTCTCAAAACACTAGAAACACTTATCGAAATCCACATAAGGATGACAATCAATAGGAATCTCCTTTTTCCGTCCCAACATGCTTACACAAAGGGCAAATCTGTTGAGACGGCGCTGCACTCGCTCGTGGGCTATGCTACATAGAGGAATTTGGAATCAGAACATGTTTCAGACTTCCAAATGACTGCAATCTCATACAAGCAGAAAAATCTGCTATTTAAAAGGCGGCTAACTGGCTAAAGTACCACAGGATATTAGACAGACATATCTGGATTTGTACTAATAGTAAAGCCGTTATCACGTCCCTTATAGGTGTGTATAGCACATCAAATCTTGTCCTTGAATGCCGGACATCCGTAAATACGATAGCGGAAAATTCGACAGTCACCCTTAAATGGGTGAGGGGACATGGGACTAATCGAGGCAACTGTTCTGCCGATGAACTAGCCAACAAGGGAACCCTACTGCACGATGATGCCATAGACATCTATTGTGGCATTCCCACCTCGGCCTGTTTACACCGCATTAACTTTGTCCTTCACGATATAGCTCAGGTCAGATGGTCCAATGAGTCGACGTGCTCGATTGCAAGGACGATCTGACACTCGCTGGACCAAAAGAAAACGGTGTCGCTATTTAGACCGCAGAAAATGCAGATACGCGACTTAATAGCAATAGTCACTGGTCATTGCTTATTTGGAACCCATGCAAGCAGGATGGGTATCCCTTATAATGACTTCTGCAGAAGTTGCCAGGATGAATAAGAGGAGCACACTGTCGCCTACAATACTTGGGACGACGATGTTTTGAAAGCCTTTCTTGTGTTTCGTCTCTGGAACCAATCAGGATTAACTCCTTTTTAAAGAACTGTGGTTGGTTTTCTAACCCTCTTCCAACTGCAGTGACATAGTTGCTCATCAATGTCACGTCCAATAGAGCATTCACAGCTAACATAACTAACACTTTCCCGTCTATGACCGTCTACCCACTTCTGGCTCTAAGTTTCTTCCTCAGTCTATAATGACCCTAATCTTGTTCTCTATCTTTTCTTTCTATCCCTCCTCTTATCTGCAGGTATCACAAAAGGACCAACATAATGGACCCAAGTGAGCTTTTCTTTTTCTGATTGATTTCTTCTCTTCCTCTATAAGCTGCCTGCTTAACTTAACCTTACAGGGCAGCACACCCCTCGCACTATATGTTTGTATTTCCCCACTAGGAAGCGTTAATTTTGCCTTGAGTTAGCTGATATTCAATACTTTAAATTTTGAAATAATTTTAAGTCGAAGAAGTCGACGACAAATCGAGTTTAGTTTAGCAGCAGCTGGAGAAAAATTATCATTAAGATACAAACGACGATCGATGTCACAAACCATTATATCACTCATTTTGTAACAGACGTGGTGAATATCAGCATACGAGATGTTAATTTTATAGTGGGAGCAAATTTTGATAATAACATCAGTTAGGTTAGCAAGTCCAGAAGGCAAGCCATTTACCATCAGCATGGTTTAGTCGGGCATGAAGGAAGTTGTTTTTTTCCTCAAGAGCAATAAATTTAGATGTAGTTGAAGCATCTACATGTTTAAGAAAGTTACTACAAGTTGTTATGTCTAATTCCAATTCCTTGCGGTAAGATAACATTTCCGATTTTAACTCAGCCATAGCATCAAGAAAAGTTTTTTTAACATCATTCAACTCATCCTCCTTACATTTCATAAAAATCTTAATTTCCACACAGATTCAGCACACTAAGCATTGTGCCATACATTGCAGGACTTGCAAAAGACACTACATTGAGATTTTCGAATAGTAAGTGTACAAGATCCACATTTAAAAATTTTATTGGGAGCCATTTTACTCATCGATTAATGGGTAAAATGTATGCTAGTACTTATGTACATACACAACAAAAACAATTTATATGTACAATAAGGAGGACGTCAAAACGATGTTAGATATTTGATGTTAAAATTAAGCACTTTTATGTTTATTATTTATAATAGACTAGCTATCCCCGGTGCGCTTCGCTACACCCATCCACAAAAAACACAATAAACACTTGAAAGAAAGTGTGTTTTCGCACGCACGCTATTCTCAAGTCAAAAATGTTCCCATCCAACCTGTTTTTTGCTAGACTATACGTATTAACACGATAACAATTTTTTACTTTTAATGGGATGTGCCACTCCCAGTATTCTTATCCAGTCTGTATTTTGCTAGACTATGCACTTTAGTATGAGGGTTACTTGTGCAAAGTTTCAAAACTATACCTAATGTAGTTCTCTAGGTACGCGATAATAATTTTTCACTTTGTGTAGGAGGTACCACGCCCTCCATTCAAATTCAGTCTGTGTTTCTCTACACCGTGTATCTTAATATGGGGATTACTGATGCAAAATTCCAAGGCGCTACCTATTGCAGTTCTCTAGATATAGGATAATAATTTTTTACTTTGTATGGGGGGTACCACGCTCACTGTACCAATTCAGCCTATATTTTACTAGAGTATACGCATGGGTATGGGGTTTACTTGTACCCACTTTGAATACCTATTATAGTTCTCTATATACACAATAATAATTTTTCACTTTGTATGGGAGGTACCACGACCACTGTCTTAATTTATTTTGTTTTTTGGCAGACTATGCGCCTTAGCACAAAGGCTACTCTTGCAAAGTTTTAAGGCGCTATCTATTGCAGTTCGCCAGGAACACGATAATAACTTTTTACTTTGTATGGGCGGTACCACGCCCACTATTCCAATTCGGTCTGTGTTTAGCTAAACTATGTATGTTAATATGATGGTTATTGGTGCAAAACTCCAAGGAGCTACCTGGTGCAGTTCTCTAGATACAGGATAATAATTTTTCCCGTTGTATGGGAGGTATCACGCCCACTGTCACAATTCATTTTGTATTTTGGCAGACTACGCTCTTTAGTACAAAGGCTACTCCTGCAAAGTTTCAAGGCGCTATCTATTGCCGTTCGCCAGGACAACGATAATAGTTTTTCACTTTGTATGGGCGGTACTACGCCAACTATTCCGGCTATAACTCATGAACCAATACACATACAGAGACCGTTTGTACATATTGAAGTTACCTTTCATATAAACTTTGCAGAAACAATTTTAAGTGAACAAGTTGGTCCATAGGTTGTTTTTGTTACAGCTCTGCTGTTGTCGGAAGTTCATTCCGAAGATCCAATTGTCGTGGGAACCTATCCGGTAGTTTGGCTTGGTATACATTTCCTCGAACGGTTCGATCAGATACTACATTGCTAATATCACTCTAAGTTTCTCTAGATGAATTAAATTATTCCTCTTTAAAAATGTGGCAAGATATTTTACTGTGCCTGGGAGCGTTTTTGTTTGTGTGTGTTTGTTTTGTTTGTGTTTGCTTTTAACATTAGGACGTTGTAGAAAGAAATAAAAGAATCTGACAAACGATATCGCAATCAATTGATCATTCCTAATACAGTAGTTTTCCGGTTTAACGACCATTCGATTCTGCGAACATCGCTTTTAGCGAGTAGGTCTTTTTGTTCCAAAAACTATTTTTTCTACTCAGTTTAGCGAACAAAATAGCATTATAGTTTTGTTTAAAAAAAACTATTGCTACATAAATTGAAACCATTTCTAACACAAATAAACAAAACAAAGCGAATATAACAAAGTACCGTTATTTTACATAAGTGCTAATTGTGTATTCTTCGTTTGATTTGACGCAGCTACTAAAAATGAGTACCAGAAAAAGATTGTTTTTAAAAGAAAATATAAAAGTTATTGACGATCACCGAATTGAGAGTTATTGATTTGTGCAAAAAGTATGGTTTGAAAACATCCACGGTATGTACGATTTTAAAATCGAAGGAATATACAAACTTCGGATCAAAAAATAGAAAAGCTATTAAACAAGGCGAATTTCATAGAATGGAGATAGCACTTTTTCTTGGTTTCAACAACAGCGAAAATTTTACATGCCGGTTTCTGGCGCAGTTCTACTGTTCAAGGCCAAGGAAATTCATAAAAAGCTTTATGGTGGAGTTTTTAACGCAAGCCACGGGTGGTTGACCAAATTCAAAAAGCGTTTTGCCATTCGGCTACTAAAACAAAGTGGAGAAAAACTTTCATCTAATACACTAGATGTAGAACCTTTTAAGAGGAAACTGCAGCAAGTTATTTTAGAAAATAATTTACTACTGGATGCAATTTTTATTGTCGACGAAACCGGTATTTTTGGAAGGCATTACCTCTACATGTGATATGAATTCGTTCTTTTTTAATTTTTTACTTTATATAGCTTAAACAGTTATTTTAAACAAAATAAACTACAAAAACACTCAATTCTAGTTGTTTATTAATCAGTAATACGAATATTTATATAAGTACTGCGTATAGCGAACTTTTCGATTTAACGAACAGGCCTGACAAACCACCAGCTCGTTAAACGGGAAAACTACTGTACTTAAAACCTGTCTTCTATCCTCCGGGGACAATGTTGTTTTCGACCCATATAAGAATATAATGGCCCTTATTATGAGTTGCATTTTCGCTGGCTATCGTACATCGAATGTCAAATTCGGTTTTTGAGTATGTAGCACTGTCGAAAATTTTGTTGTATAACAGATTTTCAATCGAACACAATTTTGCTTTCGATGCTTATTGAAAATGTAAGTATTTGTCAATTTTTTGTTTTTTTTTACAAATGCCAGCAGAAAATTTTTTTTCACCCCAATCACGAATAATTATTGCCATGAAAAAAACTCCCAAATTTTACTATCGTGAATGATTCCAATAACAATTTACTTGTATTTTACGGTAGAAATCATTCACGATAGAAAAATTTGGGAGTTTTTTTTTTCATGGAAATAATTATTCGCACATTTTAATGTGCATACATGAAATTTTTCAATTGTTGAACAAATCAATGGTTTGTCAAGACGTAGTGTCACGCAGAAAAATTCAATCGCCATGTAAAACAAATTGTTTTTTTAAGCAGAATTTAGCGATTATCCTTTATTACCATTTAACTTTAAAAGCCCTTATTTGTTAGTCCGGTTTGTGAGGTCTATGCATACAAGCTGCAAGTGTTATGTTTTTGACCAAACTTATACTTTCTTCTTTTTTTTTCAATACAAAATAATTTGCTACAATTTTTGTGACGTTTTTTAATTATTGCTCTATCAGATACTTAATTAAAATAGTTCTTTCTTTGGCTTTATAATAAAAAAATTCAATTATAGATTTTCTTTTTGAATAACAATATGGCTACTCACGATAAGATTTTAGGTAATGTTCGTGTAGGTATAGAGGTGACTACTTGTCCCCAAACTAGTGTTCCAAGACCAAAGAAGATACACCACAGCCATTGGTCAAGAGACAAAGCTTTTGTTGAAAATGCCATCTTTCCGTATTGCACAATAACAACCTGTAAGTATAAAACAAGCAAGATGTTTTAAGACATGTATATTTATTTATTCTTTGTTAACATATAAATAGAATTTAACCTAGTTCGAAATTTGCCTGCATTGGCGTTCGGGTTAGTTAACACAAGATTGCCCAAGGAAGTCATTTTGACTGCTTTTAAATTTCAATTAGAAAAAAACTGCTTATGTATATAATGACAGAATTTCTTAAATACTTCTGACTTTTTGTACAACATATAAATGTCTTTATTAATATTTGTAGTTACCTCCCCCTCTTTCATATTCAGTATATTTATATGTGCTATACCTATATTGCCTAAAAGCAGTCATTTTGACTACTTCGTAAATTTTGAATAATCAGATGACTTTTATTTTTATATTGAGTAAATCTATACATATAATAAAACAGTAACTCACTTCCGTCTGTCTGCTTTTCATTGACGTTCTCATCACGTAAAACCTACTGAATGGATCCTGGTCCTAATATAGGATACTTTATTTCCGCAAAAATATATTAGAAAGTGGAGAAAAAGCAGTTAAAGTACGCAGTTGAACTAATCGGATATGAATATTTTACTTTTTATATGTAATTGCCTGAAGGCCGGGGCACATAGAATCAGTCATACGTTATACTTTGGCGTACTCAACTGAAATCAAAGTAACAACAGAAGAGGTTGACACAATGAGTACTTTGTTGACGGATATTTAATCAGTAAAGAAAACATTTAAAAAGCTTTTTTATCCATTTTACTCTATTAAATTAAATTATTTTGTTGTATTCTGTTTTATATTTGCTTCCACTCAACACAGAAATTTAATTTTGAGAGAGAAACAAAGAGAAACCAATTTATAGCTTTCAACGTACGTCAAAAGTTAAAAGTTTCCCAACTTTCGTACTTTGCGTTGACGGAGACGTACTGATTGTGACAACACTCATTAGAAAAGCTGTATTTCAACTTTCTTGTACGTTGAAAAAGACGACATATAACGTATGACGGATTCTATGTGCCCCGGCCTTGAGTGTTACTTCTCTTAAAAAAAATTTAAATCGTAAGGGTCTTTAGTGTGGATTGCTTACAAAGCAAAATCGAACAAAATATTGAAGGTCGCTGACGAAGTGGCGGGCACAGCTAGTTTATTATATGCTAAGTTAGGCTCTGTTTTAATGGTTATAAGTGACACAAAAGAAGACACGAGCACATGAATTGCCGATTTGGGTTTATACTTGTAAAGATACAGCAAGATTGATAGAAAACAAGTTAAGCTATCCCGACCATAAAATTAAATAATTTGTTTTTCAAGTGAGGTACATTTTTTATTGTTAATATCTTGTTATATAACTGTAAATATTATAAAAAACATTTAAAACTAATTTTAAACATATTAATTATTACATACAATGAAATTTTATAATCAAGCTTAAGTTCGTTTTTATTCTCTCTAAGAAAGAATTAATTAAATTACAAATTAGGTGATAATATTAAAGAAAAATTGGGAAAATTTAATTTTTAGACACCAGCACGAGCGGAATGCACATTTTCTAGACAGCCACGTCCGTCATCAGCACTCTTGTATCTAATCTACTTCGGGTAGTGTTTTAGTTGTAAGCATCATCTATTTAACCAACCAAACCCAGATAAAGGAATACGAGAAAACTTGTATTCAATTATCAATCGTCAGTTGGTGATAACAAAGTCTACCACTACCTTAAGCTTCCCTCTTGTTAATTATTTTTACTTTTAATCTTTACCACCTTATACTACAAAAATGAACCTAAGATCTCAATAAACAACTTTCTAGAACATATGAACTTCCTAGGAATGATTCTTAGCACCGTTTAGGTAGCCGCAAAAGTGAAAAATTTCCCGAAAATTTTTTAATTTCATTTGTTTTTTCTTTACTTCAACATTGAGATACTATAAAGTCTTGACCTTGAAGATGAAGTTTTTTTTTGATTTTATATGTTCACAATTTTTGTTCTTTATGACAAGAGCTACAACTTTGCCTCAGAGAATATATCAAAATTCCAAACGGTTTGCAAAGTATGAGCTTGAGTAAATGATCATTTTTTTGCAAAATTGACATCGAGGCCCCACATTTTGAAGGCCCACAAAAAAAACCTGGAGGACTTAGGGCAAAACTGGGAGACAGGAGTCTTTTTTTTGGTCTATTATCACGTAGTGGTGTCCGTATATGGTTATTTTGCCATGACTTAAAAAATTACACAGTGTGTAATTGAATACAAGTTTTTTCGTATTCCTTTATCTGGGTTTGTTTGGTTAAATGGATGATGCTTACAACTAAAACACTACCCTAAGTATATTAGATACAAGACTGCTGATGACGGACGTGGCTGTCTAGAAAATGTGCATTCCGCTCGTGCTGGTGTCTAAAAATTACATTTTCCCAATTTTCCTTTAATTTAATCACCTAATTTGTAATTTAATTAATTCTTTCTTAGAGAGAATAAAAACGAACTTAAGCTTGATTATAAAATTTCATTGTATGTAATATATAAGCAGTTCGACTAATAATAATTAAAATTTTCATATTAATTATTTTTTCACAATGCAGTCATTTTGACTGTATTTGGGCAATATATGCACATAGGTATATACAAAATGTCAGTCTTTCTAGTGTTAAAAAGAAGCGTTACATAAAATAATCACCTATATCGTGAATCTTTTTTCCCTAGAAATTTTTCACTAAAGTTGCAATCGTAAATTATTTCCATGTGAAATAACTCGCATGTTCGAAAAAAATATGTCATCGCCGATCTTTATTCCCAAAAATGTTGTGAATTCCAATTTTTCATTAATAATATCACCTAATTTGTAATTTAATTTATTCTTTCTTAGAAGGAATAGAACGAACTCAAGTTTGACTACAAATTTTCATTGTATGTAATATAAATACATCGACTAATAAAATTTCAAATTTTCAAACAAATAAATATATTTATTTTTTAAGTTTCTAGCGAGCCTTTGCCGTTTGAATTTTTAATTTTTTGTTAACGTACTACCATACAAACCTGGGAGATCATTGTAAATAACCAAATTGTATAAAAGATGGGATTCGTCGATAGACCTTTCACAACATTACGCTGTCCATGAATTTTTCTTGCGTTAATTTCATTAAACAAAGTCATCATAACAAATGTATTGAAAATAATTGTAAAATGTTGTGTGGGTCCAGCGTTGAGGTCTAGACCGCGTCCTGATTCAATATCCAGTATTCTATCGCCTTAAAAGTTAAAAAAAAATTATATATATATATATATATATATATATATATATATATATATATATATATATATAAATAAAGGATGTTATACATACAAACGAGTACATAACTGTTAAAATAATTATATACAACATACCGAGAAACAATAGACCAAAAATGATTATTAATTGATAAAATGCCTGTCCCAAAATGTTTTTCATCATTGTACGTGAAATCAAGGGCTTCGTACGACCATATGGTTTACGCAACAAAAGATCCGGGGTTGGCATTTCGGTGGCCAATGCCAGAGATGCTAATGTATCCATAATTAAATTAACCCATAACATTTGTACGGCCTTAAAAAAAATAACTTGTTTAAAATTTATAAATGAATACTTTTATTTTCTTAACTCGTTACCTTAAGAGGAGAGTCTTGCACAACACAAGCACCGATGAAAGCCACTATCACAGCAACTACATTAACCGTAAGCTGAAATTGTAAGAATTTTGCAATGGAATCGTATACGTTACGTCCCCACATTACAGCTTTAACGATACTGCTGAAATTGTCGTCAGTTAAAATAATATCGGAAGCTTCTTTAGCTACATCAGTACCAGCAATGCCCATTGCAAAGCCAACATCAGCTTTTTTTAGAGCAGGACCATCATTTGTACCATCACCAGTTACAGCAACAACCTCACGGTTTTCACTACAAGTACTGTCGATAATGCCTTAAATAAATGTTCACTTATTAAAAAACATACAATTTAAGCGGAAAACAACAACTAATTTAAATGTACAAAAAAGATTAAAAAAATAAAAGTTACCTTGATTACATAGTGTCAACAACTGGGATTAATTAGTCTTGATAAAAGTCAAACTTCATATAAAAAGAACCGTATTTTAATACTGTTTTTTTATATGAAGTTTGACTTTTCTTAAATAAAATACAAAAGAATTTTTAAATTATAAAACAGAATTCACACGGCATTCGATACCTGTTTCTAAGTTTATAAGCAACAGATGGAGCATAATATTGAAGAATTAAACCATTTATCACTTACTACACCAGTTTTTGCAAACCGCTCTAGAGAGACTGAGTTCTGAGTTCTGCACAGTGTAATGTGCAGAACTAGGAAAGATGGTTATGGGTAGAAGGATAGAGGAAATAGTGTCAATAGTTGGGGGTAGTGCACTAATATTGCAATATTCACACGCACTGAGTGATATTGCAAAATTATTGCATTAATTTTTTGATTTCTAATGATGATTTCACAATTTGCAGCCTCAATCAACATTAGTGATGAGTTAAAAAACTTTTACACTAAAATATAATTATTTTGATTTCAAAAAAAGCAAATTGCGAATTTTTGAATTGATTGAAACGTAGAAATTTTGCACTCATGCTAAGGCTCAAATTGATTTATTATTGTTGTGCACTAATTCAAAAGTAAGGACTAATACTTTATAAATACATATTGTTTAAGTACGAATTCTTAATAAAGTTACGGTTTATAAATTTCTTTAATTGTCCTTTTGATACCTTTTGTACATCCTTGTTGGAAAATCTTTTATTTTCAACGAGTTAACCGCTAAGGGTACTTAAGTGTTGTTGGCTATTTTTCTGTATAAGTTTGCTTTTCATATTTATTCATTCGTTTTGGAAGAGTCAAACACTACGTGTAATCGTTTACAAGGTAAATAAAGGAAGAGAACTCGTTCTCCATTTCATTGAAATATTAAATTAATTGTCTTTTTATTTATATATTTTTTCGCCTATTTATCGGATTTACACCGAAACATTGGTCCATCAATCCGGACATCTTTTACAAGAAATCATTGGTCTCCTTCAACTGGAATACATTTTATTCAACACTTCATCATTATTAATATAATAATAGTAAGGTTAGTGATTGATTTAAAAGTGTTGTTAGTGAAATTATTTGTAGTACAAATAATTTGTTATACGTGTGTGTGTTATCAAAAAGCAAACAACAAGTGGTAATTGATAAAAGAAAAATAAGGAAAAATTTTTGTGAATTATTAAAGTTTATTAAAATTCGCGCAGTTTTCTTTCCATCCCTGTGTAAAATTTGTTTTATACAGTACCTATTGCTTTTCATTGGTACCAAATTTATCAACATACAATCATAAAGTAAAATTAAATTTTAAATCTAATAATTCTTGTTTGTACTTCAATTAAAAGTAAAACACAACTAGTTAATAGTGGAATAAATTTATTTATTTGTACGTGAATACGTTTGTGAAAAAATTTGGTGCGGTTTATTTGAAAAACAAAATAAAACCAAAACAAGTAAGAGTGCTATAT
The DNA here is from genome assembly GCA_949628195.1 of Phasia obesa. NCBI lineage: Eukaryota > Metazoa > Arthropoda > Insecta > Diptera > Tachinidae > Phasia > Phasia obesa. The sequence goes on from OX451220.1 coordinate 4,184,472, forward strand.
TCGGCCGTGCCGAATCTTCTATACCCTTCACGACGGTGATTCTATTTATACAGACATGTACAGCATTATCCATATTGTTGACTCTTTACTTAAATAAAGTCGTATGAGAAATTAAATAACTTTTTCAAAAACTTATAAATATTTCCTCCAAAACTTTTTGTTTGTGTATGAATTTGTAATTTACAATTTTGTGACATTTTCTTTTGTTGAATAAAATAGAAATTAGCCTAAGTTGACGACAGCCACATCGGTGGTCGTGTAGCCATGTAGCTTTGCTGGCTTCAAAATAATCGTTTACCTATAAACGTGTGTATTTTATTTTTGACAGTTTGTAGTCGGTATCCTGATGATGTCTATGTGTTTAATGCACCTAGGTTTTAAAACAGAGATATCATCTATTTAAAAATCAAACGCATTTAAAACAAGTAAAAGTGCTATATTCGGCCGTGCCGAATCTTCTATACCCTTCACCACGGTGATATTATTTATACAGTCATGTACAGCATTATCCATATTGTTGAGTCTTCACTTAAATAAATTCGTATGAGAAAAAATCATTATTCATAAGTTAAAAAAATAGAAGACAAATGAAAACAAATTCCGTTTGCTACAATCAAACGGAATTTAAAATCAAAATCATTTAAAAAAATATGTTACTCTATATACACACATACATACATATGTATATTCTTAATATTAATTATATGTTGTGTTACAGTCATGATTTTCATTTTCAAAGAAATATTGAAAATTTTATTTAATTTTTCGAAAATTTTGTGTAAAAATAATTTTTTAAAAATTTTTTGTAAAATTTTATTCGAAAATTTTTTGGAAAATTTAAAAAAAAATTTTTCGAATATTTTTCTGTAAAATATCTTTTTGAAAATGTTTTGTAAATTTGTTTGAAAATTTTTTTTGTAAATTGTTTTGTAAAAATATTTTATTTTAAATTTTTTTAAAAAATTTTTTTTTGAGTTAGAATGGCAGACTAAAGCAAAAAGAAATCCTTAAAACAAATTTTCCTCATATTGAAACATGGGGGGTCATTTTAACAGCTCCTATTTATCAGTGGGTACCCTGTGGGTCCATTGGCTACCTCTATGTGTATTGCTTTCTATTAAGGTCTCTAATACAAATCAAAGCAGAAAAACTCTACCAATCTAAAAACAAACAAAAATTGCCCCTCGCAGGGGGTTATTGATCACCCGAGATGTGTATGCACTCCTTGCAATCTACCTGTCGCAGTCTGATATTTATTTGACAAAAAAAGGCAAAACAATATCATTAAAGCTGAAAAAAATTTAAAAAAAAACGTGAAAAAATATAGGTGGGCGTGGTTTTTGGCCCGCAGCCTCCAAAGGAATGATCCGATGTTGCTGAATTGCAATACCAAAATTTTCGAAACTATGCCTGACAGATTGGTGTGCTAAATTTTTTTGTATCTATTCTGGTGCCTTGCCAAATGACATTACAACACTAACACGGACAGACGGATAGACGGACAGACGGACATCGCTTAATCAACTTCTCTATATATAAGGATCCAGAATATATATACTTTATGGGGTCGGAAATGAATATTGTAGAAATTACACACGGAATGACAAACTTATATATACCCTTTCCACATGTGGTGAAGGGTATAAATATATGTACGTATGTATGTTGATCAAGTTGTTTGCAGTGATAAGTAAATACACACTTTTAATACAAGCATTTTATTTTATTCATTATAAGAATTATATTATTGTATTATTGGTGGTGTTTTATTAAATTATTTATTTAATTCAATCTATTATCTTTTATCGCCGGTAAAAAATTTTATTGGGTTATACGATTCGATTATTCTTCTTCTTCCTCATACATATGTATATAGTGTTCACCCTACTGTCGGTCGATTTAACTATTTGAAATTAATCAGTGCTTTTAATTTTTTATCTCAATATTATATTTCTAAAATTTGTTGTTTTTCGTGTTAAGATTCGTATTCATAAATACGTCAAGCACTATTAAAACTTTTGCCCGCGCTTCAGATGCCCCTTTTAAATTTTAAGCTAATTTTAATAAAATTCGTGATGAGGATCATCACGTATATACTATAGAGGTTTTGAGTGATGAATTAAAATCATTATGGGCAAAAGTGCATATGAAGAGTTTCTCGAATATTTCGAGTCGTCACGAAAGTGAAATCAGAGGTTCTTGAAGTGACTGAAGGAAAGTACCAGAGTACTCTGATTACTTACGCTCGCTGTATAAAACCAATGAGAATAAGAAGTGATGAGTTGGAGGCTAATTCGAAGCCAAAGGCTCTGACTTCTGACCCGGCATCAGACAATTTTTGTCATAATTTGCCACTTCCACTATGCGATACAGATATTTTTAATGGTGATTATATTTCCTAGCCTACACTTAGGGATCTTTTTACCGCTTTGTATAAAAACAATACACGTCTTAGTAATATAGATCGACTGTGTTATTTAATTAAAAGAACCAGTAAGGAAACTAAGACTACTACTGGGGTTGATTTCGCTGGCCCATTCGATGTAAAAAATCATAATGGTAAAACCTGCAGTCCTATGCCTGAGAGTCCTGGCGAACCGATTGCTCTGACACCGGGACATTTTTTGATAGGAGGCTCTATATTTGCTCCGCCGGAACCGACGATCTATGAAAGTCCGATTAGTGCAGTTAATCGATATCGGAAAGTAAAGGCCTAAAGGTTACTAAAACCAATTACCTAACTTGTTGTTTTAAATGACCACATCACTTTTATCAATCTTTAAATACTAACCTATATTTTTATTAAAATCATGAAAGCCCAAATAAAAGCCATGCAAGCAGTTACCGATTTATTTCATGTCGGTCTGTTGGATTATGTAGACGCAATGGAAACCAGTGAGGCTACTGCCACTTCTTTGAGCCAAATCCTTCTGGACCATCCAATAATCTCCTGGCACATCCAACAGAGATCGTAGTGGAACCTCAGCCTGTTCCACCGCCAACAAGATAACCCAACCAGCGGGAAAGAGGAAGCTATGAATTTAGCTTCGGTTGTTCGAGCACATGACCTAGCATCTAGTTCGGCACCGGCTATATCGGTACGACGTTCAAAGTGCCAAATTTGTGGAAGGAACCATCCAGTTCGCTTCTGCCACAAAGTTCGGGACGTGAAACTTGAGAAAAAGTTGCGTTTGGTGGCCCAACACCGTCTTTGTGAGGTGGCCATGTGGGGAAAATTGAACAAGTATTGCAACTTGCAAATATTGCAAAAAGGGCCACAACTCCTTGTCTTCACGAGCACAAGAATGCCAGTAAGACGACGTCAAAGACTCGCGTCCAATCCGGGTCGTCTCCGAGTAGCATGCCGCTTGGACAGGTTGTGTCGTTTTCGCCAACTCTGAACGTATGTATATCTTGATCGTAATAAGATTCCGATCAGAGCGGTTCTGGATTCTTGTTGTCAGAACAGTTATATTTGCTGGCTTAAAATTACAATTAACAAAAGTCGACTCTGACCGGTATTGTCGCATTGAAATAGAATCATAGAAATAGACTCGTCGCAACGGATCTTCATTACTGCGCGGGTTCATAAAATGCGTGGTATTAAAAACCCATCGGAAACGACCTTTCATTATAAGTTGTGCCGCTTATAATGAAAGGTCGGATTCGAGCTAGCCCAGGGCTGCCACTTGACCAAAACATTATATTTGGATGGGATATCTCACCATATTAAAGGTAGTTTTTCAACATCGGTTCATTATTGCCCATCATGGCTCAAAAACCTTATTTCAATGTTTAATTAAAAAAATCTATAGTAGACTTGTACACACTTTTTTATACAGTCCTCTGGAGTCCTTAATGACTCATTTACTTTTATAATATCCGGAGTCCTTCATGACTCAATAAAATTATATTATTAGGGGTCCCTCAAGACTCAATAAAATGATTTGGAGTACTTCATGACTCAAAATATATGAAAAAAAAAACAAAATTATATGTACATTATTTATATTTAAAAACAGTGCTTATTGGCTCCGATATTTATAGTTACCTCTTGCCACATTATTTATTTGTTATATAGATTTTCTTTGCAACGACTTTATTGCTGCAAGGTGGCCGGCAATAGCGTTGTTGGCTATTTTTCTGTATAAGTTTGTTTTTCATACTTATTCATTCGTTTTGGAATAGTCAAGCACTACATGTAATCTTTTACAAGGTAACTATAAAATTTGATATTTCTATTTCATTGAAATATTAAATTAATTATCTTTTTATTTATATATTTTTTGTGCATAATTATCGGATTTACGTCGACATATAATAAAATAGTAACTCATTTCCGTCTGTCTGTCTGCTCTTCTTTTACGTTCGCATCACGTAAAAACTACTGGATGGATTTTAACAAAATTTTGTAAGGAGATACCTAAGTATCCTGATCCCAATATAGAATACTTTTTTTCTGCAAAAATATCTTATTTCCAAGAGAAAGTCAAGAAAAAACAATGAAAGAACGCAGTTGAACTAACCGGATATGCACACTTTAGTTTTTATTAAGTAAAAAATACATAAACTGATATGCAGCATAGTTTAAGGCGGAACTAGAAACGCCTTCGCCTGTATTACCAAATAACACTAAATCGCCGACGAAAATAATCACAACGTGCAATTCCAGTGTTGCTATAACCATCTGTCCATCTAGCCCTTTCTAAAGGAAATAACACAGTTAATAGAGGCATTAATTGCCTGAGTGTTACTTCTCTTTAAAAAAAAAAAAAACTAAAAACGTAAGGGACTTTGGTGCGGATTGCTTTCAATGCAAAATTGAACAAAATATTGCTAAAAATAATATTTATTTTAATTTTTAGTTTACCAAATTTTTATAATTCATTAAATAAAATTCTACAAATTATTTGCTTTAATTATTGTATATTCGTTAAGACAACCCAATTCAGTCTCATAATCCAATAGAAAAGTATTTACTTCTATTCGTATCCTATAATTTTGTTCTACTGTTAAAGGATCTAATATCAAAGGTATTTAAATGGTAAGTTAAGGTTATTTAAATGATATTTTTATTTACTTTTTCGACTGAACCAAAATTTAGAAATCTAACTTCTGCAGTTCTGTTCGAACTGACTTGAAGAAAATTTGTATGTAATTGTTATTTAGTATTAATAATTAACTTGTTACCATTATTTATTTATTTATTTATTTATTTGCTATCATAAAGTTATAAAATAATTTTAAGATAACTAAGAGAAAGCTAAGATAACTAAGAGAAAGCTACTGGGGTCTTAAGCTAAAAAAAAAACTTGTTACCATTATACCCGTATACATTGTTTCAACACTTAATAAAAAATTCTTTCCGTTACGTTGTTTGTAATTATTGGCCAGATTATCACACGATAGATAACATTAAAAATATAAGTTATTTCAAAATTACAAAAGAAATAAACATAAACATAAGCATTAAAAATCAAACACAACTTAAATTTAATATCACAGTTTAAAATATCTTCATTGCAACACTGTAGTTTGCGTTTATGTTGCCTGTGTCTTCTTTTAAGTTCTATTGAGTACCTTATCTTTTCTTTGCATTCTATGTCTAAAATCTTGACTTTGCGAAAATCCGCTTCATGTCATCTTAAGTAAGTTTTGTGATAATGCTGTTGTTTCTTTCTGTTTTGAAATATCGTTTTGATGTTTATTCATCCTTGTTTTCAATGTTCGTTTTTTTGTTACAATGTATATTAATTCACAGCTTTCTTTATGACTGCCTTTGCACTTTATTTCATACACCACATTACACTGTTTTTGTTTTTCTATTTTATCTTTCATGTTAGGGAATATTTTGTTTAATGTGCTGCTTGGTTTGTGTGCAAATTAGAGGCCTGCACAAATCCATTTGAACACACAATCAAAACATGGCATATTTTTTAGATGGTTTACCGAAGTAACGTGGCGACAAACAAATACTATTAAATACTGTAGAAATAAAATACAAATACTTTCTTCTGTGTATTTGAAAAATGTCTTGATGTCTTAACAACAAGACGTCTTAAATGTTTTAAGACGTCTTGATATTTAGCATTTAGCATTGCACTGTTACTTTAATTTTATATATTTTGCCACTTAATCTATATGATAAAGGAAATTGCGTTTGTTGTAAATGCCACCAATTAATTACATCAAAATTATTTTAAATAGAATGTTTAAATTTTGATACATTTGTTTTTCTTCTGTAATTTTATTACGCGTGAAAAGGGATAATAATTGTGGTTTTAAAAAATCTGTTTTAAAAAAGTATTTTCGGGAATGTCCAAAAAAACAGGTAAAACAGTACTCATATAAATAGTTTTGCTATAAAATAATATGCCAAACATTTTCAATTGAACATTAAACGGAAAATTTTTCATTTAAAGTGACTAAGAGGTAATTTCAAATTTGAAAAAGCAGTAAAATTTTATGGTAATTCAGGCCATTTGGATGTGAAAAACTATACATTACTTTTAGTAAAAATTTCCACAAATTTGGGAATTTAGTAAAAATTTCAACAGTTTTGGGAATTTCCCTAGATAAAAAACCGGTAACAAATATTCATAAGCAGTATTGCAATAAAATAATAGGTAAAAAACTTTTAATTGAACATTGAAAAGGAAAACGTGAAAAGAGTAATATGTAAATGCGGTTGTAAAAAATCTGTTAAAGTACACAATTTTGGGAATGTTAAAAAGGTGAGAGAATACTTATAAATGGTACTGCAATAAAATAATATAGACGTTTTAAATTGAACATTGAAAATGTGTTATCAGAAAACAGTTAAACATACATAAATAGTTATTGAACCCTAAAAATTAAAATGCTTTAATTAAACGCTCTTTTCTATGTACATTTCTATTTAAAAAATACAAAATTTAGTAAATCCAAGAAGAAATTGTTTTGGTTTAATAGTTAATTTGATTAAACTCAACTATTGGTTTACTAGCTTTAGTGCGCTTTATTTTGTATAATAAAAATCGGTGACTTTAGAAATTTTAACAAAACAATTTTAATTAAAACAAAGTTTGAATTATTGGCTAATATAAATTACCCTAAAAATTAATATTTAAGTTTTAAAATTTGTACTTAAAAATTTGTTTTCTTTTTATTTTTAATAACTTTATCGTATTGACCTGTACAAAGCATCAAACCGTTCATATGATACGCACATAAAAACAACAGAAGCATTTAAAAAAGACGTTTATCGACGTTTCTCAAGCATTCGATAAGGTTTGGCACGAAGGCCTAAGATTTAAGTTAAAGCTGAACTCGCCCGAAAACTTTTATAAGCTCTTAAAAGATTATTTAACGAATCGCAAGTTTTTACTAAAATATGATGATTTTTTAAGCTCGCCACAGCTCATTAAAGCCGGAGTTCCCCAAGGTAGTATTTTGGGACCAATTTTATATTTACTGTACACATCAGATATGGCCAATTAGCACCCTAGTCGACACATCAACATTTGCAGATGACACAGCTTTTTTGAGTATTCATAAAAGTGCCCAAGAAGCATCAAAACTTTTACAAGGCCACATACTCAATTTGGAAAAATGGCTAGAAAAATGGAGAATAAAAGTGAATGAACAAAAATGTAGTCACATAACTTTCACACTGCGTAGGGACTCATACCCTCCTATTCGCACAAATGATACCACAGCTTTCAGACGTTAAATATATTGACCGTCGCCTTACTTGGAAAAGCCACATTGATTTGAAGTTAACACAAATGAAACTAAACGCAGTACAACTAAATTGGCTTATTGGTAGAAACTCCACCCTGAGCTTAGATTGTAAACTCCTACTGTACAAGTCGATTCTGAAACGAATTTGGTGTTATGGGATTTAGTTATGGGGCACTGCACTGCTTTTCTTGGCCGTACATTAGAGGGATGATCCGCAAATGATTGGAAAATCCGTGAAACAAACATTATTTTTGTCTAGCATTTTGTCTGGCTGGACTTAAAAAGTCTATTTTTATTTTAGACTTAAGATATGAGTAATTATTGTTAGTTCAAAAATATTGAAGATACAATAAATAATTTATGAAAAAAAACAAGGTATTTGCTATGTTAAAAGAAATCGGTAGAAAGACTAAAATTTTCAGCATTTTGCTTTATATTTGCCATCAGAATAAGTAAGTAATTTATCCATCAGAATAAGAAAGTAATTTGTCCAGTCTTAATTCCATGATTCAAAACTGCCTACTACAAGTGCTCCCAATGCTAATTATAAGATTTGCAGCAAATTACAAATAGCTCTAAAATAAGAGGATTTGGTTTTGCGTGCCAACATTAAGAGTCATGGCCAGAACGATGCCAGCAATCAAACATTTTTGTTGGCAACCCTAGTTGTGAAAAGATCTAAAATCAAAGCTCGCCCGAGTAACTTTTTAAAAGTATTATAATACAATATTTTAAGCGTTATTTTATAAACAATTTTGTAAACATTGTATTAAATTAACAGTGAGAACTTAGATATTTTCGAGAATGTCTACAAAAGGTCGTCGTAGCATTAAAGCTGTGATAATTTGTGGTCAATGCGGTATAGAAGTAAAAGAAGAAAACATTCAGTGTGACAAGTGTGCAAAATTTTTTCATTCCTTCTGCACAAAACTAAATAAACGTCAGTATGAATATCTATTGGCATATAAAGATGAAGAGTATGTTTGTCATCTGTGTGTTGATAAAAACAGTGGATCAGTGAGAGATGAAATTAAAGAAATTAAAACAAAAAGCTCGATACAATAACAAATGCTATTGAATTCATGTCGAAACAATATGATGTTTTGTTTAAAACATAACAGAAAACAACAAAAAACTAGAAATGGTCCAAAAAGAAAATCGTGTTTTAAAAAATTAAATAACAACATTGAAAAGATCTGTGAAAATCTTAAATGTTTATCGAGTCAAAAATGATTGTATAGTGAAAGGTGAGGAAGTCGATAAAGATTTGTCAGCTGTAGATACTATTTTGGATATTTAAAAAAAATTGGCTTAAATCTAAAAGAAGAAAACATAGATGATACATATTTCTTTAAAAGGAGAGGTGACAAGAAAAATGAAACAAAGAAAAGAGAAACAAAGGTGTAAAATTTAGCATTAAAAACTTATGAGTCTTTTCAACTTTGCCAAAACCTTAAAAACTATTGGATATGCTTTTATTTATACGAACGGAGCTAGAGTTTACGCGAAGAAGAGTGAAATAACAAAACCAAAGCTAATTAGAACTGAGGAGGACGTTGATGAAATTATGGCAGGTGCAGCAACTATGAGAACAAAACGTAGATCAATGAATCAAGGTGCTGTTGTTGTTGATGAATCTGATGTTGAAGATAATGCTGCTGCATTTTTATCCCCCGTTTAAGATTTCAAGTGTTGCAATTTTTTCAATGCGCCATGATGCACATATGAATCAACCACTTGTTGCTATAATATCTTGTAATTTGTAAATCAAAATTAAAAAATCGCTGTGAAAAATCGGTGCAAAATTGCTCGTCACTAATGTTTAAAATTCTAAAGATGAAGCTTTTGGCGATATTAATTATTTGAGCAATAAGTTGTTTGGCATTAAAATTCATTAATCTACCAGATGCAATATCTTCTGCATACCAATCGAAGGTTATTCTGTCATTTTCCCGTTGTAGTATAGTATCTAAATATGAGAGTTTTGCATTTTTTCTCTATCTCAACAGTAAATTGTATTTTTGGGTGGTAACTGTTGAGGGGTTTTCCAACTTCATCTTTATCGTCAAGTTTAATTATAGCTAAAACGTCGTCTACATACTTAACTCTGTATTTTAAATTGATGTTTTTATTTTCCAGTTCGGCTAATGCTTCGTCTAAATCCACCATTATGTTAGCTATGGTGGGCGCGAGTTGATTTCCCATTGGCATTCCAAACGTTTGGTTATAAATTTCTCCATCATATATAAAATAATTATTATCAGTAAAACCAAAATTTAGTATTTTAAGAAACTTCTATTTTGGTATTTTAGTGAAACTTTCAGTAATGTTAAATTTTTTAGTTATATTTTTAGTGGCAATATGCGCTGGAATGTTCGTAAAAAGTGAAACAGTATCAAATGATATTAGAACCTCATTGTTCTGATGTTTTACTGACTTTAGTTGATCTTTTAATTGGTTTGAATTTTTAATATTATAATTTAAAGATACTATATTATTAATTACATTGATGATATAATAACTACTAGCTGTGCCCACACACGTTGTGTGCGTCCTGATAATATTTTGTTCGATTTTGCTTTGAAAGTAATTCACACCAAATTTTAACACTCTTTCATATTTACTTTATATAAAGGTACCCATCCCTAGATAAAATTCTAAAATGTATATAAAATTCAAAAAATTATTATAAAGCTCTGTAAAAGCTGTTTAAAATATTTGATTAACAATGTAATTTCACAAAGTAAAAATACAAATCAAATACAAATTTTCTTTAATTGGCTATTAGCAAGTAAGTAATTCACATTTTGTAATTATTTTAAAACATTGCCATCTATTGCACAACCGTATTTAAAATATACCGCTTTCAAAAATAAAATAAGGCTTAAAGTATGCAGTACATTGTAATCGGTAATAAATTCAGAGTACTTTGCTTTTTCTCCGCTTTCTTTTGGAAATAAGATATTTTTGCACAAAAAAGTATAATATATTGGATTCAGGATACTAAGGTACCTCCTCAATTTTGTTAAAATCCATCGACTAGTTTTTATACGAATACAAAAAAAAAGAAAGATGGACGACACAGAGACAGGAAATTAGTTAATATTTTATTAAACATACATATGTATAGATTAGTGAAATGTTTCAATTTCAATAAAAATTTAATACATATTTATCATAAAACAGTTAAAAAAAATTAAAATCGACATTTAGATTATGACGTCCCGTGTCAATTTACAAGTTCCTTTAAAGTTTTATACTCCTACAATTCAAAATAACGGTACATTTTTTGTTGATTTTTAATATTTGAGAGGTTCTTGCAATTTTTTCAGTTTAACTTAGGACTTTTATGAATTCATAGGGCGATATATGTAAACTGTTTAGCTAAAGAACGCCTTTTCTCCCTGTAATACGTTGTGCGATTCACAGGAATATTGAAAAATTTGTTTAATTCGCTGAGAATAACTTAGGATTTTCATACCTAAAACATCGAACCTTCTGATTTCTTGATACTTTTATCACTCATAACTACAAATGAATCAACTACCGATTTGGTGTGAAATCACCTAGCTAATCATTGAACATATTTTTTATGATAAATGAAAATTGAAAGCGCTTATTGTAAACTACAAAGCGATTTTAGGCGCCTATTACGGTTTACAACTCAACTCTACTTCAGTTTAAATTTTACAATTTGATATTATCAATTACAACTAAACTTGTCAAAAATTTTAAAATTGAATTTAAATTGTGTTACAACTCTGTTGTAGTTTCACCGTTTACAACGCTGTGTTCGTTCGGTTAACAAAAGTTTAAAAAATTACAACTCATCAGTTGCAGTTGTTTCAAATTACAACTCATCAGTAGCAGTTGTCTTTCAAGTTGTCTATTAGACAACTCAACTGAGTTGAGTTGTAAACCGTAATAGGGGCATTAATTAGCTGACAACAGCTGGTGGCATTTCTACGTAGATTTTTTTCTGAAGATAGTTTTCTAAATCGTTTTTCTTTATTGTAAACAAGCGCAATATCTAAAAAATAAGATATGCAATGTTTATTTACTATTACGTATAACGTAGAAAAAACATCTTGAGAACTTGGAAGATATTGATTTGAAACTTTTGATGCAGCCACCTTATAGCAAGGACCTTGCAACGTCTAACTACCAATTGTTTCGGTTTCTGCAAAGCTCTTTTTATGCTATTTTTACGGAACCCAGCTAAAAATAATCTGGCAAGTTTTTCGATGATCATACAATTTCTACAGCGATGAAATTATGAATCTACTCGGAACACGTCATAGATAATAGTCGTTAATATATACTTGACTATTTATAATTGTTAAAAAACAAAACGAAATGTACCAATAAACTGCATAGACTTTTTATAGGTCCCAATATTTACATCTACATACCTTTGACGAGAGTGTATTTATCAGTAGGAGATGAACGTGCCAATACGCGCAACTTCGGCCAAACTTTATCAATCAAATGCTGTTGTATCTATTGTAAAAAGAAGAAAAACATAAAAAACATTAGGCTTTACATTCAAAATTTGTTATACAGCAGGAATATTATTTGTATTTATAAGCAGATACAGGGGCAGTTTGAATTTTTGTATAGCCAGCACAGTAACTTTCAATGCAACACCTCCCGTTTACTGTTATCTACTATTGGACTACTGTCGAATTTTGAGCAAGCCATTGAAAGCAGACAACCTCATTATACTTATCGAAAATGGAAATAACATATCAACCATATCCAAATATTGACATATTGCATGAATATTTTGAAATGGAAAAGCTATTATCGCTGTGGGAGCCGCGACTGCTCCCACTTGACCATAAGAACGTGTATATTCACCAGTGTGACCATGTCTAAAAATATTTTGCAGCTAGATCGGGTTTAAAATAATGCTAAAAAATGCTAAGAAAGTTTACAAAATGCTAAATAATAATGCTAAAATTAAAAATTTATAATTGTAATGAATTTATCCCTTATGCACTATTTATTTTTCATAAAATTGAAAGGGGTAAAAAAGGGCCCCAAGAAACTGAACAATTATTATTTTTTATGAATTAATTTTTTGTTATAAAAAGACAAATAATTTTTTCATACAAACTTTCAACCCACAATAAAGCTTTTGTAGTTTTTTTTTAAAGGTTCAATTCAAAGTTTACCTAAAATTGTACTTTGAGTGGCTCTTATGTATTTCTGAAGACTTTAATTCCATATACTAATCATTAATAACAGCTGTGCCCATCATTTCCTCAGCGTCCTTAAAATATATTGTTCGATTTTATATGCACATCGGAAAAATTACATATTTCCACTTCTCTTGGAAATAAGATATTTATGCGGAGAAAGGTATCCTATATTTGAATCAAGGTACCTCCTCACAAAATCTAGTTCAAATCCATCCAGTAGTTTTTACGTGATGAAAACTCAGACAGACAGAGAGAGAGAGAGAGATTCATGCTTCGATCTCTCATTCGTGCTTCACACTCCAATCATGTTTGAATCAACGTGCTTCGCCATACAAAATTTTGAGAGCGAAGCACTTTCTTTTGAGATGATTCAGTTAGAATCTACTTGCGAAGCATGCATAATTTGTCTCTTCTCTAATTTTTATCGGAAGTTTATCTGAACTAGCTCTCTTTGCGTATATAAAAATATAAACAAAGAACGAAATAAATTAAAAGTGTTGTTATATAGAAAAAAATAAGCAAATAAATAAAATACAAATTAAAATTGATAAATAAAACACAAACAAAAGTATACCAAGCAGGGTTGTCAGATATGGCGATTTCTCGCCAAACGTGGCGATCAAATTTTCGATTTGGCGACTTTTTGGCGATTTTTCGTTGGCTTTTGGCCAACATTAGAAACTGAATTAAGGAATATCAAAATGGATAATAAATAAATTAAATTTGTTTTTCATATTTAAATATGATTTTACTTCTGGAAACCAAAAACATATTTAAAAATGTCTTTAATTTCTAAAGATGATTTTAAGCATCTTTCGATTTTAAAATGTTGCAACTCTTTATCACAAACAAAATTTCTGGTTTTCAAAATTTTTTAAAAACTCTAACATACTTTTGGATACTTATCAACCATAATAGAAAATATTAACTTTTGTTTTAGAAAGATTATAAAAAATATTATGATCTATCTAGTTATGTGCAGCTACATTAGTTTTATATTTGATGTGCTGGTAATTCCAATGAATTTTTTATACTTATTTTTTACATACAAAGGAAGTTTTGAAGTAAGGATTAAGTTCGTGTTATTCTCTCTAAGTTGAAGGAATGTTTTTTACAAATTAGGTGATTAATTTTAAAGAAAAACTGGATTTTTTATAATTTATATGCTGTTAATTAGTGTATAGAAAGATCGATTTCAATAAGGAATTCCACCAAAACTTGACTGTGAAAACGTGCTACAATTTTATGAATTAAAATAGGGCATGTGGTACACATCTGTTGTTCTTTAGTAATATTTAATAAATTTAATTCCTATAAAACATATTCTAAATAAGAACACTATAACGAATACCTTAAAGTGGGTATGCTCAGGTCTCCATTTATTATATAACCACTATTTTTCATTGTTTTTCGTGTCTACTAATCATTGTAAATAAAAAACAAAATACTTATATATTTTGGCAACTTTTTTTCTATTTTTGGCGAATTTTAGATATTTCGATTAAATTTATTTTTTGTGATTTGTAAAAAATATTTTCGAATTTAAAAAATAGTGTATATATTAGATAAAATTTTTTACAAAAACTCGTTTTGGCGATTTTTCACTTCGATTTTGGCGAATTTAGGTGAAAATAAATCTGACAACTCTGATACCAAGTGGTAAAAAAACAAAATCGTGCAATAAATTGTAAAATCCAGAATACAAAAAAAATAATAATGAACTGGCCGAGTAAAACGAATTTTTTATACTAGTGAGCGCCGTGTTTACTCGTCTTATGTTTAAAACACTCGGTGTTTTCTTTGGTAATTGTGTATAACTTTGGAATATGACTTAGTGCCTTTTGCTTGCACTAGTGGTATTTTGTATTTCTTAAGAAATAAAGGTTAAAAAATTCTGTTTTTATTTGTACACTCTAACTGTATTCGTATTTCAGTGAAAGCATAAAACATCTTGAACTCACGCAAGTTCATTGTTATTATTTTTTTTTTTTTTTTAATTAACTTTTTCAACTTGCTTATAGAAACTCCGAGATCATCGCATTTAGCTCGCTGGTCTTGGCTGTTTATTATCATCCACTCAGCGTTACTCGTGTGCATTGAACAGACATGAATTTATTGAAATATTATTAGTCTCATGCAATTCATTTTATGTGCTCATGCAGTGCTTAAATAACTAAACATAATATTTTACCGATTTATTGAATATATTTAAAAATGTATTCCATTAATAGATTGGTTTTTTATATTCCTTTTTGAAAATTTATTTATTTTGCAATTAATGGGCCAAAAAGTTATTGTGGTATAAAATAGCTATTAATAAACTTGAAAGGTGTAAACTCTTTCGATTTTAGAATAATGCCATTTTTGGAATAATTGGAAAGTCAAATTACGTGTAGCAATTCCATATAATCGACAAAAAATTGTGGTAGATTTTTAAATAAGACCAAGTGATTGTTTGATTTTTATAAAATTAAAAAATGCTAAACAAGTAATTTAAAAATGCTAAAAATAATGCTAACAGCTAAATGAAAAAAATTAAAGCAAAATTGAAAAAAATAATGCTAAATTTAGCTGCAAAAATGCCAAATGGTCACACAATATATTTTTTTTTTTTTGTGAAAGAGTTTTATGACAAATTCATTGTTATTGAGAAAAATTTTAAGTATATTGATAGTACAGCTAAACAGTTTTTAGCATCTGTTTAAACAATTTTCTTTGCATTTGGATGCAAGACATTTCTGCGTTTACATGCAAACTTTTTCTTATGAAGTAACAACCCAACTGTCACAAATTGTACGCATACGCAAATAGCCTAATTATGAACATCAAATTCAATTGAAAAAAAGGTTTAATATTTTTTGATGATTATGCTGAATTTAATACAAATTTTTTTATTCATTAACTGAATTAATATATCGTAAAGGAGTAACTATCCAAAAAATCAAAATTGAGTTTTTAATTGATTTTTATGAATGTCATTAAGCTACATCTCTTGACTAAGTTTCACACTTTTACGATCAAAAATTATGATTTTATTAACAAAAAACAAAGAGACGTATAGTACAGTTTTCATTTAACTAAGTTTTTTATTTAAAATTATATTTTTGTGTTTTTTAGCTAACGATGTGTATCAATAAAAATATATTCTTGAATGAAAAAGGTTTGGGGAAAATTCATTTTCAATATTTTCATTATTTATAACTAAAAAGAGTGTACAGTCGAATTCGGTTAAGCGCAAATAAAAAATTACACGATATATTTTTGACTTATCCGAAATTTTCCTTTAAACAAAGTGAGCAGTTGACATTATAAACACAGTCGTATATTAAATTTCACTGAATAATACATGCAATTTGCACTGATATGATGGTTACTTCCTTTTTCAATCAAACAATAACTATTGTTGCAAAAATGCAATACATTATTGTTTTTCATCGCCGTTACATACAAAATGATTTTCTCTTTTAAGCGGTGCTCACTTCATTTAAAATGACTCAAACAAATTTTGAGTCATTTTTCAGTTAAGCTAATTTCTCCTTGAGCGAACTAAAGGGCTTAAAAATTCAACGAGATTAAAAGTTAAGAATTCTTAATTTCAATAAAGCGATTTTTTCTTTTAACCTTTAACTATGAATTTTACCCTTTCTTTTAATTTTCTTAAAAAACTCTCTTCTATGTGGCTCTAGCACTGTAATTCTTTAAGTATCTTCTTGTATCATGATCATTGCTATTCCGTTGTATTTTGGCTGTTGTAGCGATAGCGTGAGCGGAGCGAATCAGATGCTGGGGTAAAATTTACCACTTGTCCATGCTTATGTAATTTTTTCTTAGAAAATATTTTACCACCACGTCATCGATAACGTAAGTATTCAGTATAAACAAAATTACCACACCTCCAGCTTAACTTGTCTATGTTATCGTTGGCAACAAATTTATTTAGTAGAAATTCTTAGTTTGATCAATATTTTGTAGTTAAATACAAATATTTTTGCAGAGAAATGTCAAATTTAAAAAAAGCTTAGCGATTTAGATATAGCTCAGTTACTTGAAGATGATGGGGAATTAAGTGAAGTCGAGACGAAATTATCGGTCCAGACTCCGTACTTCCATGGAATGGAATGGATGGAATCAGTTCCTGCTACTCGCACATTATGCTACATGTGTTCCAGCAGACTAAATAAAAAAAATACACTAATGTCTCTATTGAAGTAAACCAATGTGCATGGGTTGCAGCAAACGTATATGCATACACCGCACAGAATCAAAATTAGACAAATAAAAAACTACCAAAAAGGGAACCTGCATTTTCTTTGTATGATTATTTTTTTCTATGATCTCTTTTTTATCTATGCCATTTAATTTTTGTTATGTTTTTAATTTTTAATTTTCTGTTATGACTTTATGATGTTAAGTTTTTGTTATAATAAAAAATAGGCTTGTGAAATAAAATTCCAGTTTCGTTAAACTAAAAAAAAATTTTGCAATATTTTATTTTTTTTATATTGTAACATTACCACATCTTTTTAAAAACACATATAATTAATTAAAATTTTTTTTTATTAAAAAATTTTCAAAATGTTAAAAGGGGTAAAATTTACCACCACCTCAGAAGGTATGTCCCAAAATTTCACCTCCAGAGTTAAAGGTTAACCGGCGCACAGAGGAGTATTTCTCCCAAAAAGCTGGCAAAAAAGGCAAAACGTAATTTTAAGAAATCTAAAGAACTAAGTACGCAGCTCGACAGACAACAATATTTTACATTATATTGTAAATTTTGAAGATTTTTAGTTGCGTTTTGTAGCCCTGAGACCTGAGATTTAAATGTTTTTTTCGGTTTCTGGATGTTTATATGATATTTTTTTGCGGCTAAACGAATAAAGGTTTAACAAAGTTAATTTTTTTCGCTGAAAGGTTTGATCAAAAGTTATTTAAAAAAGAAAAAAAATTTTAAATATGTTGAATATTCATGTTGAAACAATTCGTTCAAAAGCTAAAAAAACAAATTATACACTTTTTTTGCAAAAAAAAGGAAAAGAAGACATTTTTAAAAGTGAGGTTAGCATGTCTACGAATTATGTTTGTTACCACAATAAAATTTGGAATCTCTAATTTTAGAAACAAAAAAAAAGTGTGCGCAAGTTTGAACCATTATTTTTGACGATATTTTTAAATTTTCACATTTCTTCTATTTTTGCTCATCGGGCACTTTTTCTTATACATTTACATATATCGTCATAAACTTTTATGTATTTTGAATTATTGATTATAAAGTTTATAAAGTATTAAATAATATAAAATAAATATAATAAAGCCGTTTTAAAATAAAACTTCGTACCAAACCACACGCATAATAATTGTGCCTTTTGCTATTTTTTTTTAATTGTTAACACTAATAGCTTACATCCGTTTTTATATAAAAATATTCTGTATAAAAAATTCTATAAACTGATATAAGTGTCAAGACAATTCATTAACTACAACTTAATTTATTAACAAATTTATCTTTATTAAAATTTTATCAAAACAACGACAAGCTAATTTGCAAAAAATAGAAACAAAAGAAACTCAAAAAAAAAATATTTAAATAAGAGACAAGTGCAATTTATATACATATACAAACAAACTACATAAACATTAAATTATCTGTGGTCAGTTAACTTCAATAACAATAAAAACATTAAAAACCTACAAAAACCTACATACGAATATAACAACTCTTAAGAATGGATACTCGCAGTACAAAGAGAAAAGCAAATGAAACTGAGAATGGTTTGCCTGGTATACCTGAGAGTATTCATGCAGATTTAATTTTCTCAACTCCCAGGGATTCTTTTTCACGGAGTCGTTTATGGAATTGGCTGGATGAAAAATTCTCGAAACAAGATGAGTATATAAAAGATCAAACGGAACTGATAAAAAATTTAATAGCTGATAGTAAGAGTACTTTAATATCTAAAATTGAAGAGAGATTTCAAATTATTAAAACTGAAATAATTAACGACGAAAAAAGGGAAGTAAAAGAACTAAATGATAAAGTAGTTAAACTTGAAAATAACACTATTCCATTTCAAAAACTTAAGTCTGAGGTTGAACTTAACTGGTCGGTTGTGTTTATAGACCTAACAAGAGAATTCCTTTAACAGTTTTATATAATACCCTTGAAAATCTTGCCCCGGAATATAATGATGTAGTCATAACTGGTGACTTTAATTCAAATATTTTGGTCGAGGATGCCCTTCTTAATAACATGTTATCGCTTGGTGTTTTTCCAGTCAATACGTTATGTCCAACGCACCATACATCAACGTCAAGCACACTAATTGACTTATTTTTTGTATCTAACACTAACAATATAATATTATATGACCAAATATCGGCTTCGTGTTTTTCCAAACATGACCTTATATTTTTGACATATAATTTTCGAGTACAACAAAATGAAAAATGTTTCTATTTCCGTGATTTGAAAAAATTGGATCTTAATAAACTCTATGAATATAAGGCACTTATTCCTTGGAGTGACATTTATTATATGCCGTCTGTTGATGAACAATCTTCATTTTTGGAAAGCTCCATTCAATATCTTTTCGACTTAACTGTACCTCTAAAATACAAAAAAGTGATACCCAAACAAAATCCTTAGTTTTCAAGTACTGTTAAGAATGCTATAGAACAAAGAGACATAGCACACGCAAGGTGGAAAAGATATAGAACTGCAGATCTTAAATTGCAATTTTCTATCGCCAGAAAAAATGCTAACAGGCAAATAAAACAAGCTAAAACTGAGTACTACTCTAATCGCTTCAGTAATGCCATTAATTCTAAACAGACATGGAACACTATTCGAGAGATAGGAATTGGTAATGCAAGCAATAGTGTTGACTGCCATATGGATTTAAATTTGATTAATAATACATTCACCAATATTCCGGTTATTCAACCAAATCCCAATTATTATAATTTTGAATGCAGAAATGCTGAAGGTGAAACAATGTTATTTCAATGTGCTCTTCTCTAAAATCGAACGCAGTGGGAAGCGATAATATACATCCGAAATTTATACGACTACTATTGCCCCTGATTCTCCCATATATTACGCATTTGTTCAATTCTGCTATTATATCGGGTACTTATCCATCTAACTGGAAACATGCCAAAATTGTTTCTTTGCCCAAGGCCAATGGGGAATATAGACCCATTGCCATTTTATGTTTTTTGTCAAAGATTTTAGAAAAGTTACTGTATAAGCAGATTATTACATATGTCAATACTCACAATTTGATCACTGATAAACAATCTGGTTTTCGCGAAAATCACAGCTGTATTACAGCTCTCGTGGAAGTTTGTGAAAATATACGGCAGGGTCTAGAAAACGGACATATTAACTTTTTGGTGCTCTTAGATCATTCTAAGGCTTTTGATACGGTAGACCATAATATACTCACTAAAAAACTGAATAATTTTTTTAATTTTACGAACATGTCAACAAATTTGATATCGTCATATTTAGCAAATCGTACCCAATCGGTATTCGCGAATGATATTTGGTCAGACAGCTTGTTTGTTAATAGAGGCGTGCCTCAGGGTTCAACTTTAGGCCCACTTTTATTTTCCATGTACTCAAATGATCTGCCAAATCAACTTTCGACATGCAAAATCCATTTGTATGCAGATGATGTACAGCCTACATTAAGTTGTCCAATAGAAGATATTTCTTCAGGTATATTTCATTTAAACAGCGATTTAAATAAAATAAATTTGTGGGCTAGTGCTAATGGGCTTTGTTTAAACCCAGCCAAATCTAAATGCATTATAATTTGTAAAAAAAAGAACCGTTCCCAACATTAACGATGATATTCTTTTAAATGGCGAGAAAATCGAAGTCATGAATTCAGCAAAAAATCTTGGCATTATTTTGAATAACAAGTTGACATGGAATGATCACATTAATTCTCTGGTTGGTCAAACTTATATTAAGCTAAGGGCTCTCTGGTCTTCACAATATTTTATTCCACTAAAAGTAAGGATCTTGCTTGCCAAAACTTACTTGATTCCTTCCTTGCTATATGGTTGTGAAATATTTTCAAGCTGTGACTCAGTCAGCAAAAGAAAGTTAAACGTCTTATACAACAACATCGTAAGATACGTATAAAAATTGAGAAGGTATGATCAGGTGTCCACCGTCTCCAATAATCTCTATGGAGTGTCGTTTGATAACCTGCTAAAAATTCGCACTCTAATTTTTTTGCATAAAATCATTAATACTGAAAACCCAACATATCTATTTAATCAACTTCGTTTTCTTCATCACAACGTAGTCATAACCTGGTAATACCTCGACACCAATGCCTAGTCTCTAAATGCCAGTTTTTTATACATGCCTCCCGACTTTGGAACAATCTTCTACTAATCCAACAACTTAATAGCAATGCTAATAGTTTTAAAATTTTTTTATTTAAATCTTTTACATAACTTTTTATTTTATTTTTTTTTTCTTTCCCAATAAAATTCATACTTTTTTTTATTATTTTGTTTCATTTTGATTTTTTTTTGTTATAATTTTATATTATTTTTTATTTTATAGTATTTTCTTTTTTTTTTTTTCTATTTTTAATTTCACTAAGTTAAATATTGTCATAAAAATTGTTATAACACTTTGCGTTCCTGTACTCTAATTATAAGACTAGATCTTGTTGTACAGGAAATGAAAATAAATAAAAAAATATTGTTGTTTTTAAATAAAGCCTTTTTTCATAAAAAAAAATACTGTTTTATAAGAGCCTTACAATTTTCAAAATTTTTTTTAATTAGACTGTAAATCATATGTATGTACATACAGTCTGTCAAGAATGAGTTTAAACATTTAAAATCAACATTTGTTAATTGAGTTTTGCGATTTATAACGTCTTTCATTCCTTAGGAATGTGGCTTTTAGAAAAATCTTTAAAATTTTAACTTTTTGGTTGTTAAAATTATTTATTGCATTTTGAAAACATAAAATTTGACGCATTTTGCATGTAAAATAAATGTGTATGGTTAATTTCGGCAGACTTTTCCGATGCATCTTCTGATCCTCCTGCTATTAAAATCGGAGAACACGTTTTCAAGTTATGGCAAAATATATAAGGCAACCCAACGATTTAGGGGGTGAAGTCTCTGCCACGCCTTTAAAAGAAAATCCTTACGTAATAGAGAAAAACGGAAAACAGTTTTGAATTAAGGGCATCAAAATCCATATAGTCCACATACTTTTATTTCTAGGGTAGAGAAAAATTTTTTGTTGCGCAGTGTAATTTTTTCAAAATCTGCCACTAGACTTTTTATATCATACTACACCTAAAACTATCAAAAAAACTGAAACTTTTAATTCAAAAAACACGTTTTATAATTTTGGCCAGCTTTTTATGCCAAATACTCTTCTGTGCGGTGTGCGATTAACCGAATTCGAATGTAAATAACAAATATTTTTTGCATCTTTTCCAAGTAGTGTTTTTGACGTAATTGAGTGACAACCTCTCGACAATTGTAGAAGTGCCTGTTATTTTAAGAAATTTTTTAGTGGTAATGCTAACTAAAATAAGTTAGTAAACCTGTTATTTAAAAAAATTTTTTTGCCAAGCCGGTTTTAAATGGTAAAAATACCTTTCAATATTGCCTGTAAAGTGTAAATTTTCATAAAAAATATTTTTTTTTTTTTCATTTTAATGGGTGCCGGCATTAGGAACAAAAATTTCATTGTTTTCCAATGGTCGGCTGGGGTGCCGACTTCTGGAAAAACTGTATTTTCTCATGTTAAACTCAAATTCTAGAATATTGTTTATTACTTACCTCTCTTGCCTATGCTTATAAAAAATGAGTTTAACACGAGTTTAACCAATAGTCGGCACACTTTTAGTTCAGTATTACAAGACCTGTCGAGTATAGGAAATAAAGGGGGTTCTGAAGTCGGCAGCAAGTTTTTGTTGAATGGAAATAACATTTTGAGATGAAGTAAGTAGCAAATACCCTTCCCCACAGAAAAGCTAAACGAATCATCCACCAATGTACTTAAGATGCCTTAAGAAATACTTTATCTGCTATAGGAGAAGGCAAGATTTCCGTCATATCAGCATGTAAGAAATTTGGGGTTTCACGTTCCACCACAAAGGACAGAGTGCATGGACGTGTTTTTGAAGATGCAGCGAGAATAGGCACACACATAGTGTTGATTGATGCTGAAGAAAACCGTTTGGTAAAATGGTGCGAAGATCTCACAAAATATGAATTTTTATTAAAAATCTAGCATTTGCTTAACACGGTCCAAGAAATCGTGAAGGAAGTGAACCACAAGATGTATGCCACGGTATATGATGTCTGAAAGCTGAGGTATCAATTGGGTATTTATGCGAGTAGGGGGGCAAGATTCCCAACGCAGTGTGAAAGTTTTTTTTTTTATTAATTTACATTAATCTGCAACTATTTTCCCAAATTGAGTATGTGGTCTTGTAAATATATATTATATTTACTACTTAAAAACATGTGTCATCAGCAAATGTCGATGTGTAGACGCGGTTAGTGGTTGGCATATCTGAAGTATACAACAAATATAGAATGGGTTCCAATATTGGCTGTGTCGAGCTTAAAAAATTTCCTTTTGTATACAATTTCTATCAGTTAAATAATTTATGAAGAGTTTATAGAAATTTTCGGGCAAGTTCAGCTTTAACTTGTATATTAGGAATTAATGCCATTCCTTATCGAATGCTCGAGAATCGTTTATAAAACTACATTGGGTTCAGTTTAGTTATTAATGTATTCTCAAACATATTCGACATATTTTACAAAAAGCTTTCAGGTCTGTATGATTCTACTTTTGTGTGGCCTTTTCCTAGTTTGATTATTTTGTAGGGGGATACCAAAGTATATCACAAACTTTATGGTTCCCTTTGCAAACCCCTTCGTCCCTCAATGATTTCTGGTATCCGACTGATAATATACGACTACCTTACTGCCATTGAGTATCGTGCTGTCACTAGCCTTTTACTCTCGGCTATAGTGATTTCAGACTAGCGACTGATATATGTCGACAGTCTTCCTCATCACAGAGTCTATAGTAATTGCTAACATTTGTCTGATGATAAGGTCTCCACCAAAGACTTACAAAAAGTAAAATAATGAACAAGTTTGCGAACACTTATTCTCTGCCTATACTTGTAGTTATTTAAGTTGAAATTGATATGAGTATGTGTGTATGGTATGTTGCTTGAGCTGTAGCTATACGCATTTATACATGTTTGGCCTCAAATACTTAATAAGTACTAAAAATTATACTTTTGTCATTCTCTGGTCTCCACAGCACACTCTACACTCTACATTTAATATGTGCTGCCACTGGTCCAAATCCTTTATGTTTGCCAATCTGCTAGACTTTCACACAAAAGTGCTCTGCCGTCTTAGCCTTTTCCCAGACGAAGTCTGCAAGTACCGTCTTACCTCCATTTTTAACTTGGCCAGAAGTGTCCTTCAAGTGTCCATGACCTGTCAGTAAAGCAGTTTCCCATTTATAGGCATCCAGATTATATCCAAGTACTTTCCAGGTCTTCATGCCAATTTGTAGGGATAATTCCAGAGTGTTTGGTGGGACTCCAACCCACAACCCCGGAGTAATAGACTAGCACACTACCTACTTAACCACCGAGGCACCCATTCCCTGGCCTCCAATTGTAAGTATATACATACATAATTATAATTACCAACAACTGAGTATAATTTTATACCTTGTTCTAATTTTTTTATATGAATTTTTAATAAATATTTTGATGTCTTTTGATCTCTCCCATATAATTATCATGCCGACTATAGGCACAAGTGGTACATTTTTGAAAATTCGTAAAATAATAAAAATATATTTAAAATCAGTTAATTGACTCTACAACATAATCAATTCTTGAACAGTAATAAATAGTTGCTATCCCAATAGCATGTTTATATTCGGCCATATTCCCATTGGCGTTTTAGTTTAAAACCGACACAAAAACGACAATTTGGCATCACCGTTGACGTCATCGACACTTATCGGAATTGAAACGGTATTCTCTGCTTTAAATCGAAAAAAGAAACGACAAAGAAACATTTATTTTTAGACGTCGCCATTTTAAGTGATGAAATTGAAACGGCTCTGGGCAAAATAAATAAAAAATGAAAATCACGACATTAAAACAATTCGAAATTTTAGTTTCCGAAATGGAAAAAAATCCTGGGTATGCAAAAGGTTTCGGAAGGGTATAAAACCCCTAAATTTTGAAAGATATTTCAGAAAATTTGAATCCATTATGGCCAGTTCGTAAATTTATTTTAATCAAATTATAGGTATGGAAGGACTTTAAATTCAAGGTTAAAAAGAAGCTTGTCAATAACAAATCTGAGGAGGCGTTAATAAACAGGTTCCATTATCTCCACTGGAAGAGGGGGCAAATTTGCTAGAATTCGAGAAACAGATTGACCCTAGCGGAAACGTATTAGGATTCAATGGAACTGAGATTGAAGTTGAAGCTTGTCCAGTGGAAGAATTGGAAATACAAAATTCTACTTTGAAAAATGCCGACATAAACGACGGTTTACCCACCGTTTCTATAAGAGGCCGCACCTCAAAAAATTCCAAATGTGCTGAAAATGAAAGGATTTAGTTACTGCGGACTCAAACCGAAGTACAGCAAGAGCGGTGCAGTCACTCAAAATCCATAAAGGGATACTTAAAAGAGATCTCCAATTACCAGAGAAAGATACTGCAAATAGAAAAAAAACGGTTGCAAATATATAAAAGCAAAGTAAAAAGAGAGGAAGAACTTTTAGATCTTGATGCCGCAATTAAATGGACGAAACTAGAGCTATTGGAAAATCAGCTAAAATTTAGTGACACAAAAACAACTCCTACAACTCCCAATTTGGACACGACAAAAAAGTGATTCGTTTAGTTTTATTTAATTTATAATTTAATAAAATGAATTCGGAATTAAAATTTATGATAAAAAAGAGTTTTGAATTGTCTCTCTTATTCGGGAAACCTCATTGGAATTATCTCCGCTATCATATTCATTCAGGTTATACATTTCCGTTTCTTCTGAAGGCATTTGTATCTCGATATCAGGAAAAGAGGTATTGTAGTAAATACAAATGTTGTGAAGAGCAGCACACGCGTTAACAATTTGTAAATTTTTTTTTAATCATTACTCAGTTCACGTGCTCCAAGAAGACAACGAAATCGTTATTTCAGCACCCCTATTACACGCTCAACAATATTCCTGGCCTTTGCTTGTTCGGAGTTGTATCGACTTTCCGCGCTGTGTTCAACTGCTGATCTGTATGGTGTCATCAGAAATGGTTCTAAAGGGTAACCAGCATCACCTAAACACTTAAATGTTACATTTATTTCATTTGAAATATCATACCAAGAATCCAAGAATTACGTTCACCGGCATAATCTCTTTCTCGGAGAAAACTTCTTACTCGGCTGGTATTCCATATCAGGGAATCATGAGCAGAGCCCGGATGTCTGGCATCAATATACCTTATGCGCATCTTGTGATCACAAATCTAGTAAAAATTAGCGAGGAAAGTTCTATTATAACTTATATTAATATGTCGAACTTACTATCATTGCATTTATGCTGAAGAAGCCTTTCCTGTTATAGTACATATGTTGAGAACTTTTGCTAGGACATTTCAAATTTTACCCAATTTTTGCAGATTGTAGAATTTATTACGTCCAGAACGTCAGCTAAGATTTTGCTTACCGTAGGTTGAGCTAATGATAAATTAAAGTCATTTCCAACGCTCAGCTGATATGACTCTTGTGCAAAAAACCTTAGAGCTGTTGCTAGTTTCATTGTTGGTGATATTGCCGATTTTCGTACATTACTTTTAAGCTTTGGAGGGATTTGTTCCAGAATGTATTTAAAGGCAGTTTTGTCCACAAACTTAAATATATACGTATTTAGAAATCTTTTAATTAAATAAACTTTTCTTACACTGAATCCGGGAGAGATAAGATATTAACTTGTTGTCGTAACATCTTCCTGTGTGTATATATTTGAAGCATTTCCTCATCCTCACTGGAACTTGAAAAATAAAACTCTGTGCTCGTCATTTCTTATTTTTGGTTTAAAACTTTTAAATTTAAAAAACAAAACTTACAAAATTTGCAAAAATGTAAACAAAATAAAGTAAATTATATTTTTACTTTATTTTCGATAACTTGTCGTCTTCGTCTCGACGTACTTAAGGAATGCCAGATTAGAAACGAAGCGACGATAAAAACGACAACGACATAGAAACATAAATTAAAACGACAACGCCAACGGTAATATGCCCGATTTATTATAACGACACCACTTTAAACACAAAAAAAATTAAACTGCCGACTACTGGTGCATTTCCCCAATATAAATATGTACATACAATTTAAAATGAAAAAGTCTATACATTTTTAAATTAAATTATTAATTAATAATTTATTGAAGGTCTAGATTCTCCGACGCAAATATTTATGTTATATAAATTCATTTACTGTTTTTTTCGTATTAAAATAAAAATCTTCTGTAAAACTATACATATTTGTCAGCAGCTTCTTTTACGAAGTATTCAAAAAAATCATAGTGATTCATTGCTTTTTTCAATCATGTGAATAAACAGAAATTGCAAGCATATGTTAAAAACAGTCTCATATGAATTATGCATTAACAGCATTTATTTTTTTATGTTATCTGCTAGCTCAATATTCATTTTAGAAAATGCAAAATGTTGCTGTTTGATTCGTAATAATGCAGGTCTCTGATATGTATATAATATAAATATATATAATATAATATAATATAATATAAATATAATATAAATATAATATAAATATATATAATATAATATTAACTTACGTCTCCATTGCTATCCCGAATACGTCTATTAAATTCCTTGCCTTCCAAGATTAAGAAATCTTCGTTTGGCTTTAAAATTCCGCATTTGCCAGCAATAGAACGGGCTGTATTAATATTGTCTCCAGTAACCATACGCACTGTAATGCCAGCACGTTGGCACTTACGAATAGCATCAGGGACTTCGGGTCGCACAGGATCTTCAATACCCACCACACACAAGCATGTTAAGTTTGCCATAATATTTTCCTCATCGTCCCAATTGGGTTCATTTTCTATGTGGACCTCATTAATAGCAGCTTTACCAGGCACAAAATCACGATATGCAATGCTAATTGTACGTAAACCATCGCAAGCCATTGGTTCAATAACTTCGCGTATTAAACGTTCTTGCATATCACGTGTAAATTTCTCTAAAACACCATCATGACCATAAATAAACGCACATCTATGAAGAAGAAATGTCATATTTTCAAACTCAAATTTAAAGAAAAGGTGATAAAAACTAAATTTACTTTTTCAACATTATTTCCGAAGCACCCTTGCTATATAAACGATAGCCACCATTAGCTCTGGGTATAACGGTACCCATGCTCTTACGCACCGAGTTAAAAGTATAGACACGTGTAAATTTATCTTCCGTAATTTCATCTCGTATCGACTGATATTTCACACCCAGACCCTGCACAAATCCCAAAAGAGCACATTCAGTTTTATTGCCAACCTGCATGGGTAAATCTCCGGGATCAGCTCCTGGCTAAATTATTTGATCAGATAAATATTATTTTTCAGATAAATATAATTTCGATTAACTTTAATGCATGTTCATCAAAAGCGGTGTAACTTACTAAAATGTTGGAAGTATATGCAGAATTAACTGAAATGCCTTGGGTAATTAGGTTGCCTACATGTTGCGGTATGTCGTTCAATGTGGGTAACACTTTGCACAACTTTTCACAAATATACGATTGCACAACAGTCATGCGATTTGTGGTTAAAGTACCAGTCTTATCTGAACAAATGGCAGTGGCATTGCCCATAGTCTCGCAAGCATCTAAATGACGCACTAAGTTGTTATCTTTCATCATTTTCTAAAGTAGAATTTGAAAAAAATAATTTTTGCATATATTTATAACTAATAATGTATAATAGTCTGTAAATACAGTCACGAACAAAAGTGCAACATGATAAACCAAGACCTGATGTAAACCCTTAGCAATTGAGTTCAATATTTATAATGCCACTTGAAAAACCGATGTATATATTCAATGAAAATGGGCACAACATAAACGTGAAAAAGATTAGAAAAAGAAATTTTATTAAAAGTAAAGTTGCCTTTTTGCAAAATAAAAAGCTCTTTGTTCAACAATGTAAATGTAAATTTTGAATTATAAAATTAAAATGATCCAAAGAGAAACAATAAAAACATCGGAATACAGAGCAAAGCTTCTTTAGATACATTAAGCTTTTTGATATAGTTGTCCATACTGATGACATTATGGTCAATTACCCGCCACTCGCATAGAATAGCTTCCTCGAGCTGAATTTATCCTAGAGATTCTCAATTATATTTAAAGACGCAGCACATGGAGGTCATGGCCATAAGAGCAATTTTTTTCGATTTTTCCGAGAAACTCAAAGACTAAAAGTCAAGTCAATATCTATTTTTTTTTTTCTCTCCTTTTGGATAAAACAATTCCAATTAAGCTTATGAAAATTGCTATTCACAGCACCAAACTTGTCCGGCTTTTAAACATATGATGATTCTGATTTTTTAATACGCCGACGTTCTCCGTTTAACATACGGAAAATTTTACGCAGTAAATGGTGTAACGTTATCGAAATATGCCTAATGATATTTTGTTTCCAAAAGTAAATGAGTTAAACATCGACAACTTGTGCTTTCAACGTTATTTTGGTATTAATGTTATATATCAAAATGGACCTATTTCTTGGATTTTAAGATCGTTCGATTTACGTTTATGTGTTATGTGCTTTAATTATGTCACGAGGGTAAATAGGGGAAAAAAGGCATTTTTATTCGGCTGAACATAGAAACATAGGTTCTTATATAGAATGTGCAATTGGCTTTGCCTGTCTTTCAAACTCGATATTAGAAATATTTAGGACAATTTGTATATAACAATCACGTGTGACAGTGCACTTTCAAATCACATCAAAGGAATGGAGATATGTACCAACTAATTTTAACCTAGATCACCATTATGATGAGATCCGGATGCTGCCGGTCAGACATGGCAATGAACTTCTTATCATACATGTCCAGGTGGCATGTCACCTACATAGCAAACATAATATCTATCAGAGCATATCATTACACCTAACATAAACCAGATGGCCATTGTGGATGCTCAAAAACTATTACATCAGCAGGCGGTCCCAGGAGCAATGCGTGGCTATAAGTAAAATAGGGTCCTTGATTAATATAATTAATAAAATTTAAAATAATTGAATTATCAAAATATATTTTAACTTGGGCTAAACAGGACTCTAAAAAAGTTACTTAATTTATACTTTATGTTTTTATACTAGAGCAAAATAAACTAATAAAAACATACACGTTTTATCAAAGATCTTAGTTTAGCCTGTGTCATTTTGTTCAAGACTGTACATTTTCAAGACTTGTTACATTTTCATTAATTTGTTACCTTAACTGAATAAGCAAGTGAAAGTGTTACTGCTAATGGTAGACCCTCAGGTACTGCCACAACCAAAACAGTGACACCGATAATTAAATGCTTCACCAAATTATTGGCATAAATATTTTTCCATGGCTTTTCTTCGATGACAAACGTTTTAATACAGAATTGTACGACCAATATAATGACAGTTAATACGGCAATTGTGGAACCAGCATAACCAATTTGTATAGCCAACTTTGTAAGTTTTGCTTGCAAAACAGACTTCTCTTTTTTGTGGCCCGACTCTGGTGCTGGAGCTGATGATTGTTGTTGAACGTGGTTGCCATCAGAGTCAGCCTTATGGCTAACAACCTTAGGAGCTCTTTCGTCATCGCCTGGTATATAAATTTTAAATTTCGATAAAGTCAAAAATCCATTTAAATAAGTATATTCCCTTTACTGATAAAAAAAATGGTTGAACTTTATAACACGATTTTTTTATACACTCTTTTATTACTTTAGAGTTAAATGTAAATAATAAACGTTTTTTTAAAGCATTTTAATGCAAGCAGTTTATGGGCCCATTTTACAAGACGTTGATGCATATGATTTTCAATTGCTAAATATACCGCCGTTTGGTTCGCAATAATAAATATATGTTGTTTAAGTAAGAATTGATTATTCAGATTCATATACGCAATCGTAGATAGCTCTAAACGCTGGTCCGTCTAACTTATCTACTATTTCTGAAAGAGTTTTGCAAGTAGAATTGTTTAATGGTAGCTGAATAAACCAATTCCCAGTTTTATTGCAATCATCAAAAGTTTTTCTTTTAAAAATATGTCAAACCTAAATTAGAGCGTTAAGCGCTAGTAAAATCTCAAAAGTTCTCATGTACATATATACAAATAGTATGAAGCGGCGTCAGCGCTTTGCAATTGAAAAATGCGAATTCGTATTACATAGTGAATTTGGCTGTAAATAGCGCGCTGATTTAGGTTTAGATATTAAGATTATAAACTCTTTTTGACATCAATTATTCAACTATTATTTTGCTCATAGCTGTTATTTAAAACAACTTATGCACATGACGTTTTAAAAAATGAGCCCATACGAATTAAGAATTGATTAAAGGTTTATTTGTATTTTTTTTTTTTAGCATAATCACCTGTTAAACTCTTACTCTTTTTGGCCTTTTTAGCTTCTACATAAACATCGTTACCAATATTTTTCATTAAAAACGAGAATTACAAATAGATAGAGAGGTAGTTCGAACATGTTGAATAATGATCAGAAGTGTTGTTATTTTGGTGGTTGTGGTGGTAGTGGTGATGATTGTGGTCATGGTGATGTAGATGTTGGTAACAGGGCATTCACAAACAACAAAAAATAATAAATATTTAATAAATATCAAATCAAAAAAGGATTTTACAAACAATATAAATTTATATATAAATGTGTTGAATATAGGAATTGCAAGGACTGGTTGGTTATGAGTATAAATAGATTCCTAGACCTTCTAAAATAAAAATGAACACTATATCACAAAAATTTACAAACAGCATTATTCTAAATTTACTTCGGGACGGCGAATTATTCTTAAACTTTTTTAAAGACAACATATAGTAATTTCTGCTGGTGCGACTACAACGTGATTCAGTAAAACGCTTTTTAACCATTGAAATTGAAGGTGCAGAGATCCTCTCAATAGTATTTTCAAACCCGTCCTTGATTTTGGTAAATGTAAGATAATTCACTTTTATTTAGACAGTAGCTCAATAACAGATAATAGTTAATGAGAGCAGGTTGCACTAAAATTTAATTTTTTGGAAATACAAAAAGTCACGCAATTTTCAAACTGCCCCAGAATTTCAAGAACTATAAAAGTATGGCGCCCACTTTTTTAACCAATATCATATTAAGCTTAATGGCTATTTTATTTCACAAAATTACCCACATGTGATTTTCAGAAAACAAATACATAAACAATTTATCACTATATGGTGAGGATTTTTTTTTTGAGTAGTCATTATCCATACTTTCTAGTTAAAATCTGTCCGTGTGGAGTTGTCAGTCTCCCATCGGACGCGTCCCCAGGTGGCGGATAGGGGCGAGCGTATGTACGGATCTCCTGTGTAACACCACCATATGGTCACAGGGGGTCTTACAAGGCTCAAGAAGGGTCAGGGCTTCGTGAATTCTGAAGGTAGAAGTGCTGAGTACCTGGTTAGTCAGTGGTTAAAGAAGTGGGTCCCCTCCGCTGCCAAGGCATGGGTTGGTTGTATTGTCAGTTGCCTAATCCACTTACACCGTCACTGCATGGATGGTCGATCCATTACGCGCTTAATCGTGGGAACAACATGAAAAACACTAATATTAACAACAAACAAAATACAGCAAGAAGCGAGCAGGGGAAACCCTCGCCCGCCAACTGCAATTCTGTCCCAGCAGACCAAACTAAGGTTGATGCTGTGAACAAAACCAACGAGGTACATCTCGACTATTCGGCTGGTACCTCTTCGGCCCGTACTGGCTAAGTACCAGCAGAAACCCCTGCTCCGGGTGCCACAGCATAACTTACAACCGGATATTAAAGGCCCAAAAACACTAATTAATTCATCATCAAGGGTCATAAATAGACTTTACAGTGAGGTTGCTAAGGACCCACTGATAAGGCTATTATTGACAAATTCAACTGTGATGGGGCTATCTCTCGTGAGAAATGGGAGATTATCCGTCTCAAATTGCTGGAAAACTTCCTAAATATGAAACCAGTCCAGCGCCTCAAAACGTATCCTGTCGATCATCCGGAGAGGAAATGCCGATCTACCGACCAGTGACTGGAAGGTAGTGAAGGTTTCCGAACCGGAAGGGTTGACTAGAAAGACGGTGGTGGTTCTTAATAAAGAATCGTTGTCACCACTACGGAAGAGGCAAAGTAAGGTATTCTATGGTTACGATAGTATCAGATAGTATCAAGCTGAGCATCTACCGTGGTGATGACAAAGCCAACC
This sequence comes from Phasia obesa, assembly GCA_949628195.1. Classification (NCBI taxonomy): domain Eukaryota; kingdom Metazoa; phylum Arthropoda; class Insecta; order Diptera; family Tachinidae; genus Phasia; species Phasia obesa. The sequence goes on from OX451220.1 coordinate 4,217,957, forward strand.
CCGGCATCTCCAGCAACCAATTGGAAGGGTCGCAAAGTAAGGATGTGGCTGACGGTAAAAGCCAACAACCACCAACAACAACTGCGGAGATAGATCACACCGCGAGCTCAGTTACTACGGAGGGTTCACAATCAGACTCAGGTCTGGTTAATGAGCTCTTCGAGTGTCTGGGTCTTGCGGAGGATGACGAAGATGTGCTCCTGAACTCTGACCCAGATGACATCGACGTCACCGTCATCTATGATCCAGACAGAGATGGTGAAGGCGATTCAGATCAACCTCCACCACTCTAAGGCAGCGACCGCTGCATTAATCCTTCGTCTCGCAGACCGTGGCGAAGACATCGCATTAATCCAGGAGCCATAGGTCGACAATGGCATTATATGCACAAGGCTACAAACTACTGTATGCAGCAACTTCAGGTAATAATAACAAAATTATTAGATCCTGTATTTTAGCAAAAGATCACCTTAATATCTTCATTCTATCTGATTACAGTGATGAAGATTCGGTGACTGTAGTCACCGGTAACCTCCGCATGCATGCCGAATGACCAGGACGACCCTCCACCCAATAGCTTGGTCCGGAAGATGTCCAAAGCAGCGAAGGCTAAAGACATCCCTACAATTAAAGGGGCCAACGCAAATGCACATCACCATATTTGGGGTAGCTCTGATACCAAAAACAGAGGTGAGTGTATCCTTGATTTTATATTGAATAATGATCTAGTAGTCGCAAATAGGAGTTCTGAACCCATTTTTGTTATATCAAATAGACAGGAGGTGCTGGACATCACGCTTGTCAGGTTGCACCATGCATTTTTAATCGAAAATTGGAGAGTCTCTACAGACTGTTCTTTCTCCGATCATCGTTATCTTGTCTTTTCCATTGTTAGGAAGAAAGCTAGGACCGTCGCTTACATCAATAGACGTAAGACGGATTGGGAGAAACAGAAAATGCTCCTTTCAAATATACTTTATCCTCCCACAACTATTCGGGATACCACGCACATCGAAGATGCTGTGAATAGACTTACCAACGCATTTAGAGATGCAACGAATAAGTCCTGCAGACCGTCGATTCAGCGTTCGAAGCGCAGACCTACATGGTGGTCAACGGAAATAGCGGAATCTCGTAAGATCTGCCGCAAACTTTTCAACGAGGCTAAGAGGACAGGGAACTGGTCACTCTACAAATCCTCTGTGAACAAATTTAAGAATCAAGTTAGAAGCGCAAAACGTGAATCCTGGAAAGACTTCTGCAGTGGCATTGAAAGTTTTTCTGAGGCTAGCAGATTGCGCAAAGTACTTGCCAAACAAGCGTCAATTCCTGGATATATTCAGAAATCAGACGGCAATTGGACCACCAGTGCACAGGAGTCACTGGAAGTCCTGATGGACACCCACTTCCCAGGATGTCGATCAACCTCGGGAGTACAATACAGTTCTACCCAAACAAGCCGGACACTGCACGCCGTGAACATAGACACGGATAGGTTGCACTGGGCGATTAAAAGCTTCCATCCTTTTAAGTCTCCCGATGGCAATAACTCAATCTCTAGAAGAGTTGAGGATTGACCAATCGATCATCAGGTTTATAACGAACCTGCTACGTTTGGCTCAGCGAACATTTCCAAAATAGCGGGAAGGGGCACACCACAAGGTGGAGTATTGTCCCCGCTATTATGGAATATAGTAATCAATAAGCTGCTCAAAGATCTGGACTCCATGAACTTTAAGACTGTCGCATACGCAGACGATGTAGCGGTGGGAGTATCTGGTGTCCATATTGATACTATCACACAAAGATTTGAGGCGGCACTCAGGATGATCTGCACCTGGACAGAACAGAGCGGACTGAGTTTAAATCCAACCAAAGCTGAACTTGTATTATTCTCAAGAAAATACAAGCTCCCACCCTTCAGGTTACCCGTATTGAGGGGAACACCACTAGTTCTATCAGATAGTGCAAAGTACCTTGGCATAATCTTAGATAGTAAATTATCCTGGAAAATGAATATCCAGGATAGAGCGTCTTAAGCCATCACGGCAATATATGTATGTAAAAAATCCACTGGCAAGACTTGGGGAATGAACCCAAGGATTGTGAATTGGTTACTTGAAGCGGTAATCATACCGACCTTATTCTATGGAGTCAGCGTCTGGTAGAAAGCACTAAATACTAGGACAAATATCTCTATTGTAGAGAGGGCATTGCGTAATATGGCGATCCTAACAACAGGAGCCATTAGGTCAACGCCGACGAAGGCACTTTTTGCTATGCTAAACTGGTTACTAGTAGACCAACTAGCCAGGAAGCTAGCACTCAGAACGGCCGTTAGACTGAATGTCACAGGTGCATGGAACCATAGACTATGGGGTACAATTCCAGTATTCTAGTAATCACGAATGTTATCCCTTGACTTATAGACTACTGCATCCCAAAACCCTTCTTCATGCGAAATGAATGTAATGTTCTACAAGCAGAAATATCTGCTATCAAAAAAGCGGCAAACTGGCTAAGGTATCACAGAATATCGAATAGGTATATCTGGTTTTGCACCGACAGTAAAGCTGCCATTATGTCCCTAAAAGGTGTGTTCAGCACATCAAATCTCGTCCAGAAATGCCGGACATCGTTCAATGCGATGGCGGAAAATTCAACGGTCAACCTTAAATGGGTGCGGGGACATGGGACTGCCTTAGGCAACAGTGTTGCTGATGAACTAGCAAAGAAAGGGACTCTGCGTCATGATGGCGCCATTGACGTCTATTGTGGTATTCCCCTCTCTGCATGCGGGCAACGAATAAACTGTGCTCTTTATGACCTAGCCCAGGTAATATGGTCCGATGAGTCAACTTGTTTGAGGGCAAGGACGATCTGGCGCTTACTAGATCAGAAGAGCACGGATTCATTACTTCGGATGCCGAAAATAGAACTGCGTGACTTGATATCAGCGGTCTCTTGGCATTGTCTATTCGAAACCCATGCATAAAGAATGGGCCTCCCCTACAACGACGTTTGCAGAAGCTGCCAAGATGAGGAAGAGAAGGAAACGGTCGTACACCTCCTCAGCCTATGCCCTGCACTGGAATACCAACGACTTCAACATCTTGGACAACAGTATTTTGGGAGCCTATCTTGTGTTTCACTACTGGAACCAAGAAGAATTAATTCTTTTCTGAGGAGCTGCGGTTGGTTTTCCAACCCACTCCCACTCGGCGAGGCATGAATACTGCTTGTTTGCTGTCTCGGCCAATGTGCCCTCTATGACGACCTTTATGATTCTTCTATCTTCTTAACTTATATCTCGTGATTTCTTTCTTTTTCTTCCCCCCTTCTTACTTTTTATTTTTTATTCTCTCTGCAGGTAACACAAATGGAGCAATACGTGGACCCAAGTAAACTGTGTACTACAGCTGCCTGCTTAACCTAACCTAACCTAGTTAAAATCTGATTCAGTGTAATGCATAACTAAACTATTCTTCTCTATCTATCTCTCTAGTAGTCATCCCTGCTTCATTTCTCTCTTCCTCACTATTCGACAATCTAATATTTTTGGTCGTCGTGATCTTTGAAAACAGGATATGATCAAATTTTCCTTGTGTACAAATTATAATTCTAACCAAAGTGTAATTTAACTTATTTTGGAAACGATCTAACAATTTATTAACTTAACGACTTCTTTTTCGCACATGTGTCGTCGTTATTGTGTCCATCGATAACTGAATATTAAATCAAAAATTTATTTAAAATCCATTATATCGGAACAGTATATAAAAAGTTTGTTGTTTAAACACTTTTGTTAAGTTCGTATTTGTATTTTTTAGTTTTCTTTCCTTCGATCTTTATAATCGTTTGTTGATTTTTGTGACATAGTGTATGTATTCATCTCAGCAGTGTGTTTTAGAAGAATAGTCTGTATTTAAAAATACAGTGCAAGTAAAAACACTACTTAAAAACGCCTTAAAATAAAATTTTGTTTTATAAATTTTCCATAGTTTTGCCGAGCAATAAGTTTTTTTAATAATTAAATTGCTATTATCATGACATAAATATTAAAAATAAAATTTTTTTTTTTAACCAGCAAGACGATTTGTAGTTTCTTAAATTACAAATAAATTGTTGAAGTCCGGCTTAAGTTCGTTATATTCTCTCTAAGTTAAAAGATTATTAATTACAAAGTAGATGATTAATTATTGTAAATTATTAATGGACAGCGATATTGAATCTAATATTATTGGATTTGTATACTATTAGCTCGAATCTTTTTGCTTACAATACAAATTTTTCATATTGCTATATTTTTACCTACTACTACTATTACGATACTATAAGGCTTAGTTCATTTAATTTGGGTATCTACAGTACTACGTACTTGTCAAGAGAGTGTACACTCCGCAAGAATAAAGAAGGTCAGTAAAATATAACCCAATTTCTTTTGATTCTTTCAATTTGATTAGCTACAAATGTTGTGCAATAAATCAAAGGGAATGTGAAGTGTCAACTATTATATTGTAGATTATTTATATTAAGTGTTTTTAGTTTCACTTCAAAGGCTGTCCTGCATTTTGTTTATGGGCAAATCAGACTTTAACCATTTTCAAAATTAGGCACATAACATAAACTGCATACTAATAAAAAGGATTTTACAAATCATTTTTAATATGCGGCACAATGGGTAAGACTTAAGACATTCTCTAAAAATATTAAAAAAGTAAAGTTTAAAAGAAAAATATATTTCGTGCTATCCATAACGGAAAACAAAAGACTCACAAACTTTCATGGCATATACTACATATAAAGCAAATACAGTGAGTGTCACTTAAAATCGTACAGCAAATATTTTTTAGAAATTATTTAAAAAAATTTGGTAACTTTTTGAAGTTTCCTTAAAGTTCTGTTTTTGATTAATTTTGTTAGTGTTTTCCTAAAAATATGTCAAAATTATAGATTTCTCTTATAAATTATACAAAAACAGGGTAACACTCTTAGCACTCCAGTTAGCAACACATCACTTAAAATCATACATTTATAGCTTGCAAGCGTTTTTTAATTTAAAACCAAGTGATTGTTAAAGTAAGACTTTTTATAAAAACTATTGTAATAGTGCCTTTAAAAAAAAAAAAGTTGAATATTTAATGTAATTTCAGTAAAAAAGCTATTAAAATGAGACAAACAAGTGAAAGTGAGAGAGAGTTGGTAGTTTTGCATTATGAAAACGGAAAATCGTTATCCAAAATAACGTAGGTTGTAAATCGAAGTCGAAATACCATCCAGCATATCATTAAAATATAAAAATCAAAAAAGAATTATAAATTACATAATAAAACGCTCTAATAAAAAGCTTTATCCTGCCAATGAGCACTGGATAATTGGAAGAATAAAAAACAATCCAAGAATTTCTGCCCCAAAAATAGAAATTATTTAAAAAAATTTGGTAACTTTTTGAAGTTTCCTTAAAGTTCTGTTTTTGCATTAATTTTGTTAGTGTTTTCCTAAAAATATGTCAAAATTATAGATTTCTCTTATAAATTATACAAAAACAGGGTAACACTCTTAGCACTCCAGTTAGCAACACATTACTTAAAATCATACATTTATAGCTTGCAAGCGTTTTTTAATTTAAAACCAAGTGATTGTTAAAGTAAGACTTTTTATAAAAACTATTGTAATAGTGCCTTTTAAAAAAAAAAGTTGAATATTTAATGTAATTTCAGTAAAAAAGCTATTAAAATGAGACAAACAAGTGAAAGTGAGAGAGAGTTGGTAGTTTTGCATTATGAAAACGGAAAATCGTTATCCAAAATAACGTAGGTTGTAAATCGAAGTCGAAATACCATCCAGCATATCATTAAAATATAAAAATCAAAAAAGAATTATAAATTACATAATAAAACGCTCTAATAAAAAGCTTTATCCTGCCAATGAGCACTGGATAATTGGAAGAATAAAAAACAATCCAAGAATTTCTGCCCCAAAAATAGCTAGCGAAATAAAAATTTATTTGCAAAAGGAGGTTAGCACCTCTACTGTTCATAGAACCCCAAATAATCACAAATATTATGTTCGAATTAGGTGAAATTAACCTTACATAAATGAACGCAATATACGTAAAAGACATACATTTGCAGTAAATAGTTGAAACTTTCAAGCAAACTATTGGAATAACGTTATTTTCATAGATAAGCCAAATTTAATATATTTTCTTCAGATGGGAAGATAATGGATGGAGAAAACCGAACAGGGAAATGGACGTTAGAAATTAAAGACCTACAGTGAAACATGGTGGCGGCTCGAAAATGGTTTCGGGATGTATGTCAGCTAGTGGTGTTGTCAGCTTGGTAATTATAGAAGGTAATATGAATAAATTCTGTTATTTGAGAATATTAAAAGACAATTTAAAGCAAGCCGCCGAAAAAATTAGTATTTTGAAGACTTTTAAGCTGTATGCCGACAACGACCCAAAGAATCCATTTTACGTTCCTCGTCTCAGGACACTGTATTACTGCACAAAAGTTATTTAAACGCCCGTCCAGTCACCTTAAATGAACTTCATTGAGCACCTATAGGGAATTGTAGATAAACAAATCAGGAACACCCCATAGCTAACGTCCATGACCTGCCAAATGCTCTTCAGCAGGAATAGGGTAAAATCACTGTCAACATGTGAAAAAAGCAGTGAACTCAATGTTAAAAGTTCCTAAGGCACTTCAATACAAATATTAAAAAAATTTATATAAATATAAATAATTAATTGACATACATTAATACAAGTGCACGATTTTAAATGACGTATGTTTTTTGTGATAAGTTTTTATTTGCAGTAATATTTTTAGAAATAAACTGTATTTCCGTAATTTTTTGCTTTTAACTAATGCGTTTCATATTAATAAATAAAATCTTAATAAATTATAGTTTTCTATTATTTACAAAATAATTTCTTGTATGTAGATGTACGATTTTAAGTGACACTCACTGTATGTATGTGAGTGTTTTTATTATTACTATTAATCAAACAATCAAGTTTTGAAATAACGTATTTAATATGCTGGTTAAAAAAATTAAATAATAAACAAACAAACAATTTTGCATACATACTTGTAGTGCAAAAAACCTTTTTCTATGCACCTACCTTTTTTCATTTTTTTGATTTCTGCTTCTTGTTCATCGACGGCAGCACCCAATAGAGTGAAAATAATACCAGCTTGAGAATTCACGCCGACAGCAGTTACCAACATTTTACCGCTACCCTCCATCACGTGAGTACCGGATAATACCATAGGGTCACTATCAACACCTTTCTTAACATGGTCGGACTCGCCAGTAAGCGAAGACTCATCAACCTTGAAACATGGTTTTAAATGGTAAAACATTTCTGTAATGGAATTGAATGCTCGTAGCAGGATAATACCTTCAAGTCATTACTTTGTATAAGAACACCGTCAGCTGGCAATAGATCACCATATTTTATTTGAGCAATATCGCCAACAACAATATCACCTACGGATATTTGACACACTTCGCTACCACGTATTACTGAAAATTTATGTTCGCCCTCTATACGGTTTTGCAAACCCCTAAATTGTCGTTCCTTTGAATAGTCATTGAAAGCTGTCACCAGGACAACCACTATGACAGAAATTAAAATGGCTAGACCTTCAATCCACCCATGATGATCATCTTCTTCCTGTAAAACAGCTGCGAAGAGAAAAAGGAAATACAGACGCACTTAAAACATCAACATTGCTACACTTACGGGCATCTTCGTCGGCGGGTTTATAAAAAGACAGGCCTAGTGATACTAATGCTGCTACTTCTAAAATAATAAGCGTAACATCCTGCAAAGCTTCCCATACTAAAGTAAGAAATGTTTTTGGAGGTTTCGGTGGTATAGTATTAGACCCAAATGTTTCTCTTCTGTGTTCTATATCGGATTTAGATCCACCTAAACCTACAACAATATAAAGTTCAATAATTTTGAAGACTCCAATCAACTCATATTAAATTTCCTACCTTCATTTGGTGATGTATAAAGCTTTTTACAAAGTTCGGCAATACCTCCAATTTCTTGAATCTTCTGCACCCCCTCCCGGCCTCTATGCTCCATGATCTCTCGTAATTGCTTAAGAGAAATCCCATATTGAGCCGGTCTTCCATCTATTGTGGCCATTTATGACAATCACTAGAAAAAAAAAACTGATTTAAATTTAGTTTTATATGCTGCTTAGTATTGAAGTATGATTTAAATCATTCAAATATAAAATATAAAATATTTGTTTAAAAAATACTAATTATATAACCAGGTGTCATATTCTGTAATTCTATTAGCTAAAGCTATCACTAAAATTGTAAAAATGCATAAAAAAATTTCGTGAATTCTTACATATTTTGACATTTTAAGTTTTAAATGGTCATTTTATGTTCTTAAAAAGAGAATTTAGAACTAAAGATTTCAAAATATGGAAGAATTCACCTAGTCTTTGTATGAATTTTTAGAATTTTAGCGATAGCTTTAGCAACGAGAATTACAGAATATGACACCTGCTAACAATTTTGTGCTATTGCAAAGAGAATTTTTTTTTTAATACTAACTGACTTTTAAGTTAGTAACAGAAGGCGTACACAAAAAAAAATATTGCCCATTTTTTGCAATTAAACCCTTTAATTAAAAAAGCAATTAATATTTTGTTTTTAATTTTTTATAGAATATTTCTGCAAAAAAATGGTGCCAATAAGCATAAAAGTGAATAAAATGACATTTTTAAAATAAAATGCACAATCACTAGGATTTTATTTTACATAAACGCTAATTTTAAGTTTTTTTTTAATATATGTACGCAACACTGTTTCAAAATGAATATACCAGTGATGGGGCTTAAGTGTTAGTAGGTGTTGTGTCGATTGACTTAACAAGTTCCATTAATTATATTAATTTTTTTATAAGTATCTATTTATATATATAAAAAATTATTAGTAATTGTAATAACAACATTCTCCACATGGAGAATGTTGCCTAGGGTCCCTACTATTACATTATATAAGCAGTTTTTCTGAATTGAGTTTGTGAGTTTAGTAAAAAAAGTGTAAAAAACTCAATTTTTGTACTATATGAAGTCTCTAAAGGTTTTTGGCCAATGTGGCCAAATGAAGAGGTGGCATCCAATACCACCACATGGAGATTGTTACCTAGGGTCCCTACTTTTACACTATATAAGCAGTTTTTCTAAATTGAGTTTGGCAAAAAACGGTAAAAAACTCAATTTTTGTACTATATGAAGTCTCTGAGTTATGTAATATAGATTTTTATTACATTTCTGTAATTAACTTTAATTAAGTATAGTACTATATATTATACAATATGTATACAATATAGTACTACATATTATACAATATACTACATATAATTACAGATTTCATTAAAATGGTAAAACAATTTATAATGTAAGCGTTAATTGTAAAACAAAGTAAAAATGGTCTTGTCTATTAATTATACATGTAGATGCATATTTATTTATAGACATACATACAGTTAAACCTCGATTATCCGGCTGTGCGACCGGTGACAGCACGGATAGTCGAAATACACGGTTAATAGAGGTTATATTAAAATATACAGAAATTTATTTTTTTATTTAAACATTCGATTTATGTAACTACATATTCTAATATACCACATATTTTTATACAAAACATACAAATCGTCATAAAGAATGCAAAATCAAATATCATTTATAAGTTTTTCCTTCTGAATATATTCTTTCAAATCCTCCACAAACATTGTAGCAGACACATAGTCAGCACTCTCTTTTTATCCCGTTGACTTCAGTCCTCGAATTCCGTCTCTTTTTAAATTTTTCCAGCCAACCAGATAAATACTGACACTCGGATTCAATGTTCAATTTAGCATTATGGTTCAAAAATTAGGCCATAAACATGCAACACACGTCACTGTCGGAACACCCTATAAGTTTTAGTATTTATTGCTATAGAGGCAACAGCTATACATCATCTAACAAAATTTCAACAGTCTAGCTATTACGGTTCCAGTGATAAAAGGCGCTGACAGAGGGACGGACAGACATTGTAGCGAAACCAATAGGGTTACGTTTTTACCCTTTGGGTACCGAAACCTAAAAAACGGTTCTTGACAGAGTTTCCAATTTAAATTGTCTTTGCCAAATTAGGGAAAATCTAATCGTAAAATTTTTGGCTTGGTATCATAAAAAAATTATTTCAGTACTATGCATCATAAGGCGAATTAATACAGATAAGTAAAAATAAAAATAGCAAAGTTTGAAGGTGAGTGGAATTTCTTTATAAAAATTTTCAAAAATAAAATAAATGTTGAGAAATTGAAAAAAAAATTGAATTGTATATTATATAAAACACTAAAATTCGCGGCATTTAGAGAACACCCTTTAATTTTTATTAAATTTATTTTCGATACTTGTTACAGTATATTTTGTTATTTAACAATATGTACTGTAACAACAAGTAACGAATATAAATTTAATAAAAATATTAATAATCTCTGTAAATTTTAAGTGTCAGCCTACAACAGTTCAAATATAAGATAAAAACAAAATCGTGTCACTATCAAAACTCCCTTTAATTTAATTGTTCCGGTTCAAAAATTAGCCTATATACGTTCGTCACTTTTCAAAACCCTTTACTTTTATTTTAATTTTTTCTATAGCGGACACGAATTTATACACTCTGTATAAACTCACATTTAAAAAATAAAAGTCATATTCGCGAAAAATGCATCACTATCAGAACACCCTATAACTTTTAGTAATTATTGTTATAGCGACCATGGCAATACATTTTCTTTGAAAATATCAGGAGCTATGCAGTTCAAAAAATAAGGCAATATCCGTGAAAAAGATGTCCCTGTCGGAACGCCCTATAAGCTACAGTATTTACTTCTATAGCGGCCATAGATATACACCTTCTGTGAAAATTTTACGAGTCTATATATTACGGTTCCAGAGATAGAAGGCGCTGATATTTATTTATTTTTGTTTGCAACACAACAAAATACATAGATATGTGTATATGTATGTACATATATTGGCGACTGTCGTTTTATTTTTGGCGGATTTTAGCCATTTCGATTGAATTATTTCTTGCTAATAATAAAAAATATTTTTATAATTAAAAAAATATATAAAAATTATATTGGCGATTTTTGACATTGAATTTGGCGAAATTGGTGCACTAAAATATGACAACCCTATCATTAACGCATACAAAGAAAATTTAGTAATGTGAAAGAATTTACTATATAAAGTTGTCATATATAATCTTTGCGCGTGCGTGTGTTAAAAAAATCTTTCAAATCTTTCGTGTAAATGTGTAAATATTTAGAGTAATATTTATTTGGTTTTAAAAACAGTTCATAAATCCGAAAATTATCCCTTATTTCTGCAATTACTTAGAAGCCACAAATTTAGTGCAGACGACATTTCGACATTTACTGGAGAAAATGCGCGGCATTTCGTTGTAAGAAAGTATCCGAGTGTAAAACTACCTCTGAAATTTTTGACTTGTGGCCAGAATACACGAAACCGGCAGCTTCTCAGCTTGTAAGTATTTTCCTGAAGTTATTCTTTGAGTTATAATACGTACATACATATTTGGTTTTAAAAACGGTTCATAAATCCGAAAATTATCCCTTATTTCTGCAATTACTTAGAAGCCACAAATTTAGTGCAGACGACATTTCGACATTTACTGGAGAAAATGCGCGGCATTTCGTTGTAAGAAAGTATCCGAGTGTAAAACTACCTCTGAAATTTTTGACTTGTGGCCAGAATACACGAAACCGGCAGCTTCTCAGCTTGTAAGTATTTTCCTGAAGTTATTCTTTGAGTTATAATACGTACATACATATTTGGTTTTAAAAACGGTTCATAAATCCGAAAATTATCCCTTATTTCTGCAATTACTTAGAAGCCACAAATTTAGTGCAGACGACATTTCGACATTTACTGGAGAAAATGCGCGGCATTTCGTTGTTTCGTTGAGTGTAAAACTACCTCTGAAATTTTTGACTTGTGGCCAGAATACACGAAACCGGCAGCTTCTCAGCTTGTAAGTATTTTCCTGAAGTTATTCTTTGAGTTATAATACGTACATACATATATAACAATAAAATTTGTAGATTATTATAGACTTTTCTTTAAAATATCAAACTGCAAAGCGTGGCTACAAGCAGGACATAATATCATAAGCATTCTTAAAATCATGTCGGGCTGTTCATTGCTTTTTAAAGATCTGCAAAAAGCTAAATCGAACAATGAAGGTAATATCAAAGTTTTTATTTAGAAATAAATTTACAGTTAAACTAATTGTTTGCAAAATCATTTTCTATAATATTTATTTAAAATATTTTATTAATATTTATTTAAAACACTTTATTTTAGAATTAAAGACGTTTGCTATTCTTTGGCATGCCCACAAACTTTTGCCTCCTCAACAAGCCTTCAAAACCACTCCAAATGAAGAGAAAATACGAGAAAGATATTCTGTGGCTGATTCGCAATAGAGCTTTGCATTACTTTCTGATTCAAATGAAGAATGCAGTTACAAGGGTGTAGTATCCAGTTAAGACTTCTTGTTAGAGGTCAAATTTGTGATATTAAACCATATATGTATACTTTGATAGTCTCAGGTTTCCAATTTTGTTTAAAATATTTTTTGTATTTAATATTGAATTTCCTCAAGAATCCGAAGTTTTTAAGTTTTTAGAAGCTGTTCAGTCTGTATTGCATGACATGCCAACATAAAAAAATTTACTGCATTAAGACATAAAATTTTTAAAAACCCCTAAAACTTGCATTTAGTGTTTTTTTCAATGTTGCATCAATGTATTGAAAGAAGTATTATATGTATATGTATAATATTTTTTTATTAATAAATTAACACATAACAAAATTGCAAGATTAATATTAACAATTAAATAATAAAAATGAAATTTAAATATATTTTTTGTAAAAAATAATAATAATGCAACAATTATATTATTACATGAAAAAAATATATTTACTTAAAAATGTTTTATTTAAATGAACATTTAAATTTATGTATTTAATATGTATATATGAAAGTAATTAATTTCAGAAAAATGTTTTAAAAATAAAAATCAATATCGTTAAAAAAAATTGTAATTGATTTTTTACTCAAATTAAAACAAAAATTTCATTGAATAAAAACAAGGTATAATTGGAAAATATTAAAAGTTTATTTGAATAATTCTAAAACGTTAATTATAGATATTAAAAATTAATTAAAAATATTTTTTATTAATTTACATACAAGAAATTTATTTACTAGAAACAATTTCTTTACTGGTACAAATCTTAAAAATTTCTTAATTGATATTGCGAATTTTTTAATTGAAATTTATTTTGATTTTTTTTTTGTGTATTATTTGTAATTTTACAATATATAACAAACGAACGAAGAAATGGATTCGAGAACAACAGACAAACAATATATATATATATATAAGATGAAACCAAGATTTAATACAGCAATACCTTTTAGACAAGAATTTAAGAATGTTAAGAATAATTATTAGTATCATTAGGGGTCATAGCACTTTTGAGATTTGTAGTACAATTGCACAAAAAATGCAGATATGTAACTAGTGACTTTTGAAAATGGCCATAATCAGCAGCAACGTATACGTGCCAAGAGAGAGAAAAAAATTGTACATGAGAATATCATCAAAAACAAACACTAAGAATCATGAAAATAAGTAAATTGAAACAAAAGCAAAAAGGATTTGTTTCAATTTAAATTAAAATAAAATAGTTTTTATTAAAGATATTAAAAATGTGTTTTTGTGGGTTTAAAAATAATAACACTGTGGAAAAAATCCAAGTTAGCAAAAATAGGTCGATTCTGAGAGTGAGGGGTGAAAATAGAGGCTAAAATAAAACACCCGTATCGCGGCGTTTTTTATGTTAGTTTGAATTTTCTTTTTAATCGACCTTCGATCTTTGCATTCAAATGCCGACCCGAAATGGATACAGTTGCCTTTCGTAAAACAATTATGAGTTAAAAGCACTCCATAATCAAAAACTTTGTTTAATAATAATGCCTTACCTCGAAATGAGTTTGGTTTTCTATAAAAATATGATTGACTAGATGTGCCCACACGCATTGTGTGCGTCCTGACAATATTTTGTTTTAATTTGCTTTGAAAGTAATCCACACCAAATTTTAAGACTCTTACGTATTAATTTTGTATAACTTATATTATAATTTTTGAATTTTATATAAATTTTAGAATTTTATCCAGAGATGGGTGCCTTTATACAAAATAAATACGTAAGAGTCTTAAAATTAAGTGTGGATTACTTTCTGTGTACAAGATGCAAGTAAACATCTTAGCAAAAAGTCGTAAATAAATTTGTCATTCCTGATTTCCAGGCAAGAAGTCTAGCGGTTACAAGTCGGAATAGTATTTATATCCTTTAGTGCATGTGTTTTACATCCAAAAATTAAGGAATTTGATCCTTGGCATGAAAATGCGGTTAGATAATACATTAAGGTTTAGAAGAGTTTTCAATAATTATTGTTGTAATAGATTATTAAAAAATACCAGATAAAATACCAAAACCAGTTGAAGTTCAGGATAATGTTTTTAGCATCACCAACAATAATAGCAATTATAAATCTCCACAGGCTCAAAATATACCAGCAGTGAATTCAGATATAAGTTCGTATCAACCACCAGGTAATCCTTATCAGACTTCCCGTCTACACCTCCTCGCCTCCTCTCCCTACAACAGACTTTCATCATCACATGGTCGTTTTGAAAAACCGTATATTCTACCTTTTCGTAATATAACTATAGAAAAAATCGGGAGTGGCCATGCCTCATGAAAACAGATACTTGTATTTTTGTGGATATTACATAAAGAATAAAAGTTCAAAGTAGAGTTGTGCATAATAGTTCATTTCGCTGAATCTTTTAGATCGTACAGCGAGATTTAATGAACTAGGTCGTTCGTTACGGTCAACGTTCTTTATTTTAAACAGCAACTCAACGTAATTTTTATCAAACACATCAGTTCATTCTGGCAACACTTCATAATTGTAAACAAATGTTTACAAGAAGTAAGTACATACGTAAATAATACTTAACTTATTATTGGGTAATTCATGTCAAATCAACCAAAAAAAATTGTTTTCAAATTAACCACTCCCGATTTTATTGAAACTTTTGTTATTTATATTCTTTGACTTTCTGAAGCCAAATATATTTAAAAAAAATCTATCTCTTACAGTTTTTTTTAGCTATACCGTTATCAAAATAGGAAAATATCGCTTTTTTTGCATATGCGCTCGACGATTAAATATATTCTTATTCTAGTTCTATTAGCCCCGGAAAGTTGAGTAATAGCTCATTTTAAAGGGAATTTCATAATTTGCTATCAATCATGAAAAAAAAAACAAATATTTAACAATTTTTTTTCATATATTTAAAATAAAAGTTTTATACAAATCTTTGAGATAGTGTCGTTTTTTAAATTCATATATATTTTTAATGTGGCTTAGTGAGTACACCATAAAAATTTCAGAGTGCGACCATGCTGGGACTCATGGTGTACTCACCAAGCCACACTAAAAAACATATGTAAATTTTATAAAAAATAAAAGACACTATCTTAAACATTTTTATAAAACTTTTTTTTTAAATATGAGAAACAAATTTTTTAAAATTTTGTTTTTTCATGACTGATATCAAATTAAAGCGTATGAAATCCTCTTTAAAATTATTATTGAACTTCCCAGGGCTTTTAGAACTGGAATTAGAATGTATTTAGTCCTCTAGCGTATATGCAAAAAGCGATATTTTCCCACTTTTATAACCTTTTATCTAAAAAACTATAAGAGATAAAAAATATATTTGGATTCACAGAGTCCAAGAATATAAATAAAAAACGTTTTAATAAAATCTGAAGTAGTCATTTTGAGTGCCTTGTTGATTTGACGTGGAATTGCTCTATTTATTTATAGCTTAAAAATTTATCTTTTTTATTTTAGTGCAGATTTTAATGTGAAATAAAGTGTATACGTATTGTTCTGAATAATTTTAACAAACAATTTATATACATACGTATACATATGTATTGTGGAATTATTACAGTACTTAAAAAATTCAATATTAATATATAAAAGGTTAAGGATTATTGCATTACTTATCAACCAATAATTTCTCCTTTATTATTTTAATTTACAAAACTAAATTTGAATTGATTTGCTTTTTAATATTTACCAGTTCACGGCACTGCCAAAAATAAGAAAAAAAAACATTTGAACAGTTGATAATTTTTTATGAACTTTTATAGACCAAATGTTATGTACCTGAACCAAACAAAAAAACGCAACGAACGATGAACTATAAAAAAGAAAATACTGAGCGAGTCAGAATCGTTCTGTCACGGGAATCGTTCAATTGAACTAGGTCGTACACAACTCTAGTTCAAAGTATATTTAAATCGAAAAATTAATTATTTACGGTTTGGGGTGTCAGTAAACTACCCTTTGCCCCTATCCGATTATGTCCAAAAACTATACAGCTCTTCATCTCTATATACCAAAGGCTCATACTGAATTTCATTCTGATATGTCAAACGGTATGACCTGTAGAGGCTCCACAAAAATAGTGGCATGCACATCCACCCGCCCACAGACGTCATCTCCAAAATAGATTTTTTTACGATTACTACACTTTACCAATACTACGTATGGAAAGTCAAAATCGAACAACAGCGCCAGGATGACAACCATTATAGCTAAATGATATATTTACTTACTAAAGATTTAAGTTTTACATATTGTTACGAAAGAATTTAATTCTTGAACAAATTTCGCAATAATTTTCTATGTAACAACATTAATGGTCTATTTTGTTACAATAATGAATGAAAGAAACAGCTAAACCTAAAAAAACACGTAAGGCGTAAAATAACTATCAAAAATTCTCAAGTACATACAAAATGTATAAAGCAAACCTAAATAGCGGCGTCAACACTTGGTAATTGGAAAATCCAATTTTGACAAAGCGTTAGGTAGTGAAGTTGGGTGCAAACAAACCCTTACTGTGTAAGAGTGCTGCCATTTTAGCTACTTTCTGCTTTATCTAGCGATTTTATCTCTAGTTTTCGTTTAAATTTATTAGATTTTACTAGACAAAATATGTTAACATTACTGTTTATTACAGAGCTTTGCGTTTTTTTAGGTTTATCTGTAGGCCTTTTTTAGTTGTTGCCAATCTCTCTAGAAATACCTCATATGCAAACATTCATAAAAAAACAAACGAGTAGCGTATACACACATACATTAAAACAAGTATAGAAGAAACACGCCTTCTCTTCAGCGGAAATAAACACACGTTGGGTGAGTTCCAAAACGTCATTTGCAATGGTATACATCCCAAAATGTATAAAAAAAAGTTATCGATGCGCATACAAAAGGCAAATTGCGCATCATTAATTTTATTGATTCTTTGTTGACTATTATAAACAAAAATGCAATTACAACAATGGTACATGAAAAGTTAGTAAATAGTAAAAGCGCATCACACACACGTATGTATATACATAAATACAAGAATAAAAGCGAGCCTGTCAGGTTTTTCTCGAAGAGAACATTTTAGGCGCTTTTGCTCACCTATAAATAGAATTCATGCTTGCAAGTGGTATGGCAGTATTGTTTTAAACGTCTAAAACAGTTTGTGTATTTTTAACAGTGGTGTCAAAGCGACTTGAGGCTTCATTAGTCTTTACTTTCCGTTGCCGTTCTGTTACTTTTCGTTTTGTAAATTCATTATTGTAGTTACTTTTTCTCTAAAAACGCACATATTATTTCTTTTCTTTGAAAGGAAATATTCAGTTTTATCTTCTCCATTGCTTATTTTTCTAATATATTAGTTAACTGTATTCCACTCCCGACTTAAAAAAATGTCATAAGCATAAACAAGATGGCGACAATATTTTTGTGATAACTGAAGGGCTAACCCGCTCTGGAAACCATGTCATCACGAAAAGATGTTGGAAAAAGTTACTTGGAAAGAGCTTATTCTGAGAAGATAGGCCATCCCGCCTTGAACTCAGTTAAGGCTCATTTCTCAAGCAAATTCTCAACTCCACCAGAAGTTAGTAATAATATTAACACACTATCTCTTGTGAAGAAGGGCCAACCTGCCCCACACACAAAAATGGTTGCTGATATCAGCGCTGGAAACACTTCGTGGGAGTGCTCAAATTTTAAAGCACACCCTAAGTGGTGGATTGAGTAAATCTAAAACAATATTTAACGTTCAATATCATTCACTCATAGAATACAAACAAGATGAAGAAACTCACTCTAGTCACTTAGGAAAGACGGGCTAAAACGCCGTAAAACCGACAGATGATGGAGTGGATGAAAGAAACTTTATAAAGCCTAGGACAATGCAAAAAGAAACCGAACATTTGATACACAGTAGACAATAAAAAAATCAAAGGTCTATTCTAACTTGAGGGATGCATTAAAGTGGCAATCGGAGTGGTAAAATTAGCCCTGAGAAATGGTGTATTCTATAGAATAGGCACAACTCAAGATAACGGTATGCATCAAAGAAAATGAAATTACCCCATTCTTTGGTAATATTCATATTCACGACGGCTGTAAAGTCCTATACTTCAAGAACGAGGTTAGAGGAAAATCTTTCTAGGCTTGCAGGAATATGGGAGGGAGCCGATTTGTTCACGAAACCCATTGCCGATCTAATAGCACGGCCAAGAATTAGAGCATTTGTTACTGGTCCCATAATACCCAAAAACCACTTAATATAACTGCTACGCACACAAAACAGATTTCTATACCCATCTGATGAATGGGAAATAGTTTATTAAGAAACGCCAATTCAATTTGGACAGGCAATCACTTTAGCCGTTAACAAAGAGACAATGAAGCACCTAGAAGTGAACTCTTTTAGGATAATCCTAGGCTTGGGTAGTGTAGTGGCGAGGAATGTTGTTAAAAGAAGTGAGAATAAACCTAGCGTAAGTAATGTTCCTTAGCCTTAGGGACCAAACATTGATCAGATGTAAGAGTATTGATAGAAAAATAATTGTGGCTTCTTCATATTTTGCACATGATGACGCCATTGATCCTTCTCCAGAAATAAAAAGATCTTTGACAAAATTCTCTGCATCACACTGATTTGATCATAGAATGTGATGCGAACTGTCATCATATACTGTGGGGGAGTAATATAATAGAGGACATGCACTAATGGATAACATAATCTATACATATAATAACTCATATCCGTCTGTCTGCTTTACGTTTGTGTTCGGAGGTACCCTAATATCCTGATCCCAATATAGGAAACCTTTTTTCCGCAAAAATATCTTATTTACAAGAGAAAGAGGAGAAAAAGCAGTGAAAAACGCAATTTCCGGTTTAAAGGTACTGAAAATTTTGGTTTAAAACTGCTATATTTTTATAACATGGTTACATTTTCAACTCACTTTTTTATTAGGGTTCCGTACACAAAGTGTAAAAACGTAACCCTATTGTTTTCGCTACAATGTCTATCCGTCTGTCAGCTCCTTTTATCTCTGGAACCGTAATAGGTAGACTCTTGAAATTTTCACAGATGATGTATAGCTGTTGCGGCTATAGCAACAAATACTAAAACTTATAGGGTCTTCCGATAGAGAGGTGTTATTCACGAATATGTGCATATTTCGTTAACTGTAGGTGGAATACACTTGAAATTTACAAACAGTAATTATAACTTAGTTCACTATACAAAGAACTATAAAAAAATAAAACTATATATTAACGGGTGTTCCGATAGTGGTGTGATTTGCATGTATAAGGCCTAAGTTTTGAACCATAATAGGTAGATACTTAAAATTTTCACAGAAGGTGTACAGCTGTGGCCGCTATAGTAGCAAATACTATATCTTATAGGGTGTTCCGATAGAATATAGCAATTAATAAGCTACTAATAAAGTTGGATTCCATGTACTTCAAGACAATTGCCTACGCAGATGATGTGACGGTTGCAATTGCTGGAGCTCATGTTGATACAATGACACAAAGATTGAAAAAAGCATTCAGAGCAATCTTAGGACAAACGTCTCTATTATAGAAAGGGTGTTGCGCACTATGGCGATCCTTATAACTGGAGCCATCAAGTCAACACCAACGAAGGCGCTTTTTGCAATACTTAACTGGTTACCGGTAGATCTACTGGCCAGGTATGTGGCTCTAAGGACAGCTGTTAGACTAAATGTTGTAGGTGCATGGAACCATAGATCATGGGGACAACGGATGTTATTCCTGAGCTCTTACACTACTGCACCCCGTCACCCTTCTTGACACGAAGATTCCACTTTGATTTGACGGAGGGATACTCTCTAACTCCCCGAACTTTACTGGTTTACACAGATGGTTCCAAAAGGGGAACGAGAGTGGGAGGTGGAGTCTATATGGTGGAGGTATATAGAGGAGTTTAAAATCAGGATATGTTTCAGACTTCCGAATGACTGCAATGTCATACAAGCAGAAATATCTGCTATTAAAAAGGCGGCTAACTGGCTAAAGTACCACAGGATATCAGACAGAGATATCTGGATTTGTACTAATAGTAAAGCCGCTATCATGTCCCTTATAGGTGTGTATAGCACATCAAATCTTGTCCTTGAATGCCGGACATCCTTAAATGAGATGGCGGATAATTCGACAGTCACCCTTAAATGGGTGAGGGGACATTGGACTAATCAAGGCAACTGTGCTGCCGATGAACTAGCCAAGAAGGGAACACTATTGCACGATGATGCCATAGACATCTATTGTGGCATTCCCCTCTCGGCCTGTTTACACCGCACCAACTTTGCCCTTCACAACATAGCTCAGGCCAGATGGTCCAATGAGTCGACTTGCTCGATCGCAAGGACAATCTGGCCCTCGATGGACCAAAAGAAAACGTTCTCGCTATTTCGGCTGCAGAAAATGCAGATACGCGACTTAATAGCAATAGTCACTGGTCATTGCTTATTTGGAGCCCATGCAAGCAGGATGGGTATCCCTTATAATGACTTATGTAGAAGTTGCCAGGATGAAGAAGAGGAGGAAACGGTTGAACACTGTCGCCTACAATACTTGGGACGACGATGTTTTGAAAGCCTTTCGTGTGTTTCATCTCTGGAACCAATCAGGATTAACTCCTTTTTAATGAACTGTGGTTGGTTTTCTAACCCTCTTATAACTGAAGTGACATAGTTGCTCATCAACATATGTCACGTCCAATAGTGCCTTCACGGCTAACACCTTCCCTGTGTATGACCTTCTACCCACTTCTTTCTCTAATTTCTCAGTCTAACTGTGTTTTCTATCATCTCTGTCTATCCCTTCTCTTATCTGCAGGTATCACAAAGGAACCAACATAATGGACCCAAGTGAGCTATTTCATTCCACTTCTCTTTCTCCTCCTCTATACAAGCTGCCTGCTTAACCTAACCTAACCTAACCTAACCTAGGGTGTTCCGATATAGAGGTGTTATTTACGATTAATTGCTTTTTTAATAGTAATAGGTAGACTCTTGATATATTCATAGAAAGAAAATTGTCATGGCCGCCATAGCAAGTAACGAAATTAGGGGTGTTCCGACAGAGACGTGATTTGTACGTAAATATAGTCTTATTTTTTGAACCGTAGTAGGTAGACTCTTTAAATGTTTACAGTAGATGTTGTACTTCGGCCGCTGTAACAATTACTAATATCTAAAGGGTGTTCCATCAGTGACATGTTTTTCAGGTATATTACCTTATTTTTTGTATTACCATGGCCGCTATAATTTTTTAATTTAAAGGGTGTTCCAACAGTGATGCAAATATGACTTTAATTTTAATATTAAAAGTTGAATCATAAGACATGAAAAAATTAACAACAAAAATTTATGAAGTTGTACCCTACGTTTTTGAGTCTAACTCGCACTTGACTAATTTATTTATTTTTATTTTACTATTACGCAACAGATGGCGCCATTTGAATACAATTTGTATTGTGTTGTTTGTGGAAGTACAATGTTATTAAAACATTTTACAATAATTTTAAGAATTTTAGAATTTTTTATAAATTTTAAAATGTTATCCAAGGATGGGTACCCTTATATAAAGAAATACATAAACCATAACTGAAGCACTATAAAAGTAAGATTCTTACAATTGGTGTGGAATACTTTTAAAGCAAAATCGAGTAAAATATTGTCAGGACGCCCACGACGTGGCGGGGACAGGTAGTAGAAAATAATATAATTATTGCAAACAGAGGTTCGGAAGGGAAGGGAAGTTTTAGATCTGACACTTTTGACACAAATAAATGGCTTAAACCTGGTAAAATGGGAAGTATCAAGGTAAATAACGTTTTCGGACCATTTATACATAGAATATGAAATAGATATAGGGAATACTATACCGGTTTAACCTTTTAGAAATCCAAGGAAAATTAATTGGGTTACCTTTCAAAAAAATGTAGCTAATTCTTTAACTCGATGTAATATAGAGATTAACAACATCGACATTATATAATACTTATAGATAGCCTTGAAGGTACATTTGAGGATGCCTTCAATTCATCGTGTCCTGTGAGTAAAGAGAAACTTCTAAAGCATCAGAAATGGCGGTAGAATGCAAAAAGCAAAGCAAATCGTAGATCCTTTGTTGACATGTTAAATGAAATTTAAAACGTCAAAGATACCTTAAGATTAAAAAAAAAATGTCAAAACAAAAACATGTTTCAAGTAACTTGAGAAGATTATACGGTACATGGACCGATTCTGCTCATGAAACCTTGAAAGTACTTTTTACTACTCACTTTCCGGGTTGTTTGCTCAAATCAATAGATAATTTTTTGACATCGGCGAATGATATAATAGGGTATTCAAACCCAGAAGTAAATCTTATCACCCCAGAGAAAATTAAATGGGCGATAGGCACAGTTGAACCATATAAGTCTCGCTGAATAAATGCAATATATCCAATAATGCCAAAAAGACATCACATATTATTGAACCAGATGCCATATTCTGTAATTCTAGTAGCTAAATCTATCGCTAAAATTCTAAAAATGCACAAACAAATTATTAGTGTGGTTGTAAAAATACTCGTAATTTGTTTGTGCATTTTTAGAATTTTAGCGATGGCTTTAGCTACGAGAATTACAGAATATGGCACCAGTGCTTAGAAAACTCTTTACAGCTTGTATCGGTTATTCGTACGAACCAGCAAGCTGGAAAAAAGTCAGTAGTTTTCATACCGAAAGTCGGTAAAATTCAGTGATGAAAAGGACCACATACTCATAATTCTGACGTCATTTCTACTTAGAACTCTAGAAAGAGTGATGGATGATGACATTAGATACAGGATGCGCAATATGGTATTCTCACGTAATCAATATACCTATACTCAAGGTAAATCAGTAGAGAAAACCCTCCATGATCTAACATCAAAAATAGAGCAATCTATCAATCATTTGGAATTTGCACTTGCTTGTTTTCTGGATATTGAAGGTGCTTTTAACAATATCAAATCCAGTGCAATTGAAAAGGCACTCCAATGCTCTGGCAGTAAAAAATTGGTCAATGAATGGGTAATGAAAATGCTCTTACAAAGGTAAATTCATGCAGAGATCGGAGGCGCACATGTTAGTAGGGGTACAGCTAGTAGGGGTACAACTCAAGGAGTTATTTCACCTTCTTTGTGGATTTAATCTTTGAATGAAACTCTGCTAAATCTTAATGCACATGCTGTGAGCTTAGTGGCATACGCTAAAGATGTAGTGCTATTGGTAAGATGAAAATTACCGAATACCTTGACTGAAGTACATATGATGGAGCTACTAGTAGCGTGCTTCATGACGGTGCCTTAAGTGACCCCTTTCACTCCATCAGTGGCGTAAAGCACGGATGTATGCTATCACCATTGCTATTTAATACAGTTCTTGATGTCATTTTAGCTGAATCGAACCAAAGGCATATTGGCTTAAACTGGAAACTCAACAAGTCCCTAGGTGAACTAGCATATGCCGATGATATAGTGTTCCTCACAAACCGACACAGCGACATGCAGGAAAAAATTAACCTAATAGCAGATACGGCATTGAAGGTGGGTCTTCGCATTAATGTAGGCAAGACAAAAATAATGACATTGAACGCCAACAATAACAATCCTATGACTTTATACAATTCGGATCTGAAAGACGTAGAGAAGTTCGAATACCTAGGTAGCATCCTCAATAAAAGTGGGGGTACAAACGAAGATATTGCGAATAGAATTCGTAGAGCCCGTTTGACTTTTGCTAATTTAAAACAAATATATTATTCAAGGCAAATTCATCTAAATACCAAAATTAGAATTTTCAATAGCTGCGTAAAGTCAGTGCTCTTGTATGGATGCTAGTCTCTACAAAGACAACAAGTAGCATTCAAACATTCATAAACAGATGTCTTCGACGTATACTAGGGATATGGTGGCCTCGTACCATCTCGAATTAAGTATTGTTACGCACCCCTAATCAAACTACTGCTGATATAGATATACTGAGACGCAAGTATGGTTGGATTGGGCTACATTAAGGAAACCAACTGATGAAATACCTCATGCCGTATTGGAACGGGACCCTCAGAGATCTAGAAAGCGTGGCGGAACCAAGACTAGCTGAAGAAGGACCGTACTGAATGAATCGACCAAATCGTTTAACGAGCTGAGAGCAATAGCAAGAAATAGAGAATCCTGGAAGCATTTTGTTAATAATATACATTTGTGAATAGACTAAGTTTTTAAAATATTAATTTTTAAAACATGTCAATATATTGACTGAAGTAATGGAATGTGCTCTAAAAACCTTATGCCAGTGAACTATAAATTGCGGCCTTGGTATTAATCCCGATAAAGCTAAGACAGTCCTTTCTATTAGAAGAAGAGTATTTAGTTTCAAACCCCCAAAACATGTGGGAAGAACTCTGTTGCGGTCAAAGGAAGCGAAATTTGAAGGTGTAATTTTTGACCAAAATCTTAAATGAAAATGTAACCTTAATCAGAAAGTTAGAAAGGCATATGCAGCAATGTATTCCTGTTAAGCTCTAATTAGAAAAACGTGGGGATTAAATCCACGAATGATCAACTGGATATACAACGCCAATATTGTGTCATGGAGCACTTGTAAGGTCGCCAATTATGGAAGCACGTACTCATTTGTCATTTATAGAAAAAGTAAATAGAATAGTTGCACTGAGCATCACAGGAGGCAAAAGGCTTGGAATCGACCCATTAAACTTATATATAAAAGAATATGCTTTAAGAACACAATTATGATTGAGACAGAATAAACCATTAAATATTAATAGTTATGGACACTCTTCGCTAATAAGAAAATATCAATTAGACAACATATAAACCGATTATTTGACGCCTGGAATCCATTGGGACAAGGAGATTACTACAATCATCCCAATAAATGATTGGATAATTTGCTTTTACTTAAGAACGTTGTCAAAGTTTTGCTTTTAAACGGTTTGTCCGTAACAGAACAGAACGGAGCGGAACAGAAAAACTACTCCATGTACACATTTCTATTTTTCAAAATAAGATCAGCACGGAAAGTAAACCCAGTTCTACCTTTACAGTAAAATTAAAGTCCATGAGTTTTTGTTTTACAATTAAAAGAACTCAAAGTAAAGTAAAAACGTAAAAATATTTTAATTATTTTTCTAATCTAAATTAGTTTTAAATAAAAATTGTATGCCGAACTATTTGACCTCTGGAAGAAAAAGTATGGTCATGCTTAAACACGAAAGCGTACGTGTTTCTCTTAAAATTTACTTGTGTTTTCGACTTGCAGCCAGGGTTGTCAGATTTATTTTCACCTATTTCGCCAAAATCGATGTGAAAAATCGCCAAAACTGTTTTTTATTGAAATTTTCCCCTAATATATACAATATTTTTTAATTTTAAAAATATTTTTAACAAATCAAAAAAAAATAAATTTAATTGAAATAGCTAAAATTCGCCAAAAATAGAAGAAAAAAAGTCGCCAAAATTTATAAAAATATTGTTTTTTATTTAAAATGATTAGTGAACACGAGAAAGGTAACATTTTTACTTAAACCAATGAAAAATAGTGGTTATTATAATAACCAGCTTGGTAAAGTTGGTACAATTGTACTTTTTTGGAACATTTTAAACTTTAAAAGTACAATGCTACACCAATGACTAATTTGGTAGAATATAAAAGTTTAGCTGGCTTTACGTTTAAATATCTACTGTTGTTATATTAATTTTTGGAACTTTAAAAAACTTTATTTTTATCCTTCTCATTTGTTATTACAAAAATACTCAGCTTTTTCAGCATAACGGTTTTTTTATATTACCTGAGACAAAACTAGGAAAACTATCTTTCACATAGATTTGAATCGTTAACATATAAAATTAAAGAAATCAAAATAAAGATGAGCTTAACGAAAATAGCGAGCAAAACCTTGATAAATATTTGTCTCCCACAAATATCTTACTAGAACCACAATTACAATTGAAGAAAATATTTAAATTATCCAGTTCTTCTGACGATAGTTTAGAGAGGGTATGAAAGGACGATATACCGGGCAACCTTGACAGATAATACGTATTCTCCTCAATCACATCACTACGACAACTTCTTTTATACAGTCCCAATGCAATAACCAATAATCAGAGCACCTTCAATTAATTTCATTAGAATCTCAGACGACTTCAGAACTACGGTGGTCGGTGGTAAATTTGGTTTAACAGTTGCATGCTTGCATTGGGATTTCTTAAACCTCTTCTAGTTTGATCCGTTAAGCAAGTTGCCGATATTCAACATTTCAAAAGATCAACAGATGTGTGCCTCATGCCCTATTTCAATTTATAGCATACGTTTCGCAATCGAGTTTTGGTGGAATTCATTATTGATATCGATCATTCTATCCAGTAATTACCAGCATATGAATTAAAAAAATATAATTTTTCTTTAAAATTAATCACCTTATTTGTAAAAAAAAATATTCTTTCAACGAACAAGAGAATAAACCAACTTAATCCTTACTTCAAAACTTCCTTTGTATGTAAAAAATAAGTATGAAAAATTCATTGGAATTACCACCACATCAAATACAAAACTGTACATAATTGGATAGAATATCATATATATTATAATCTTTCTAAAACAAAAGTTAATGTTTTCTATTATGGTTGATAATTATCCAAAAGTATGTTAGAATTTATAAAAAATTAAGTTTGTGATAAAAAATTGCAACATTTTAAAATCAAACTTTAAAGAAAGTTTCTTTAGATATGAAGAACATTTTAAAATATGAAATATTATGAACTTTAAGTAAATTTATGTTCCGAAAGTTTCAGGTATCCAGAAGTCAAATCATATTTAAATATGACAAAAGAACTTCAATTAATTTGTTATCCATTTTGATATTCATTAATTCAGTTTCCAATGTTGACCAAAAGTCAATGAAAAATCGTCAACAATATCACCAAATATTTTAAAAATCGCCATGTCGCCAAATCCAAAATTTGATCGCCAAATAAGATAGAAAATCGCCACGTTTGGCGAGAAATCGCCATATCTGACAACCCTGCTTGCAGCTTAGAGAACAACATGTACATACATTCATACAAAAGTATGAATGTACTGAACCGATTTAAATAAAATAAAGATTGTGAAGAAAAAGTTTTAAAACCACATAAGTCTTTCCAAAATCGGTGCAGTATTACGGACGTCAAATGGATTACAAAAAACGTGTTTGCCTATTAATTATATAGATAGGAGGGCATGAGTCTCTAAGCAGAGTAAAGGTTATGTGTCTACTGTTTTGCTCGTTTATTTTTATTCTCCATTTTTTTAACCACAATTCCAAATAAAATATATGGTCTTGGGATGCTACTTGGATGAATGCCTAGAAAAGCAGTGTCGTCAGTAAATGCTGATGTGTGGACTGGATTGCTAGTTGACATATCGAATGTGTACAGCAAATATAAAATGGGTCCCAATATACTACCTTGGGGATCTCCAGCTTCAATTGGTTGAGGCGAGCTAAAAAACTCTCCTACTTTAAGTACAAACTTACGACCAGTTAAGTAACATTGGAACAATTTATAAAAATGTATGGGCCAATTTTGCGTGAACTTGTAAACTAGGCCTTCATGCCATACTTTGTCGAAAGCTTGAGAAACGTCTATGAAAACCGCAGAACAATATATTTTACCACGAAAGCCTTTTTAACTACATTTACTAATCTGTGCACTTGTTAAAATATACTGTTCTGTCTTCTGGTGATGGTTAGGAATACATCCTTTTTCGCTCAAAATTGGGTTCAGTTTAGGGAATAGTATTTTCTGAAATAGTTTTGAAATATTTGACAACAGAGTTATTGGCCTATAGAAGTCTACCTTTGTGAGATCTTTTCCTGGCTTAGGTATCATAGCAATAGGAATAATCTTCCATTCTGAGGGAAAATGCTCAAGGCGTAGAATAGCATTAAAATTGGAATTATTCGAACTGCTATCTTGGGAAGTTTCATTATTATCGTTGCTTG
Source organism: Phasia obesa (assembly GCA_949628195.1). Lineage (NCBI taxonomy): Eukaryota > Metazoa > Arthropoda > Insecta > Diptera > Tachinidae > Phasia > Phasia obesa. The sequence continues at coordinate 4,246,603 of OX451220.1, forward strand.
TTTTGTCAAAACCATAAGCCTTCTTGGGGTACAAACTAATAATTGCCCTTTCATCATCTTGTAAGTTAATTCTAAGAGGGATTACTGCTTCATCATCTAGGGGTGGCAACTCCACTAAAGTGGAGTTAGGAATACATCCTTTTTCGCTCAAAATTGGGTTCAGTTTAGGGAATAGTATTTTCTGAAATAGTTTTAAAATATTTGACAACAGAGTTATTGGCCTATAGAAGTCTACCTTTGTGAGATCTTTTCCTGGCTTAGGTATCATAGCAATAGGAATAATCTTCCATTCTGAGGGAAAATGCTCAAGGCGTAGAATAGCATTAAAATTGGAATTATTCGAACTGCTATCTTGGGAAGTTTCATTATTATCGTTGCTTGTTTTGTCAAAACCATAAGCCTTCTTGGGGTACAAACTAATAATTGCCCTTTCATCATCTTGTAAGTTAATTCTAAGAGGGATTACTGCTTCATCATCTAGGGGTGGCAACTCCACTAAAGTGGAAGGTGTATTCGGCATAAACATAGTTTTTAAATGATGTAACAAACAAGTTGCCTCCTTGCCCAACCTCCGCATGAAGTACGCAAGGAAGGTTTACGTATGACAAGTCTTTTAAGGTCTCTCTTGCATGTCGTAATGAATAAACCGATTGTGGGCTAGCGTCAAAACCTTCTACATATGCTTGTAGTAAAGCAATCTTTCAGGATTCTAGTAGTAGTTTATGGTTTATTATTCCATAAACTATACATGTCAATCTCCAAACCCAGCAGCGCTTTTTCATCCCACACTAGCACTAAACCATTCACATTTCTATATATTGGACACACATTTTTTTCTTCAAACTCTTCATTAAGGTTTCTATTCTACCTATCTAATAGATTTTGTTCTGTTTGTATTGAAGGTTATGTTTCTAAGCCATATCTTCAAACATCGGGTGTACCTCAAGGTAGCATTCTTGTACCATTATTATTTAATTTATTTATTAATGATATCGGCACCTGTTTTTTGAAATCGAATTACTTAGCAACATCTTCAAGAACAGGTGGAGTTGTCTTGTATTTTAGAAAAAACTGGAATGTGACAAAGATTATAAAGAGAACTGACGATTTAAAGTATTGAATATTATTATGCAAAGCTGTACATAATAATAATCATATTTTAATCGGTGCAATATATAGATCGCCTAGCTACAGTGAAGCTGAGTTTTGTGATATATTTGACGAAATAATTGATGAAATCTGTGCTAATAGCTGTGATATATTAATTGCAGGAGATTTTAATATAGACTGGAAAAAAAACTCTTTATACCGGAATAGAATTAGAAATACTCTCAATGACAACGGCCTTAGACAAATAGTTAACGAAAGCACACGTATAACAAGAAATTCGAGCACAATAATTGACTACGTAATAACTAATAATTATAAGATAAAATGTACAAACAGTAATGATAATAAAATTTTTGACCATGAAGTTATTGATATATCTTTTGAGAGAGCGAATGAAAACATTCAAAATGAGACAAGAACCGTCAAGATATTTAAATACGATTAGAATATATTTAATAATGTGTTAACCGATAATATGATATATGATGATAGTAAAAACCTTAATGAAAATGTAAAATTCTTTGATGCCTGTTTAGAAAACACAATACAAATATTTACTTTTAAAAAACACTTGCACATAAATAACAAAATTAATAAATGGTATAACGAAGAACTGAGAACAATGAAAAGAGAAAAAATAATAAAACAGGCCAAATTTGAAAACTCAAGTCAAACTTGGGCACAATATAAATTAATAAGAAATCGCTACAAAGTACAAATTGAAAATAATAAGAATAATTACATAAATAATAGAGTTTACAGCGCAACTAGCCAAAGACAAATGTGGATACACATCAAAAACCTAGTACATACTTAATAAAAGGCAAAACTTAACTAAATCTGTGATATTCGACCAGATAGAGTATAACGATAACTGTGATATAGTAAATAAGTTCAATACATTCTTTGTCGATAGCATTAATAATATAAGACAGTCAATTGGGAATGTGCCATATATTAACCGCATAGGATATGTGGTGACTGATTTTTTTAAATTCCGAAAGATAAATAATATTGAACTTGAGAACATTGTGAAATGTATGAAGAATAAATCTGACCATGAACGTGTATCAAATAAAATAATTCTTGACAATTGGAGTGCAATAGCAAATATTATGGTTAAAATAATGAACACATCCTTAGAGACAGGTATTTTTCCTGATAATTGGAAGAAATCAACCATAACACCAATTGAAAAAGTGCCCAGAACAAAAAGATGCGAAGAATTTAGACAAATAAACACACTAAAAACTTGCGAGAAAATAATTGAAAAAGTAGTTAAAGAGCAGCTTGACAAATATATTGAAGATCACGACATATTATCCAAATACCAGTCAGGATTCCGTAAAAAGCATTCATGTGAAACAACTGTAAACCACATCATAAGTGAATGGAAGGCCATAGGAAAATATAAGAGGATTATGGCAGTATTTCTCGACTTTAAAAGAGCTTTTGAGACGATCGATAGAGATATAATACTGAAGAAACTATATATGTATGGAATAAGAGGAATCGAGCTAAATTGGTTAAAATCGTACCTGGAGAGAAGAAGGCAAACAACAAAATTAAATAACATAGAATCTGATGAAATAATAAATAACTTCGGAGTACCACAAGGTTCCATTTTGGGAGCGTTGTTGTTCATAATATACATAAATGACATGCCTAATATTTTAAGAAAATGAAAAGTTGTACTGTACGCTGATGACACATTGATATATACTGTAGCAAATAGTGATGAAGAATGTCGGGAGAATATCGAGTCTGATATGCAGAAAATAAATAAATGGCTTATAATGAATAAGCTTAAACTAAATGAGAATAAAACAAAAATAATGGAAATAAACATGGACTCAGAAGAAATATTTAAAATAAATGACATAATGCAAAAAAATTGGTAAAAAAATTAGTTTTTTAAAAAGAATAAGAAGCAAAATATCCAAATCGACAGCGATAAATATATACAACACAATAATAAAACCTGACTTTGAATATGGTTCCACTATTTTATTTACATGCGGCAACACGAATCAATTGGCAAGGATGCAAAAATTGCAAAATAGAGCTATGACAGTAATACTAAAATGCAATCGTTATACCCATATAAATACAATGCTAAATAATATAAAATGGATGAACATAACACAACGGTTTCATTTTAACACCCTAAGGTTTATTAGAAAATTAAAACAAGGAGACGCCCCGAAATATCTATGCGATCAACTACATTATGTGGGAGACAATCAGCCATATCGACTAAGAAATGCAAGTGATTTTCGGATTCAAAGGGTGAGGTCAACACAAATGCAGGAAACGCTACTTTACAAGGGTCTACAGCTGTTCAATTCACTACCAAACAACATCAAGAATGAAACAAATGAAATTGTTTTTAAACGGAAATGTATCAATTTTGTATTATTTAATAATAATTTGTGATATATTTATTGTAAATATGTTGAAAATTTTAAGTATTTTTAACACTAATAAACATAAATAAAAAAAAATCTTTTATATGCTGACGATTTGAAATTTTCTATGAAATTAGCAATTGGTGCAACCTTAACAGTTTGTATTTAAATATTAGCAAATGTTTACGCGTTTCCTTTCATAAATCCCTGAATCCAACTGTTTTTGTATTTAGTATTAATGATATTAACTTGAACACGTTGGATTCTAAACTTGACCTAGGCGTTTTGTACGATAGCTCGTTATCATTTGTTGCTCATCTTGAGTACATACTTCCGAAGGCTTCTAAAGCGCTTGGCTTCTTGAAAAGAAATTGTTCCGAATTTGCCAACCCGTACACTTTGAAGTATGTTTAACGTCTTTCGTAAGATATAAGCTAGAATATGCAGCTGTTATTTGGTGTCCGCATGTATCTAATCTTGTCTCACGCGTTGAGCGACTTCAACGCATATTTATTAAGTTTGCTACACGTTCATTACCGTATTTAGCTTATGTTTCCTATGAATCCAAATGCCTATTTATAGGCTTGCGTACATTGAAATCGCGCAAAAAACCCAATCTGCAATATTGGTATATTATATTATCAATCGCTACATTGATTGCCCGGATTAACTTTCTATCATACCGTTTCTTCGTAAGATCTAAGCAAGAATATGCAGCTGTTATTTGGTGTCCTCATGTATCTAATCTTTTCTCACGCGTTGAGCGACTTCAACGCATATTTATTAAGTTTGCTACACGTTCATTACCGTAATTAGCTTATGTTTCCTATTAATCCAAATGCCTAATCCCAATCTGCAATATTGGTATATTATATTATCAATGGCTACATTGATTGCCCGGATTAACTTATACATATATACATAAGTTAATCCGTTATATATATATATATATATATATATATATATATATATATATATATGTATATATATATATATATATATATATATATATATATATATATATATATATATATATATATATATATATATATATATATATGTATATAAAGTTTTTATTCCGATTAATATGTTGCCGAAATTTCTTTATTTCACGAAGACGTGATCTTTCCTCACAATGAAAAAGTGCTTTAATTAATTCGGCCGCATCTTGGCTCATTGGTGACATAGTGTGGGGTAGGGCACTAATTCTGCAATCTTCACTCACACTGAGTGATATTGAAAAATTATTGCATTCATTATTTTGATTTCTAATGGTGATTGCAAAATTTGCAGCCTCAATCAACATTAGTGATAGTGAGTTAAAAAGTCTTTGCACTAAAATTTAATTATTTTGATTTCAAAAAATGCAATATAATTCAATTTATTTTATATTTATTAATGATTATATAAAACAGTAAATTAATTTATATATGTAACATAAATATACGAGTATGACCATCTAGACTTTCAAAAATTAATTTAATTAATTTTTAGTTTAACAAACTTTTTTTTTATTTCAATAAACAAAATGGATACATAAAAAAGTAAAATTCAAAAAATTATTTGCAACAAACTTTTCAAAACTGTTACTACCAAATTTATTATCTTCTGAGTGTCTACCATCCCACTAAAGAAAAATAAAGGCCTCACAGGTGCAAAAGAAGGCAAATGCGTGTTGAATTTTAAAAACATTTACCTAATTACTGGATATTTGTTAAGACAACCCAATTCAGTCTCAAAATCCAGTAGAGAAGTATTTAATTCTATTCATATGCTATCATTTTGTTCTACTGTTGAATTATCTAATATCAAAGATATGAGAAGACTCGTGATTTAAACAATCGTTTTATTTACTTCGTCAATTGCACTAAAATCTAGGAATCTAACTTACCTAGTAATGTTTCGAACTGACTTTGAAAGTTTTTATGTAACTGTTATATAGTATTAATAATTAATTTGTTACCATTATGTACCTTGTTTCAATACTGAATAAAAAATTCATTACGTTACATCACTTTTTTTTAATTTAATGTAAAATATTCAAAAAAAAAAAAACGAATTTATTTCAAAATTCGCATGACCAATAATTTTTGAAAGTTGATTGAGAGTATGAATAAATGCAGCTTTCTATTGATTGCAAGTACAAATTTTGCAATCAATTGATTTTTTTTTTTTTTTTGATTGCAAGTAAAAATTTTGCAATCAATTGAGTGAGTGAAGAATTCTTGCACTATATCTGCGTTGAGTGGTAGTGCAAACATTTGCACTACCACTAAATTTTTTGATTGCTAGTGCAGCTTTGCAGTTTATCACTAAGCTGCAAAAAAAATAGTGCAATAATTTCTTGTGCAATATGATTTAGTGGTAGTGCAATGCTGATTTCAATCAAAATTTAGTGCACTACCCCCATATATGATTGGTGAGTTTTTTTAATTGTATTGTTACCATTTCACTAATTTTATTAAATTTGTCATAATTTTTCGTTCAGATTCTGTGGTTTCTTACGTTTTGGAAACATATTGATAAATTAACCGAAATCGTATCACTTCTTAAAACAACTGTTACTAACATTTTGGAGTTTTTATTTAATCAAAGTGTTTGTCTACTTTATCTAGGGTTCATCTCTTTATATTAGGTGATCCATTTCGAGGTACTTTTTTCAATAGCCTTTTTTGGACAGATCACGTGTGAGTCGTGTCATGCTGTCATGTAATATCGGTCCATATTTTTTTTTAAATGATGCCGGTGCGCACGTAACCGTCAATGTCGACCGTTATCGTGCCATGATGCCTGAAATTGAATTTGAATTTTCTGTGTTTTTTTTCTTTAAAAGAGTAGGGAACCTCGAAATGGATCACCCCTTATATAAAAATATCTTTAATTTTTGAAAAGACTTTTTGCAAAAATAACCCGTTATTTTTTTTTTCGTAAACATGAATTTATTGGTGGTGAGCACATATTGAAGTCTGTTTTAAAAAGAAATTAAATTTGTAAATTTATAATTTTAATAAAGTTAATATTAGCTATAAAAAATTCAAGTTTTTTTAAAAAAATGTTTTATTTTGAATCAAAAAGTGTATTAAAAAAAATTACTTTTAAATAAAACAACACGTATTAAAAAATATTATTTGTTATTTATTAAAGGGTCTAGATACTTCATTTTATAAATAAACATTAAAAAAAAATTAAATTTGTTGGAAATGACGCAAGTGATAAAGATTTAACAAAAAGGAAGAGAGTGCATTTTTATTAACTAGCTTTGATTGACGTTGCTGGTTTAATAACTATTACAAGCCATCACCCGCATTCTAAACACCGTTATGAAACAAAAAAAAGCAAATGAGGTTGTCAACATTAGACCTAAAAAGGAGAAACTTGTGATAAAAGTGTTAACGATGGAGGTGTTTTGTATAACGCTCAATCTTCCAATTTCAACAATTTATTACTAGCCGGCATTAGTGGTACATTCATGAGATTGTAATGTCTATGACACTATTTTTGTGAAGGCCCACAGGTCATACCGTTTGACATATCAAAATGACTTAAATAAAGTACTTAAACTATTTAATACACATACAAATGCTATTAAAACAAAACAGAACTGTATGTCTTTAATTTCGATTTAATAAAATCTTTTTATTAAAAAATATGGAAATTTTGTAAAAAATAATTCTTTAATTTAAATGTTTTATTATAAATCTCATCAAATTTTAAAGATATACACTTATGCTCATATAATTGATATAATAAACATATTTTTCACGAAACACACTCACCCCTATCGCGAATGTTTATTCCCAAAAACTCCCACATTTCTATCGTGAATGATTTCTACCGTAAAATAGAAGTAAATTGTTATTGGAATCATTCACGATAGAAAAATTTGGGAGTTTTTTCATGGGAATAATTATTCGCGATAGGGGTGATTATTAAAAAAAATTTAATTCATTTTAAAACTACAAACTTATATTTTAGATTAAACTTTATAACAAATATTGTATTTTTTTTGGTTTTTTTTTTGCATATTTTGTGCTCATATAATTAAGTCTTCTGAAAAAAAGTGTTATCACATGAATATAGAATTTTTTATTAGTTTGACCTTATATAAGGATAATACTAAGTTGAAAAGCCTCTATTCCCTAGAACTTTAGCACATCGTTGTGTCACAGTTTGGAACAATTCAGCACATTAGCATTATTTCACAGATATTTCCAAAAGCTTTAAAGTGATACCCATATTGGCCCAAATTGTTCAAAAATCTAGTTCTCAGTTCATTTTTATATGAAAAGTTGAGAGGCCCAAAAATAAGGGCGACCGCCAATTTTTTTACTGTTTTTTATTGTTTTTTAGTTTTCTATCACCCTGTAATTTTTTTTATTGATAAAGCTTTACTAAACTAGACTTGTTCCATAAAATAAAATACTTGTAAGTTGAAGCAGGTAAAGAAATGCAACTATAGTTTTATACCTTTAATACCTGATTTACATACGACAAGCTTCCTTGCAGAATGTCTGATTTGGCCACCGTACCCATACTAAACGTGATTTTTACGTTTATTGTTTATCCTTTATTTTTTAAATTAACAATTACAGATTACTCGCTTTCAGTTTTTTTCTTTGATTGATGTCCCTGTGTCTGTTTGAAGTTTTTTTTTAATTAGCTAAAAAGTTTCGCAAAAAGAGCATCATTGCCAACATTGTGTTTTATTATTAAAAGAAGGGAATTAAAATAAATTCGCCGTGGCTTTTAAACGCAATAAGCCAAATATTTTTTCACAAATTAAAAGATTGTAAATTACAATTAGAAAATTAAATACAAGTTTCAAAACACAATTAAATTATTTATTACAAGTTTTAACATTCACAGAAAAAGGTCAAGCAACATTTGACAAACCAAAACTTAACGTCGGTAGGATCTCCTTTTTTGTTTTTAGGTGTTTTTATTAATTTGCACATTGCTGGGATAATTTTTGGCATATATTGTGGCAGTTTTGGTTTTTTATTTATTTTAATTCAAAGAAAGTAGCACCTTTTAACTAGCTCAGCTGTTTTTTAAATCAATATTTTGATGCAGAGGAATTTTTATGAGCAATTAAAAAAAATTGTAACCTACATGCGTACACATGTTTGTACAAAAGTATTTGGTTAAATACATACATATGTATGTACATACTTAGCTATACAGTTTTTTATTTACGGCTTTATGATATTGCACATACATACACATCTACATACATATGTATGTACATAAATATGTTGATTGTTGTTAAAAATTAATGCATTTTTCTGCAAATCACACAAATTCTATTTTTGGGGAAAACAAATCAATTCCTGAAAGAAAAGTAAAAGTTTTTTTTTCACAAAATCAGCTGGGTTGTTAAATCAATATTTTGCTACATTTAGTATTAAAGTTAATTATTGTTGTGTGAAACTGGGCAAATACATATGTATGAATGTGCGGATGTACATATGCATATACCTACATAAATACACAGGTATTAAGTTAAATACCCAGTGGTGAAAAGAAGGAATATGAAGGCCTTCTATAATTCTTCTTTACTCCTTCTTTCGGAGGCATAAGGCTTTCTGTTTGCATTCTGTTCGCATTGCATTCTCATAACTTTTTTACACAGGTTGTCATAGCGGAGCAGGCCTTCCACTGTCCCTTCCGCCGGCAAGCGTTCCAGAAGGTCTTCCGAAAATTGTCTGCTAGAAAGCCTTTAATTTAATGTCTCTTAGAAGGGTTGTCGCATCAAAAACTAAAAAAAAAAATATTCTGTTCTAATTTTAAGCACTTTTAATTTATTTTTAATTGAAATATTGAAATTTTTTGGGATTCGAACCGTAAACCTGCAGGCTGATAGACTAGCTCACTACCAATCAGTCTATCGAAGCATCTCAATTTCATGCAGCAATGAAGTAGATAAAGGCAATTCAATGAACTCTTCTGTTTTATAAATAAGAAATATAAAAATAGAAAATTATGTATTTGTGATACAAAATGAGTAAACATTCCTACTTCCCTACTAAGAGAAGCGAAGTAGGAATGTGTACTCTATCTTTTAGAAGAAAGAGCCAAGATCTCTAAAAGGCCTTCTTACGAAGGCAAACAAAAATGAGGATCGTTTTCGAGAGAAGTCTAAGCATGCCTTATAGGCTTGAAGTGAGAAGGTCTCTTTAATTTTACCACTGGGTAGTAACAAACAAACGTACATATACATATATGCATACATACCCATATTTACGTATACATACAGATTTATTATTACAATAACTTTTCTTTCATTTCACTGATTTTTATAATTTATAAAAAATGTATTAATATTGGCTTATTTCTGCTCCTATACACACATATGTATAGGCAGATCCACATTCTGGTGACAACTTGAATGGAAGTGAGCAATACATTGTTAGATGTTTATTTTTATTAAACGAGTTATAAAAAGCAAATAAATGTATGCAATTTAATAATGAATATTTGGACTTTTATATGTTTGCATTGAGCGACGTAGCACCTTAAGTATGTAACGAGTGATTTTTTAAGAGCTTGAGAACTTTTTTTAAAAAAAAACGCATAAAATTTGCAAAATCTCATCGGTTCTTTATTTGAAACGTTAGATTGGTCCATGACATTTACTTTTTGAAGATAATTTCATTTAAATGTTGACCGCGGCTGCGTCTTAGGTGGTCCATTCGGAAAGTCCAATTTTGGGCAACTTTTTCGAGCATTTCGGCCGGAATAGCCCGAATTTCTTCGGAAATGTTGTCTTCCAAAGCTGGAATAGTTGCTGGCTTATTTCTGTAGACTTTAGACTTGACGTAGCCCCACAAAAAATAGTCTAAAGGCGTCAAATCGCATGATCTTGGTGGCCAACTTACCGGTCCATTTCTTGAGATGAATTGTTCTCCGAAGTTTTCCCTCAAAATGGCCATAGAATCGCGAGCTGTGTGGCATGTAGCGCCATCTTGTTGAAACCACATGTCAACCAAGTTCAGTTGTTCCATTTTTGGCAACAAAAAGTTTGTTAGCATCGAACGATAGCGATCGCCATTCACCGTAACGTTGCGTCCAACAGCATCTTTGAAAAAATACGGTCCAATGATTCCACCAGCGTACAAACCACACCAAACAGTGCATTTTTCGGGATGCATGGGCAGTTCTTGAACGGCTTCTGGTTGCTCTTCACTCCAAATGCGGCAATTTTGCTTATTTACGTAGCCATTCAACCAGAAATGAGCCTCATCGCTGAACAAAATTTGTCACATTTGAACATTTCGAACCGAACACTGATTTTGGTAATAAAATTCAATGATTTGCAAGCGTTGCTCGTTAGTAAGTCTATTCATGATGAAATGTCAAAGCATACTGAGCATCTTTCTCTTTGGCACCATGTCTGAAATCTCACGTGATCTGTCAAATACTAATGCATGAAAATCCTAACCTCAAAAAAATCACCCATTACATATGTATATTCTTAAGAGTTAAAGCTGTTGTCAGAGACCTAAGCCGAATGGCTAATGCCGGCTAAGTTTAGTTAAAACAAAATTTTTTTATGCGCCGCCGACATTATTTGTCAACTAAATTTAGATTGAAATATGTCTACGTTTTGTTTATTTTAGTGTTTATAGTGTTGAAGTGTTTTTGGTACTTTTTTATATATTTATTATTAAATTTGTATATTACGTATTACAATTTTTAAAATTATATAAACTTTTATTTTCTTAGGATTCTTGAACACTATCTGGAATATAATGTGGGCCTTAAAGTCTTTGTATTACTAATGTGAATGAATACTACAAAAAATAAATAAGTAACAGTAATGTTTTTCGATTGATACTTTGAAATTTTTCTAGAATTCAGGGATTTAATAAAACTCTTCAGTTATGGGTTGATATTAATTAATTTGTTTTTATTATATATTTGTCTTTGTTTTAAATATCTTTTAATATTGATACTGCTACGGCTGTGGAGCCAAATCAAATCTATACATATAATAAAATAGTAATTCATTTCCGACCGTCTGTCTGTCTGCTTTGCGTTCGCATCACGTAAAACTACTGGATGGATTTTAACAAAATTTTGTGAGGAGGTACCTGATCACAATATAGGATACTTTAGTAAAAGCATTGAAAACCGCAATTTCCGGTTTAAAGGTACTGAAATTTTCAATTTAAAACTGGGATATTTTCAACACGGTTATATTTTCAACGAATTTATTTTTGAAATTTTCGGTTTTTTTTTAAACTTTGTTGAAATCAAATCAAGAAAAAAATATTTAAAAAATACGTACATATTTATAACAAAACATTAATTTTATTTTATCTAAGGTACTAAAAGCACTTCTAAATTTTATAAGAGAAATTCTTTCAATCTATTTTGAAAAGACGATATAGTACAACATTCTTTTAAGTACTGCGGCATATCTAGTTTTTGGATGCTATTTTTAGTTTTACAGAATAATCTGTTTAATGTGTTATGCGTTTTAAATGCCATTCTGTATTTAGTATTATCAAAGATTTTTGATTTTACTACACGTTCCGATATTTCAGGTACATAAACCAAAGACTTTTTTGGTTCTATAATATCTCTGGTATTTTGATTAATTCTTCTTCTATATTGACTTATTAATCTATTTATTAGCTTTATAGGAAAATTATTATTATTATTATATTCCTTGTAGCGGAAATGAAAATTGTAATAAAGTAAATGTAGGCAAAACGAAAAATTAAATAAAAACTAGAATTGCTGGACATAAATCAGACGAAAAATACATTAATATTAATTCGCAAAAAACAGCATTATCTTCTCATTGTGCTGAATTAAATCACTATCCCAATTTTGATGTTTCAGTACTAAATTCAGAAAACAATTATAAACGTCGTTACATATTAGAAATGTTACAAATTATTAATACACCAAACACACAGAGAATTCATTTTAAGGCAGACACAGATAATGTAGCTCAGATTTACAGACATTTAGTAAATAAGAAATAATTTAATAATTGCTTGTACTTGTTTAAGAAGTGAAAACTTCTTTAGGCACGTTGAGCACTTTTTGGTTGAAGAAAAATCATTGATTTCAAAAACCGTCGTCACCAAAAACCGTTGCCACCATTATTAATTATTATTATTGAAGTGAAAATTTCTTTAGTCCGACTGTCGGACTGACTTACAGTCTGACTATTTGACGGTCTGAATATTTGATGGTCTAACTATCTGACGGTCTGATTATTTGACTTCTGAATGATTGTTTTACGGAATGACTGACTGTCTGACGGATTGTGTGACTATCTGACGGTCTGACGGACTGTCTAATGGTCCCACTGACTGTCTGATGGTTTGTCTGACTGACGGTCTGAATATCAGATGGTCTGCCTGAATGTATAACTGACTGTTCTGTCAATCGGTGTTCCTGCCGTTCAGTTTGTCTTTATTCAAACAAATAAAAGCTGTGATTTAATTCATGCTATTGGCACAATGATAATTTTAACACACAACAGTTAGCAACATTGCAATGTTTTAGTTTGAAAAAAAAGAAACGAAACATGTTTTGATTCTCTCTGAAATAGATATTGTGCCGATTCATAAAACATGTTTACATACATATCAGTCTATTCACTCTAACACATATTTACAAAGGAGTTTATGCGTGTTAGTGTAATGATTTAATGATTTAAAAAACAAATGAAGTAATTCATTTTACTACTCGTTTACTGCGTCACCAACGTTAGGTGGCGATATATATATATATATATATATATATATATATATATATATATATATATATATATATATATATATATATATATATATATATATATATATATACATGGAAACTGAAATGATCTTTTTGCTTTGTATTTCATAAAAAAATCGTGAGAAAAAGTAATCAGAAATTACTTAGTTTTCACTTCTATTGGCAGTCCCAACGACTGCCCTGCACTTTTTATAACAAAAAAATTTTTTTAAATATGTTAGTTTGAAGAAAAAAATCAAAATAATTTTATTTTGCCTAAAAACTCTAAAATCGTTTTTATTTTGTAACTTTCTTATTGCCATAAACCTGTAAGTTCTTTCATATTAAAGCACTAATAGTTCCAAGGTCCAAATTTATTTGCTTATGCGAACTACATGATATTGCAGAATTTCGTTAAAAAATTATGAAATAATTTTGAAAAGAAAGATAATTCTTACAATGCGGTAATAATTTTTCACTTTTTATGGCAGGTGCGATGACCACTATGACGACGGTTCAGCCAATTTTTTGCTAAACTATGCACAATAATAAGTGAGCTAACTTTGATTTAGAATAGTTGTACCAAAAATAACCTCCTTTAGAAAGAAAAACATTGAGTAATGCTACCTATTACAAAGCCTCTTAATTTCACAGATGAAGCCGATACATCTTCCAGTATACCCCAAGCAAAGTCGTTTAGCCCTTCATTAAATCGTTTGCCCTGCGGCTTTAATATACGTGGTAGTGACACAAAATGTATTCTGTCTCCAATTCGTCCTCGCACATCCGGTAACCCATCTACTCTATCTTTCCGCAATGGAGCATTGGCCAGTGATCACACCTATAACGACTTTTAGTTTTCTTATCCAAACCCAGAAGCAGTTTAGTTCTTGCATCGTCCAGACTGCGCCGAATTTCCCGTACAATCTTCCCAGGACTAATTAGCTCTTTCTACTACCTAGTTACGTAGAAACCTATAGTAGACTAATCGGTGGCTTTACCAACTCTACTCCCTCTGAATTAATTCTATTCCGGCCCAATCTACCAAGTTCGTCGGAACTTACGATGTCATTTGCATAAGGGAGTTATTTACACAAAATTTCAAGGTTCTACCTATTATAGTTTCAAAGTAACACGATAATAAAAAGCTAACTTTTATGTTAACTAACTGTGAATATTTCGAGGAGATCGGTCCACTGGTATACGCAGATATAGCTTTCCGCAAAGAAATATACAATCAATACACATTTTGTGTTTTAATTGTGTAGATAGATAAATTGTAAATAGGAGGATTTTAAAACCTACGCGAAAAATTAAGTGCCCGTACTACTGGATACAGATTTACTGTATTTCTCTATAATAAAGAATGAACAAAAATTGCAGTTGAAAATAAGTGTGCTTAAAATACAAAAATATTAAAAATCTATAATCATCATAAAATTCCAATCAGATTTAACTTATTTTATTGATTCATTAACGTTATTTATTTAGTTATTTTCTTTTTTTTTTTTGTGAAAAGACTTCGCTATAGCTAGCGAATAGCTCATTGTTAAAATCAAGAAGGTTGTCAAAAAGTAGGTCACTTCATCTGTAGGCTAATGAAAAAAAAATATTTTTAGGTTTACATATAACAACCTACACTAGCACTACGTCTTGACTAGCCATTGATTTGTTCAACCATTGAACAAATTCATGTGCGCACATCAAAACCTCTCGTGAAGACCGTCGCAAGGCGAATTCATACCAGGTGTGAGCAGTAGAGCAACAACTACAACAAAACAACAACTTTGACATTAGATCAGCAGATATGAAACAATGTACTTTTGACAAGACATTAGCAAAAATACGAGAGCAAAAAACAATCAGCTGGGCTATCAACTCCACCTGGTATGAATTTGCCTTGGACCGTCGTTTCGATGTTCTTTTTCAAACAGCGTTATTAGAACATTTGTTCGCACAACGACATTTGTCAACAAATGTTGTTTTACACTACGTCTTGACGAACCATTGATGTGTTTGCACATGAACAAAGCGTCAGCAGAACAGGGAACATAATTTGTTTACTTTCTTTTGTGTGGAGAAAACGTATCGATGTGCATGCTCCGACAAAACATAATTTTCTGTTTGTCGTTAAGGTTGTCTGAATGCTTATAGCACAAAAAATAGGATTTGCACGCTTGACTAACAGATTGCGTTTTTTAAGTCAAACTTTCATACTAAAAGCAGCATTTGATGGCAGACATCGTTGTGCGAACAATGCTGTTCGAACAAAAACATGACATCGGCAACGACAACGACGGCCTTCACGAGAGGTTTTAATGTGAATGATAGCAGACAAGATTGTTCCGTTCCACACTTGCAATTTTTGTTTCTGAAAATTTTTTTAAATTCTTTTTTATAGTTGCATTCGTGTCCATACTAAAAAAATTGTGTTTCTAGCGACTGTATACTGTTATACAGGCATTCTTATGTCGAAAAGAGCAAACAACAACAACAATAGACATTTTTATTTCCTCTCCCAACAACAAATACAAGTGTTGCGAAAAAACAAAAATTGTAAGTGTGGAACGGGATATTACGTGTTTTCCCGTTAGATGACGTTGTTCGGCCAATGTAAGGTTACCAAGTCTGTAAACAACAAATTGCTTCAAATAAATACGTACAAATATATCTATGTAATAGGGAAAAATGGCAACATTCCAAATACCCTCACATCTATATAATTAATAGGCAAACACGTCTTTTTAATCCTTTTTACATCCGTAATACTGCACCAATTTTGGAAGAACTTATATGGTTTTAAAGCATTTTTTACACAGATGTGTTTAATCTTAATTTTGGCCCAGATTATCGTTCACAACATTAATTATTTTAGTGTTGTATATTTTAAATTGCGATTACGATTTACAACACTTATCACATGTATCACAATTTCAGTTGTCTATGAAAATTTACAGCGATTATCGTTTACAACATGTGTTTCTATGTGTTGTTATGCACATCAAAATCTTACAACTGCTTATTAGCTGTTGTCTTGTTGTCGCGACAAGTTGAAAAACTACAATGTAGAAGGATTTGTAAGTTTTTATTTTTAATTATTTTTGCTAGGCTTTTATAACCATAACTTCAAATATTTCTTAAAAAACAACAAAGTAAAAGCAGATGGTAAAGCTCGTAGAGGTAACGCAACTAAATCCAGATATTGGCCGGGGAAAGCTGAACTAACAAAATGCGACAAAAAGCTGGTTGCGAAACCCAAATATTAAAATCATTGCTGCTCCTTTTTTGAGAGCTTCCATCAGCAAAAAATCTAAGTGTGTTACACAGTTTTAGAATAGAGGGAATGGCAGAACATCGGGTTGAGGGTTTTAAGAAATTGTTAAGCAGCAAAAACAAAAAGCCATCCTTGTTTATACGAAAAATTTCATACAAATGTAAAAGTAGTATGTACATATTATGTATATTGTATGTATGTACATATGTATATGTGACCCGGCATATGAAAAGGTGGCTTATGACTAAAAAAATTTTTTTTTAGTTTTTCAGACGCTCTTTCATGTAGAGAAAGAAGAGCACACATGAAAGAAAAACAGAATTTTATTGAAAATCCAGAATCAAGATAATAAATTGAATTGAAAAATTTAAAAACATGATTGAACGCTGTGAAAACGCTCTTTATATACACACACGAACTTATCTCATTTATGCTCTTTTGCATTTTTTGGTTGCCTTTTGGGCATGACTGTTCATAATGCAAAAGAAAAACTACTAAGAAACTGACGAAATGCATTGTTTATCTTTAACAGCTAATTTTAAATTTAGTTTTTGAGTCATAAGCCACCTTTTCATAGACCTGGTCACATATTGTAATTAAGACTGTTCATTTCAAAAAATTTTTTACTCGGTGTTTGGTAATTCCAAAAGATCACGAATTGTTTTCCGGATACGCGCAATGCCGAGTTTTGCTGGCCTCATAATAATAAAATCGGTTCAAAATTAACGTCCATGAGCTTATTATTATTAATTACAAATGTTATAATTATTAATATGGAATTTTCAAACAAAATTATTTTTTTAAGACAGTTTTTGGTTCACAGAGATGTATTTTAATGGAAAACAAGTACTAACATAAACCGCAACTCTGCGACATACACAACATTTAAAATGGTTTTACACGACGTGTATTTGTCATATGACTTGTCAGTTTAATAACCCATATATAATTTCATGTGTTTGTCAAAATAGCCATTTTACATAAAGTTTATAATTTGTGCTTTCAAACGTACATGTGTAAATACATGTGACATAACCTACAATATATAATTTTGCCGCCACACAGTTTTGTATTGCCAACTACAGCTGATGCAAACCTAGTGCTTTTCCCACATTTTAGCGCTTTTGGTACCACAAAAGGCCTTAAATAACAAAATATCAAGTTGGCATTACAGGATGTCAGATGCTTTTTCACATCAAAATAGAACAAGTTCTAAATGAAAAATGTCATATGTATTGTACACATGGAAAATACACATGTTATGTTTAAAAAGGTTCACACGACGTGTATAGAATTTACACATGGAAAACTGACAAGTCATATGACAAATACACATCATGTAAAACCACTTTTAGATGTTGTAAATCATAATCGAAAAACAAATTTAAGTTGTGTTGTAGCCGAGACCACACAACTTTTCTGTGTTGTAAACGATAATCGGACTCTTCATTTAAATCTGTTTAGTACTTTACGACTATCAAATTCTTACTAACGTCAATAAACACATAAGTACATGTTCTCTTAGCTGTGTTTAAAGGTCGGGGCACATAGAATCCGTCATACGTTATACGTCATCTTTTTCAACGTACAAAAAAGTTGAAATACAGGTTTTCTAATGAGTTTTGTCACAATCAGTACGTCTCCGTCAACACAAAGTACGAGAGTTGGGGTACTTTTAACTTTCGACGTACGTTGAAAGATATAAATTGGATTCTCTTTGATTCTCTCTCTCAAAATTAAATTTTTGTGTTGAGTGGAAGCAAAAATAAAACAAAATAATTTAATTTAATAGAGTAAAATGGAAAAAATAGCTTTTCTCGAGCTTTCTTTTCTGATTCCGTCAACAAAGTATGTACTCATTGTGTTAACCTCTTCCGTTGTTACTTTGATTTCAGTTGAGTACGTTAAAGTATAACGTATGACGGATTCTATGTGCCCCGGCCACTGTTGCCAATTTGGAGATTTTGCAGCTAAATCTAGCGTTTTTGCAATGCCAATCGTGGTGAAAATGGTCTCTTAAGGTCAGGCTTCACTATCCTACACAATCGCACGATTTAAAAAACCAAAAATCTGACAGAATTCTGTCCTACTTTAAAAATCGTTTAAAACTGTCGTTGTAGATGCGAGACTATCATACAAAACATGTTTTTGCAACTCTGATCGCATGGAAAAACAATATTTTATGAATTTTTTCAAAAGATTATCAAATCGTACGACTTGTCAAAAAGTGTGTCACACACATACATTTCTAAGCCACACTATCATACTTTTTGAGCACACATGCATTTTTTGACAGATCGTACGACTGAGTATGATAGTGAATCATGGCCTTTAGCGGTTAGCGGGAAATCTAGCGATTTTTAAATTGATTTTAAGATTGATGTTATGGAATACCGTAAGTAACAGCACAAAAATTATTTTTTTTTTATTTCTTTTATTTTGCATATCTATTGCTATTAATACAAAATTTTTAATGAACTAACAGAAAAAATTTATCAAAAAAGAAAAAAAGTCTCCCTTATTTTGCAGCTTCTGAAGTCTCTCTCTCATCTGTTGGTTTCCCAGGAACAGTACAGTTGAGCAATATTCGAAATACGGCTTAATAGTTGTGTTATATATATGTATTTACGGCGGTAACAAGTGATATTTTATATCGTATTCTTCTCAAAAAATTAATATATATATATATATATATATATATATATATATATATATATATATATATATATATATATATATATATATATATATATATATATATATATATATATATATATATATATATATATATATATATATATATATATATATATATATATATATCAGCGTATCATCAGCACACATGCATAATTTTGAATTATTTACAATTTCATGGAATTCATTTATATAGATTAGAAATAAAAGTGTCCTAAGGACAGCTCCCTGCGGAACTGTTCCCACATTTTGTTCTTTGGGATCTGTTGCTTAGATAACTATGAAACCATAATAATTCTATAATAATATTTACATATGGAAAATAGGGCATACTTTCAGCGATTTCCTTCACACTTTCTATTAAAAATGATTTTATATGCTCTGCAATCTTTTGGCAGTCATTATAGAATCGAGTAATATCCATAATTAAATGCCAAAACCTACTGAACGAAAATCGCTTTAAAATTTAAATAAATTTAAATGTATACTGGAATTTAAATGTAATTTTTATATTTTTAGCTATTTTGTGGTTTCTAGCGTTTTTTAGTACAAATTTGATGGGAAATCGTAAGAAAAAGTTGGCAAAAGTGGCCCCGGCCTTAAGCATGACGAAGCATAACAATGATCATAGCTGCCGGGTTTTTTTTTTTGGAGGTAATATCGTCATATTTTTGGGAAAAATCGTCATTATTGTCAAAATAGCTTATTGAAATCGTCATAAAAATGTTAAACGCTTTTTTACCAATAAAATATTTTTTATTAAAAGCAAAAATATCAAAAAACTTTTAAATCAACAAATCTTAATAATAGAACAGAGAGCCTATGTATATGAGATCTTTCTTAATTTATTCTTATTATGTACCTAAATACTCTTTCCACATTTGCTGAAGAATGTGTAATAAATTTAGTCGTTTGCAACTCTCATATTTTTTCTAATAAAATGCAATAAGTTTATGTTTTTATTAGGATACATTTTTTAGGTCTTATAATTTTAATTGCCTGGGTTCAGTTTCTATCTCTTGCCTATCACTGTCTTTAACAAAATAGTATTTTTGTAATTTTTAAAACTAACTTTTTTCTTCATTAATAACATTAAATGGATTAATTTGGCCTAAAACTTCGAGTTTATTTTTAAAATCAAGTCTTGATAATATCTGATCACACAGCGGTATATAAAAATTAACACAATTGTAAATAGCTGTGAGGTACTCAGGCTTTATATAAAATTAAAAAAAGGTGCTGTCAAGTTTGCAGTACCTTTAGATTGGTAAATTTGCGTACTTCCACTAATTTTTCTCTATATTTGAACCGATATACGAATGTACCTCTTCACAAAATTGTATTAAACTTCATCCAGTAGTTTTTATGTGATGCGAACACAGATAGATAGACATACATACGGACAGACTAAAATTCTAAGAATTGCTGTTTTCTTTTCTGATATATTCCATTTCGATTACTAACTGCACCAGCACAGTGCGATCGTTCACTGTAAGTACTTGTGCTTTTTTTTCTTCGACTTATTTTGGAAATAATTAATATTGTAGTTTACAGTTACTTCACATTCTTTATTTTCTATCCCTAAATAATATACACATTGCATATGCACATATATAGATTTATATATGTATATCTATGTACATATGTAAGTAAACATCACTAAACGCAAGAGACCTGAAGATGTTTTTGCCTTTTGTAGGCTAAACACTATGAACAAAAAATATCAATTCTCTTTCTCGAAAGCAAAACCAAAATTATTTTCATCCTCTTCTAACTATCGACGATGACAACGAACCAGCTGATTATTGAAGTACTAGTCAGGTTTATTTCTTTATAATATATGTTAATTGGCCTATGTGGCTTTTGTATATTATTGTGAATTATGAATAAATGATACTGTTATCGAACAGAAAAATAAGAAAAATATACCACCAATAACTATATTAAAGTGCACAGCTGAACAGGTGCATGAAATCTGTAGAGTACTTAAAATAACTGAGTATTCAATAAGAAAAATTTCTATCGGTTTGAAACTTTTTTGTGAAAACCAAGAAGATTACGATGCACTCTGTGACAAAATACCAAATGATTTTCAACTTGAATATTTTACATACGCTTCTTAACTCAAAATCGCTTGGGAAACTGATGTTAAATATTTAGGTGTCGTTTTGGATCCTAAATTAAAATTCAAAAATCATATTCCATATGTAATAGACAAAATAAATAGGGTTATAAGAATGCTATACCCTCTCATAAATAGAAACTCGGATCACAATGTTCAAAACAAGTTAATGGTTTTCAAAGCAATATTCCAACCAATAATGTTTTACTGTTCACCAGTTTGGTCTTCAACAGCAGCATGTCATGTAAAAAATTGCAGATAGCACAAAATAAGCTTTTAAAGCTAATAATGAAATTACCATGGCACTACTCCACCCGAGGCTTACAGACACTTGCCAACATAGAACTTGTTCATTTTAAAATCTGCGAATTCACAAGAAATTTCACGCAAAGATGTCATCAATCACAGTTTACACATGTCAATGAGATAATTCAAGCCTAATTTGTTTACCCTTTAACCACCCTTTAGATTTAGTAAAAAAAAGCTTTATATAGGTTTTGAAAATTTTCCTTCCTTTTTCATATTTGATTTGCAAATAATATATTAAGTATTAATAAACATCTACAAAGTAGAAAAGGAATACAATTCCTAAACTCTTTAGTTCTATAAAAAGTTAAATGTAAATAATTTAATATTACAAATAAACAAATGAAGAATAAATAAAAACAGCACCAGCAACAAATATTTCATGTACAGAAACAGGTACATTTCTGTACATGAAATACAGTTGTAATATATGTATTATTTTTCTTTTTCATCTATTTGTGTTTTTGTCAATACATCTCTGGCATATATTGTTTTTATTATTATTATCCATTCTTAGAGCCCTTCTAAGTACTTGCGAAATGATTAACCTTTTTCGGTTTTGTCCACCCTGTAGGTTCACTCTCAACAGAGGAGAGTTTCGCGACAAAGCATTTGCATACATCTCACCAACAGCATCACATATCGGGTTCAACCAATCGAGAAGGTGATTAAGGAAACGCAAAGAAAAAAGTAACAAATACCTATGATACAATGCAGGTGTATAGCAAGTGAAAAATCGAATGGTCAGCGCACAAATAAAATGATGATCGAAGCACCCACTGAAAAGATGTAACTCAACATTCTTAGAAAGAACGAATGTCATTATATACATAAGACATTACGATACATAGTTTGGTAACTTTTCAAGTGACAACAAAATATCATATGGAAAATTGATATTTGTATGGGAATATATAGAAATATGTATTTGCCATATCTCCGGAACCTCTGAGCCGATTTCGTGCAAACTTTAAACAAACCAACTACAGATCATCCCCTACATACCTTGGCTAAAATCGGTCGACCCGTTTCCGCAGTTAGTGGTGACATCAAAGTGTACACTTCTTTTTATATACATATACCTATAGAAGATAGATTAAAAGTTTTCAGTTTTAAGCAAACTAGTTTTTTAAAAGTTGCTTATTACAATTATATATATTTTGATTTTATATAAATTGTGATTTCCTGTACTCTCACTTTGAAACATTTTATTTATATTGTTAATAATTCCTAAAATATATTTTTGAAAACTTAGATACATTTTATTTATGGAATTTCGCGGTATCCATATTATCAATATTTGATGCAAAATAAAAAAAAAATCGTTACTGTCTTTAACAGTTCGTACATCCCTATAATCCTGACAACAACAGCTTCTAGAAATTACCAATGCGTCTGACATTATTTTTTTTGGTTTTATTTCTAATAGACTTAAAATATCAAATTGCTTGCGCCACCTCTTCAAAGTTTCTACAGACAAGCGTTTACAGAACACAACGCCAAAGAATGACAACCATATTTTATTATTAACAAGTTATTGTTGTAATTTTTCAAGAAGCTGAATTCAACGTTGCTTTAACGGTATAAATTTTGCAAATTTTTAATTATTAAAAATGTCAAAATTAGAGTATAAATCGTCCCATCGTCACCATGTAATTTTTTGGCCCCAAAATCGTCAAATCTGGCAGCTATGCCAATGATATCTAGTTTATTTTAAAAACTTTTTTAGTTATACTCGCAATCAGAATTATTAGCCAATAGGAAGACTGTTTTCTGACGTCATTAGACCGACACACGCCGAAAATGTCAATTTTACTTTCGGGATGGCGTTACCTTGTCTTCTATCAACCTCGCACTAACGAATACCTGACAACATCCGGCGGCAAGCATATTGTTATTAGATGCCGCCGATGTTTAAATTAGTCGACACAGGATTATTTTGTTCTAATTAGCTTCTCTTTTATATGACAAAATTTAGTTGTAAATCAAAGAATGAATCTCTACATCCAATTATTACTGTAAATTAAAACGAAAGATGCACTAAAAATAATTTAAAGATCACATTTTATAACATGAAAAATAATTTTGCTTGTTTTTGTTAGAATTTCTTATTTAATATTAATATTATTTTGACCGTTTGGGCTTTATTTTACGAAATAAATAATAAACTGTAACACAATTTTATAGTAATGACATAAATAACACGAATATAATTTAGGATTGCTGAACTTTTTTCAGGAAAAAATCTGTAATAGAAAAATTGAATATTGACAAATTCTTAAAAAACAACCTTGGAATTTGTAGCAGTTATTAAAAAAATATTACAAAAAAGAACATTTGGCAGCAATGTATAATTCGAAATGATGCAAAAATTTATAAACATGTTTTAAAATCACATCACTTTATTTATGAGAAGGATGACATCAACAACCATGGTCATTTTCTGAATTAGCAAATTATTAATTTACTGCTGTCATATTGGCCAGTGGGCGGATAATTTTTATACAATACATTTATTTGGACGACTTATGTTAATTATACCTCAATCAAAGACGAACTTTATAGCCAAAACAAGCTAAAAATCCAAATGTCAAAATACACACAAAACCTGGATAACTTGTACTATGTGATATATTTTCTTTTTCACTTTTAATAAATCAATTGACTATGAATAACAGTGTGGCATTTGTTTTTGTATCAACCATATACGGGCCTATAATATCCGCAACAAACGAACACGCACTACCGGACCACTCGTATACGGTTTGCAAAGCAGACTAGAAAAAGTTTCTTTTTTTATTGCTATTATTAAGACACTTTTGGGATTTGTGGTACAATTGTACCAAAATTGGTACAGCCAACACATTAATTGTACATTGGTACCAGTGCTGCCATTTGGTTGCAAAAGCAGTGTTGCCACAGCCAAAAAAAATTACAACCAAATATTCTTAAAAATGTAACAAAATGAGGAAAAAACTAACCAAAATTAAAAATTATTTTGATTTAGGGAAATTCCACTACAAATCAACAAGACACTCAAAATGAATACTTCGGACTATATTGAAACTTTTTTATTTATATTCCTTGACTCTCTAAATCCAAATATAATTTAAAAAAAAAATTATCTCTTATAGTTTTTAGCTATACTATAGGTTACACTATAGGACTTTTATAGAAAGCCTTTTAAATCTCAAAAAAATTTATTTTTATAATTTATTAATAAAATTTAAGTTTACAATTTGAAGTCTCAGTTTATAATCAAAAAATTTACACAAAAAATGTATGTATAAATTAAAAACAATATTTTCCAAAGCTATTCAGTTAACAAAAAAACTAAGTTAAAATAAATGAGAAGGATATACATTAGGTATACCTACAATATATTTATAAAAGTGGGAAAATTTCGCTTTTTTGAATATGCGCTCGAGGATTAAATATATTCTAATTCCAGTTCTATAAACCCTAGAAAGTTGAGTGATAGCTTATTTTAAAGGAGATTTCAAACGCTTTAATTTGATATCATGAAAAAAAATTTTTTTTGTTATATTTAAAGAAAAGTTTTATAAAAATCTATAAGTTTGTGTCTTTTATTTTTTTTTTTTTTAATTTACATAAATTTTTTAGTATGCCTTGGTTAGTTTACCATAAGAACTTCAGATTGGGACCATGGTGGGGTCAGAAGTTATGTTAAAACAACTAGAAACTATCAGTTTTTATTCATTTAAAATATGCATATCACAAATTTGTTTTTAGGTTGAGTTTTAAATTAATTTTTTAGATTATTACATACAATGAAATTTATAATCAAGCTTAAGTTCGTTTTTATTCTCTCTAAGAAAGAATTAATTAAATTACAAATTAGGTGATAATATTAAAGAAAAATTGGGAAAATTTAATTTTTAGACACCAGCACGAGTGGAATGCACATTTTCTAGACAGCCACGTCCGTCATCAGCACGACTTGTATCTAATCTACTTAGGGTAGTGTTTTAGTTGTAAACATCATCTATTTAACCAACCAAACACAGATAAAGGAATACGAGAAAACTTGTATTTAATTATCAATCGTCAGTTGGTGAAAACGAAGTCTACCACTACCTTAAGCTTCCCTCTTGTTGAATATTTTTACTTTAATATTTACCACCTATATTTTGTTGTTCCTTCAGCGAACCTTCGGTTAGCAATGAAGTTACTTTTTGTTTATTTGTTTTACTTCCAACATTCGTTTTTAGTTAACACTAATCTAGTATCAAACCAAACTTTGTTGAGTAAACAAGATTGCGCGGTGCATTGCGATTTTTAATTTTGAAAATTTTAATTATTATCAGTCGAACTGTTTTATGTATTACATACAATTAAATTTATAATCAGCTTAAGTTCGTTCGTTTCGTTTGATTATAAATTTCATTGTATGTAATACATAAAACAGTTCGACTAATAATAATAATAACTTATATCTGAATTACTTAAAACTTAAATTTTAGTTGGTGTAATTATCAGAAAAATATAACCAATTTTGGTTAAAAGTAACCAAAACGGCAACGCTGTGCACAAGTTAAATTTTTCGTAATCATAGCTGCCAGATTTGACGATTAGTCGTCATTTTGTCGATTTTGGGTCCTTAAAGTGACATGATGATGATAGGACGATTTATACCCTAATTTTGACGATTTTAAATAATTCCAAATTTGCAAAATTTATACTATTAAAGTAACCTTGAACTTAGCATAGCTCTTAAACAATGACAACAGTGACTTGTTAATAATAAAATTTGTACGAACCACTAAAGATATTAAAGATTTTTTTTCATTTGCATCAAATATTGATAATATTGACACTGCTAAGTTGATTTTGAGTTATATAAATTCCATAAATAAAATGTACCTAAGTTTTACAAATTTTAGAATTTTTAATAAAGATTTTGTTCCTGAGTACCTCACAGCTAGTTATTTAGAATTGTGTTAATTTTTATATAGAGTTATGTGATCAGATATTATCAAGACTTGATTTTGAAAATAAACTCTAGTTATATTCAAAATTAATCTATTTAATATTATTAATGAAGAAAAAAGATAGTTTTCTGTAATTATAAACAAAAAAATAGAAACTGATTCCAGGCAATTAAAATTATTACACCTAATAAATGTATACTGATAAAAACATAAGCTTATTGCATTATTAACAAAAAAATATGAGAGTTGCAAATGAGGGATTTTAGTCTTTAGTTTCCTATTTTGACCAAATTACAAAAATGATTGTTTTACCACATTCTTTAGCAAATGTGGAAAGACTATTTAAGTGAATACAAATAAGTAAGAAATATATCTGTATTAAAAAAAAGCTGGTTTGTTACTAAGATTTGTTAATTACGGAGTTTTTTGATATCTTTTGCCTTTAAAAAAATGTATTATTGGTAAAAAAAGCGTTTGACGTTTTTATCATGATTTTAATCTGCTATTTTGACGATAATGACGATTTTTTTCCAAAAATATTATGATATTACCTCTAGAAAAACCGGCAGCTATGTTCGTAACGCTGCCTTTACACATGCAAGTAATTAAACACAAGTTTTACATACATTATTATTATCATCTACGAAGATGGAGGAGAAATATACGAAAACCTTACAATTTGCTTGCGTGTTTAAACTTGCAGTTAAAAAGTTGGAGCGAAAGGTTTCGAAAATTGCTCATCTGTTTGCTTCAAGGCGAATTCATAATAGGTTTGAGCAGTAGGGCAACAACTACAACAAAACAACAAATTTGCCTTTAGATTTGCAGATATGAAACAATGTGTTTTTGACAAGACATTAGCAAAAAATCGAGAGCAAAAAACAATCAGCTCGGCTATCAACTCCCCCTGGTATGAATTCGCCTTGGTTTGCTTTATTTATAAACCAAAGTTACCAACAGCATTACATTTATAGGCTTGTAGGAAAACAGTAGACATCAATAAATATTGATTTTTTTTAATCTAACTTCTGAAATAACACCAACTATCTTTTTAGTGAATATTTGAAGACGTAAATTACTATTATTTTTAAATATGCAAAAATATGATAAATTATAATAATTTTTATCCATTTAATTCTATTTTTTTAATTGAAACTTTTCTGGCAACTCTGTTTATCTTTTTGACGTTTAAGTCCACTTTTACAATTGACAGCCACAGGGCAGACAGACAAGATTTGTTGGCAAGTGCAAGGCGAATTCATACCAGGTGGAGTCGATAGCCCAGCTGATTTTTTTTTGCTCTCGTTTTTTTTGCTAATGTCTTGTCAAAAAATACATTGTTTCATATCTGCTAATCTAATGTCAAAGTTGTTGTTTTGTTGTAGTTGTTGTCTTACTGCTCATACCTGGTATGAATTCGCCTTGGTCAAGTGGTTGAAGAGGTAGAGTGTGTAATTCATGACTATCGTACTGGACACTTTTTCGTTTCTATTTTCTGCTTTTTTCTGTGTTGCTTTACATTATATTTATCAAGTCGGCGTCTGCTTGCTTAAAATTTCTTTAAAAAGTACATATAAAACAGATTTTTAAACAAACACACACACATGTAAAGTATAGAATTTGGAAAAAATTTTCTTAATAACCTAGTGTCTATACCTGATAAAAATTTGTCTGGATAAACGTCAAACATCATATTAAAAAAAAAAACATTATTTTTAATACTGGGTTTTTTTATATTAAGTTTGACTTTTATCAAGACAAATTTTTATCAGGTATAGACGGTAGATTATGTCTATTGTAAAAGTTATAGCCCCAGTCTACATTCATACCTCCTGGTATGAATTCGTCTTGGTTTGCTTTATTTATAAACCAAAGTTACCAACAGCATTACATTTATACATTTGTAGGAAAACAGTAGACATCAATAAATATTGATTTGTTTAATCTAAAAGGATAAAATAAAATCATGTTAGTATTAAATGTAGACTGCCCAAGTTTTAACATGGTTGTTAAAACATTTGTTATAAAAACTTTTTTTATAATATTTCAATGACGATGTTGTTGTATTTTAGGTTGACAGTAGTACTTGCGAACAGTGCCATCTGTTGTGCAATGGCACTCCTACTATCTGCTCTGCAATAAGCATTCAAACAACATTGTTGGACAACAGAAAATTATGTTTAAAATGACATAAACACGCTTTCGTCACCTATAACCACATGCACAAATTAATTCC
Organism: Phasia obesa; assembly: GCA_949628195.1. Taxonomy (NCBI): domain Eukaryota; kingdom Metazoa; phylum Arthropoda; class Insecta; order Diptera; family Tachinidae; genus Phasia; species Phasia obesa. The sequence goes on from OX451220.1 coordinate 4,275,443, forward strand.
ATTGCTCTGCCGGCGTCATGTCTATGTTTTGTTCAATTTGATGACTAGTCAAGACGGCCTCTTACGACAGAGCAAAAGAGAATTAAAAAAATGTCTGCCCTGTTTCAGTCTATTGTAAAAGCAGTCTGGGAAAAATTTCTTGCCAGTTTAGACTGCTCTTACAAATGACAGAAACAGGGCAGATATTTTTTGATTTCTCTTTTGCTCTGTCTGAAACCTTTCACAATAAGACATAAACAAGACAGACAGATTTTTGCACATTCTAATTTCGGATTTATTTACTATACATGTCTTTGTGTGTTTGAAAATCTGTAGTACATGTACTTTGTTGAGAAATTTTAAGCAAGTAGACGCCGACTTAAGAAATACAATGTGAAGCAACACAGAAAAAAGCGAAAAGCAGAAATGACAAACGAAAAAATGTCCAGTGTGATAGTCATGAAATACACACTCTACCTCTTCAAACCCTAGCCTATAGATCTCGTCTGTCTGCCCTGTTTCTGTCTATTGTGAAAGGGGACTGACTTAGCAGTGTGGCCAGGTCTAAAAATGTTTCGCAGCCAAATCTGGTTTGAAATAATGCTAAACAAGATTTCCAAATGCTAAGAAATAATGGTAAAATTTAAAATTTATTTTTTTAATGAATTTAGCACTTATAAAAAATTTATTTTTTAAAAAATTGCTTTATAGTATATCGTTTGAATAAAACAAAACTGATTAAAAGAAGAAGTGGTAAAAATGGCCCTTAAAAGCTGAACAAAGTCTTTATTTATGAATAAGTCTTAAGCTGCCTTAAGCTAATCTCAAAAATGAACGAAAAGTCTGTCAAATGCTTAAGCAATTTATTGAAGACTTTTAGGTGGCAACAATGTACTTACATGAATCTAGAAACTATTATGACACAGTTTTGCAAAAAAACCCCACGTCTCCATTAGTCATTAATATGTGTTAACAAAAGTCAAACTTAATATGAAAAAAAAATATTATTATTAATACTGTTTTTTTTATATAATGACGACGGCGGTTAATATTTTTTTCTGAATAAATGAAATTTGTTAACAAAAAGGTGTTGTGTTGTTGATTAAATAACACAGCACAACAAAATAAAAAAAATTTCATGTGCTCTTAAAACCACTATATAATTTTGATGTATCATGACTACCTTTGTACAAAAATGGTAAAATTTTTAAATTCTATGGATAGATTTTTTTTAAAAATTTTTTTTTTAAAATTGCAATTTTTTTGAGACGTTTCTTCAAATAATTAATGATAACTCAAAAACTACTAGTCCGATATTATTAAAATAAATTCAGAAAAATTAAGATTTGCATAGCCTTTAATTCGTCTATATATCGCGTTTCAATCGGATCAATAGTATCGGAGTTATAATAAAAAACTTAAGAAAAAATATATTTTTTACGTAAAAATGGCAAAAATTTTCGTTTTAAAAAAATCATAAAAAATCAAAAACGGCAAAAAACTTCCAGATTCATTTTTTTATCGCATAGCGACATATAATAGCAACAAAATGAGATATCGACCATAAAAATCGATTGATTTTTTTCGAATTTATTCACATTTTAGTGAATTCGCTCATTTTCACAAAATTTTAGTTTTTTGCTTGATATACGCATTATAGCGGGTTTTCAAATGTGTGAAAAACATAAATTTTCCAATTTCAAGGGGTGCATGTCGGATTAATGTTAGATTTGATGAGAAACTTCCACCCACAAAATTTTAGTCGAATTCGACAACGTTAACACGTAGCGCATAGGCCCCAAATCTGAAAAAAAGCGTTTAAATCGAAAATAATTGACAAATTTTCAGTTTTTGCAAAATTAACGCTATTTATTTCCCCTTTTGCAAAAAAGTGGATCCTGGTCCTTAGGGCAAACACAATGAGATTTATAATAAGCTACATGTCTTTAAGTTTTCGAGTTATTACAATTTTCACTGGCCATTATATGTCCTTGAGAACTTGCCGAAGACAATTTACAAAAACATTTTACTTTTAAAATTTTTTATTTTTTTCTTTTTTAACAATAAAATATAAAATTTCGCTAAAATTGACTGATATCTTCCTATTACACAACGCAACAAAATAAAAAAATTAGATGCTTTTGAAACCACTATACAATATCCAGGTACTGCCAAAGTGTTTTGGATGAATGAGAAATGTATGGCAAAACAAGTACGCGAAATACTGTTTTGGGCAAAACACGTATTTCTGTGGGACACGTGTTACTGTGGAAATACAGTATTGAATGTAGAAAATTGTTTGGAACAGATCTTTATGGCATTTTTATGATTTTCAGAATTAAAAAAGTAAGCAATAAAGGAAAAGTTTTTTAATTTTACATAAAAATGTTCTAGTTTTCTTGCTCATGGCTGATTGAAAATTATGCTTTTGTTACCGAAAACACTTGTTGAATGAATAGAAATGGCTCAAGGAGCTCTTATAAATAATGATACTAAAATTTCGAACAACCCTTAATGTGGTCCTATTTTTTACCTATTCCCAAGAATCGTAAAAAACATTAAGGAATGCTATGCAAAAAATCAATCTTTACAGGTAGCCAGCGGAAAAACCCAATTCGGCGTGCACGCAAATTTATGAACGTTTATTACTTGCCGCCGCAATTGTCAAAATGAAGCAAGGGCGACAGGTAGCCAACAGAAAAGGAGCATTTCATCGTTTATCAGATTTCTACTGAAATCGTAAAAATTAAAAAACTTTTCCTTTATTGCTTACTTTTTTTAATTC
>OX451220.1:4278406-4541327 GCA_949628195.1 Phasia obesa
TAAGTGTACACTTTGATGTCACCACTAACTGCGGGTCGACCGATTTTAGTCAAAATTTCAGTGTATGTTGGGGATGGTCTTTAGATGGTTTGTGTTTGCACGAAATCGGTCCAGTGGTTCCCAAGATATGGCATTTACATTTTCCTATATATTTCCCTACAAATATCAACAAAATGCACTTAATTTTTCATATTATAATTTTTTGTTGTCACTTGAAAAGTTACCAAACCATGTATCGTAATATCTTATGTACTTATTAATGACATTCGGTCCATCTAATTGGAATGTTGAGATGAATCTTTTCAGTCGTTGCTTCGATCGTCATTTTATTTGTGCGCTGACCACTTGCTATACACCTGCATTGTATCATAGGTATTTGTTACTTTTTTCTTGCGTTTCCTTAATCACCTCCTCGATTGGTTGAACCCGATATGTGATGCTGTTGTTGAGATGTATGCAAACGCTTTGTCGCGAAACTATAATTGTTTTTCCTCTATTGAGAGTGAATTTACAAGATAAACAAAACCGAAACAGGTTAATCATTTCGCAAGCACTTAGAAGGGCTCTAAGGGTGGATCCAGGCAACGCCGGGTAAAATACACTATTAAACAATAAAATGCTCCGTCTTTTTTATTTCGATTATAATAAAACGCCTTCCTTGTTTCTTATAGAAACTTCTTTTTTAAACATTTAGAAATAATTTGTTCTCTTTTGTTCTCCATTTCAATTTTTATGAATGTACATACATATGTATAACACAAAGCACGAACAGTTGTTTTCGTACGGAATGTGCGATCGGTTTCGTCCTTTGCAAGGCGAATTCATACCAGGTGTGAGCAGTAGGGCAACAACTTTAACATTAGACTAGCAGATTTGAAACAATGTATTTTTGATAAGACAATAGCATAAAAACGAGAGCAGAAACAATTAGCTGGGCTATCGCCTCCACCTGGTATGAATTCGTCTTGGTTCTTTGCTTAAGCAAATGAAATTTGACGAAACTTAACGACAAGTTTGGTTAAGTACACTATAGTTTGCCACGTATGATTTATATGTGTTGGCACGGTTGCTTAAGTTGGCTTAATCTAGCTCATGCGTATTATAGTTGGTCCTTTAAACTAAAAGGATTTAGCTAGCAAAAATTTTTTGTTATAAAACAGTGTTTCAAAATTGAAAATTTGAAATGGTACTCAGCTTTAACTGAAAAAGTACTTTTTCCAACTAAATGGTGTGCATCACTCAACTCATAAGTCCCGCTCCACACTTGCAATTTTTGTTTTTGTAACATGTTTTAAATTCTAGTTTGAAGTTGCATTCGTGTCCATATTTTAAAAATTATGTTTCTGACGACTGTACACTTTTATACAGTCATTCTCAGAACGAAAAGAGCAAACAACAATAGAGAGCCGCAGTAGAGTGTCAAGTACATGAAAAATTTTGACGCAGCCATTACTATTTCCTCTCCCAACAACAAATACATGTGTTGCAGAAACAAAAATTGCAAGTATGGAAAGGGACTAAACAATAAAATACTCTTTCTTTTAAATTACCCCCCGTCACGATTAGATACTAACATGTCTTAAACTTAAAGGTTTTATTAGGAGCTAAATTTCTTTATTTTAAATTTTTTTAAGGCCTTTTCCAACTATTTGATTGATTCTTATAAAAATTGCATACGTATTAAATTCCCTTAACAATACATTACGATAATTTAATAATAATTTAATAATTACGAGGGTAATCACGTAAGTTCTTTTGCAACTACTATTATTTAACCGATGCTCGAAACATTCCTGACATGTTGTATTTCTGTGACAATAGATTGCAATAACCTTTTTTTGTCCACGAGGGCAATCGTGTAAGGCCTTTTCCAACTATTTTATTGAACTGTTTATTATAAAACTTTGCATACTATTAAATTCCCTTAAAAATGCAAAATTGTGAGAATCTACGTTTGGCGTAAGTTGTTTTGAAATTCAGATCCAACATCTGTGAAAATTTTAAGAGTCTACCTTTTATGGTTAACTCTATAAGTTTAAGTATTTGTTGTTGCCACAGCAATACATCTTGTGTGAAATTTTTAAGACCCTAGGTTTCACGGTTCCAGACCGATAGACATTGTAGCAACAACAATACGTTTTTACCCTTTTGTGTACGGAACCCTAAAAACGGTTAAATAAAATAGTTTAAAATGACTTAAATAACAAATTTTTAAAATAATATTACTTTTATTAAATAAATAAACATATTTTTATGTTTTAAGATTCATAATTTATAATGAAACAACAATTTTTGCAAAATTATGCAGTTAACCGCAGTGGTATATAAAATTAACACATATAACATATAAAAATAACACTATTGCGTTGTTCTTTTTTAGCTGATAAAAATCAACCCTTACGATATAAAATGAATTGTTGTCTTTTTCTTCCACAGAATTGTTTCTCATCTCATTTTTGTAATGTATGTGTTGTTTCATTCGTTTCGTAAACTTCGGCACGAAACATGTTTTGAGTTGAAAATAATGCGAATGATTTAAAAGCATTCATGCAGATGTCTAGTAAATACATATGTATGTATAACACAAAGCACATTTCTTGCTGTTTGTGTAATTTTGGCCAAAAGTACTAAGTGTACACTTTGATGTCACCACTAACTGCGGGTCGACCGATTTTAGTCAAAATTTCAGTGTATGTTGGGGATGGTCTTTAGATGGTTTGTGTTTGCACGAAATCGGTCCAGTGGTTCCCAAGATATGGCATTTACATTTTTCTATATATTTCCCTACAAATATCAACAAAATGCACTTAATTTTTCATATTATAATTTTTTGTTGTCACTTGAAAAGTTACCAAACCATGTATCGTAATATCTTATGTACTTATTAATGACATTCGGTCCATCTAATTGGAATGTTGAGATGAATCTTTTCAGTCGTTGCTTCGATCGTCATTTTATTTGTGCGCTGACCACTTGCTATACACCTGCATTGTATCATAGGTATTTGTTACTTTTTTCTTTGCGTTTCCTTAATCACCTCCTCGATTGGTTGAACCCGATATGTGATGCTGTTGTTGAGATGTATGCAAACGCTTTGTCGCGAAACTATAATTGTTTTTCCTCTATTGAGAGTGAATTTACAAGATAAACAAAACCGAAACAGGTTAATCATTTCGCAAGCACTTAGAAGGGCTCTAAGGGTGGATCCAGGCAACGCCGGGTAAAATACACTATTAAACAATAAAATGCTCCGTCTTTTTTATTTCGATTATAATAAAACGCCTTCCTTGTTTCTTATAGAAACTTCTTTTTTAAACATTTAGAAATAATTTGTTCTCTTTTGTTCTCCATTTCAATTTTTTATGAATGTACATACATATGTATAACACAAAGCACGAACAGTTGTTTTCGTACGGAATGTGCGATCGGTTTCGTCCTTTGCAAGGCGAATTCATACCAGGTGTGAGCAGTAGGGCAACAACTTTAACATTAGACTAGCAGATTTGAAACAATGTATTTTTGATAAGACAATAGCATAAAAACGAGAGCAGAAACAATTAGCTGGGCTATCGCCTCCACCTGGTATGAATTCGTCTTGGTTCTTTGCTTAAGCAAATGAAATTTGACGAAACTTAACGACAAGTTTGGTTAAGTACACTATAGTTTGCCACGTATGATTTATATGTGTTGGCACGGTTGCTTAAGTTGGCTTAATCTAGCTCATGCGTATTATAGTTGGTCCTTTAAACTAAAAGGATTTAGCTAGCAAAAATTTTTTGTTATAAAACAGTGTTTCAAAATTGAAAATTTGAAATGGTACTCAGCTTTAACTGAAAAAGTACTTTTTCCAACTAAATGGTGTGCATCACTCAACTCATAAGTCCCGCTCCACACTTGCAATTTTTGTTTTTGTAACATGTTTTAAATTCTAGTTTGAAGTTGCATTCGTGTCCATATTTTAAAAATTATGTTTCTGACGACTGTACACTTTTATACAGTCATTCTCAGAACGAAAAGAGCAAACAACAATAGAGAGCCGCAGTAGAGTGTCAAGTACATGAAAAATTTTGACGCAGCCATTACTATTTCCTCTCCCAACAACAAATACATGTGTTGCAGAAACAAAAATTGCAAGTATGGAAAGGGACTAAACAATAAAATACTCTTTCTTTTAAATTACCCCCCGTCACGATTAGATACTAACATGTCTTAAACTTAAAGGTTTTATTAGGAGCTAAATTTCTTTATTTTAAATTTTTTTAAGGCCTTTTCCAACTATTTGATTGATTCTTATAAAAATTGCATACGTATTAAATTCCCTTAACAATACATTACGATAATTTAATAATAATTTAATAATTACGAGGGTAATCACGTAAGTTCTTTTGCAACTACTATTATTTAACCGATGCTCGAAACATTCCTGACATGTTGTATTTCTGTGACAATAGATTGCAATAACCTTTTTTTGTCCACGAGGGCAATCGTGTAAGGCCTTTTCCAACTATTTTATTGAACTGTTTATTATAAAACTTTGCATACTATTAAATTCCCTTAAAAATGCAAAATTGTGAGAATCTACGTTTGGCGTAAGTTGTTTTGAAATTCAGATCCAACATCTGTGAAAATTTTAAGAGTCTACCTTTTATGGTTAACTCTATAAGTTTAAGTATTTGTTGTTGCCACAGCAATACATCTTGTGTGAAATTTTTAAGACCCTAGGTTTCACGGTTCCAGACCGATAGACATTGTAGCAACAACAATACGTTTTTACCCTTTTGTGTACGGAACCCTAAAAACGGTTAAATAAAATAGTTTAAAATGACTTAAATAACAAATTTTTAAAATAATATTACTTTTATTAAATAAATAAACATATTTTTATGTTTTAAGATTCATAATTTATAATGAAACAACAATTTTTGCAAAATTATGCAGTTAACCGCAGTGGTATATAAAATTAACACATATAACATATAAAAATAACACTATTGCGTTGTTCTTTTTTAGCTGATAAAAATCAACCCTTACGATATAAAATGAATTGTTGTCTTTTTCTTCCACAGAATTGTTTCTCATCTCATTTTTGTAATGTATGTGTTGTTTCATTCGTTTCGTAAACTTCGGCACGAAACATGTTTTGAGTTGAAAATAATGCGAATGATTTAAAAGCATTCATGCAGATGTCTAGTAAATACATATGTATGTATAACACAAAGCACATTTCTTGCTGTTTGTGTAATTTTGGCCAAAAGTACTAAGTGTACACTTTGATGTCACCACTAACTGCGGGTCGACCGATTTTAGTCAAAATTTCAGTGTATGTTGGGGATGGTCTTTAGATGGTTTGTGTTTGCACGAAATCGGTCCAGTGGTTCCCAAGATATGGCATTTACATTTTCCTATATATTTCCCTACAAATATCAACAAAATGCACTTAATTTTTCATATTATAATTTTTTGTTGTCACTTGAAAAGTTACCAAACCATGTATCGTAATATCTTATGTACTTATTAATGACATTCGGTCCATCTAATTGGAATGTTGAGATGAATCTTTTCAGTCGTTGCTTCGATCGTCATTTTATTTGTGCGCTGACCACTTGCTATACACCTGCATTGTATCATAGGTATTTGTTACTTTTTTCTTTGCGTTTCCTTAATCACCTCCTCGATTGGTTGAACCCGATATGTGATGCTGTTGTTGAGATGTATGCAAACGCTTTGTCGCGAAACTATAATTGTTTTTCCTCTATTGAGAGTGAATTTACAAGATAAACAAAACCGAAACAGGTTAATCATTTCGCAAGCACTTAGAAGGGCTCTAAGGGTGGATCCAGGCAACGCCGGGTAAAATACACTATTAAACAATAAAATGCTCCGTCTTTTTTATTTCGATTATAATAAAACGCCTTCCTTGTTTCTTATAGAAACTTCTTTTTTAAACATTTAGAAATAATTTGTTCTCTTTTGTTCTCCATTTCAATTTTTTATGAATGTACATACATATGTATAACACAAAGCACGAACAGTTGTTTTCGTACGGAATGTGCGATCGGTTTCGTCCTTTGCAAGGCGAATTCATACCAGGTGTGAGCAGTAGGGCAACAACTTTAACATTAGACTAGCAGATTTGAAACAATGTATTTTTGATAAGACAATAGCATAAAAACGAGAGCAGAAACAATTAGCTGGGCTATCGCCTCCACCTGGTATGAATTCGTCTTGGTTCTTTGCTTAAGCAAATGAAATTTGACGAAACTTAACGACAAGTTTGGTTAAGTACACTATAGTTTGCCACGTATGATTTATATGTGTTGGCACGGTTGCTTAAGTTGGCTTAATCTAGCTCATGCGTATTATAGTTGGTCCTTTAAACTAAAAGGATTTAGCTAGCAAAAATTTTTTGTTATAAAACAGTGTTTCAAAATTGAAAATTTGAAATGGTACTCAGCTTTAACTGAAAAAGTACTTTTTCCAACTAAATGGTGTGCATCACTCAACTCATAAGTCCCGCTCCACACTTGCAATTTTTGTTTTTGTAACATGTTTTAAATTCTAGTTTGAAGTTGCATTCGTGTCCATATTTTAAAAATTATGTTTCTGACGACTGTACACTTTTATACAGTCATTCTCAGAACGAAAAGAGCAAACAACAATAGAGAGCCGCAGTAGAGTGTCAAGTACATGAAAAATTTTGACGCAGCCATTACTATTTCCTCTCCCAACAACAAATACATGTGTTGCAGAAACAAAAATTGCAAGTATGGAAAGGGACTAAACAATAAAATACTCTTTCTTTTAAATTACCCCCCGTCACGATTAGATACTAACATGTCTTAAACTTAAAGGTTTTATTAGGAGCTAAATTTCTTTATTTTAAATTTTTTTAAGGCCTTTTCCAACTATTTGATTGATTCTTATAAAAATTGCATACGTATTAAATTCCCTTAACAATACATTACGATAATTTAATAATAATTTAATAATTACGAGGGTAATCACGTAAGTTCTTTTGCAACTACTATTATTTAACCGATGCTCGAAACATTCCTGACATGTTGTATTTCTGTGACAATAGATTGCAATAACCTTTTTTTGTCCACGAGGGCAATCGTGTAAGGCCTTTTCCAACTATTTTATTGAACTGTTTATTATAAAACTTTGCATACTATTAAATTCCCTTAAAAATGCAAAATTGTGAGAATCTACGTTTGGCGTAAGTTGTTTTGAAATTCAGATCCAACATCTGTGAAAATTTTAAGAGTCTACCTTTTATGGTTAACTCTATAAGTTTAAGTATTTGTTGTTGCCACAGCAATACATCTTGTGTGAAATTTTTAAGACCCTAGGTTTCACGGTTCCAGACCGATAGACATTGTAGCAACAACAATACGTTTTTACCCTTTTGTGTACGGAACCCTAAAAACGGTTAAATAAAATAGTTTAAAATGACTTAAATAACAAATTTTTAAAATAATATTACTTTTATTAAATAAATAAACATATTTTTATGTTTTAAGATTCATAATTTATAATGAAACAACAATTTTTGCAAAATTATGCAGTTAACCGCAGTGGTATATAAAATTAACACATATAACATATAAAAATAACACTATTGCGTTGTTCTTTTTTAGCTGATAAAAATCAACCCTTACGATATAAAATGAATTGTTGTCTTTTTCTTCCACAGAATTGTTTCTCATCTCATTTTTGTAATGTATGTGTTGTTTCATTCGTTTCGTAAACTTCGGCACGAAACATGTTTTGAGTTGAAAATAATGCGAATGATTTAAAAGCATTCATGCAGATGTCTAGTAAATACATATGTATGTATAACACAAAGCACATTTCTTGCTGTTTGTGTAATTTTGGCCAAAAGTACTAAGTGTACACTTTGATGTCACCACTAACTGCGGGTCGACCGATTTTAGTCAAAATTTCAGTGTATGTTGGGGATGGTCTTTAGATGGTTTGTGTTTGCACGAAATCGGTCCAGTGGTTCCCAAGATATGGCATTTACATTTTCCTATATATTTCCCTACAAATATCAACAAAATGCACTTAATTTTTCATATTATAATTTTTTGTTGTCACTTGAAAAGTTACCAAACCATGTATCGTAATATCTTATGTACTTATTAATGACATTCGGTCCATCTAATTGGAATGTTGAGATGAATCTTTTCAGTCGTTGCTTCGATCGTCATTTTATTTGTGCGCTGACCACTTGCTATACACCTGCATTGTATCATAGGTATTTGTTACTTTTTTCTTTGCGTTTCCTTAATCACCTCCTCGATTGGTTGAACCCGATATGTGATGCTGTTGTTGAGATGTATGCAAACGCTTTGTCGCGAAACTATAATTGTTTTTCCTCTATTGAGAGTGAATTTACAAGATAAACAAAACCGAAACAGGTTAATCATTTCGCAAGCACTTAGAAGGGCTCTAAGGGTGGATCCAGGCAACGCCGGGTAAAATACACTATTAAACAATAAAATGCTCCGTCTTTTTTATTTCGATTATAATAAAACGCCTTCCTTGTTTCTTATAGAAACTTCTTTTTTAAACATTTAGAAATAATTTGTTCTCTTTTGTTCTCCATTTCAATTTTTTATGAATGTACATACATATGTATAACACAAAGCACGAACAGTTGTTTTCGTACGGAATGTGCGATCGGTTTCGTCCTTTGCAAGGCGAATTCATACCAGGTGTGAGCAGTAGGGCAACAACTTTAACATTAGACTAGCAGATTTGAAACAATGTATTTTTGATAAGACAATAGCATAAAAACGAGAGCAGAAACAATTAGCTGGGCTATCGCCTCCACCTGGTATGAATTCGTCTTGGTTCTTTGCTTAAGCAAATGAAATTTGACGAAACTTAACGACAAGTTTGGTTAAGTACACTATAGTTTGCCACGTATGATTTATATGTGTTGGCACGGTTGCTTAAGTTGGCTTAATCTAGCTCATGCGTATTATAGTTGGTCCTTTAAACTAAAAGGATTTAGCTAGCAAAATTTTTTTGTTATAAAACAGTGTTTCAAAATTGAAAATTTGAAATGGTACTCAGCTTTAACTGAAAAAGTACTTTTTCCAACTAAATGGTGTGCATCACTCAACTCATAAGTCCCGCTCCACACTTGCAATTTTTGTTTTTGTAACATGTTTTAAATTCTAGTTTGAAGTTGCATTCGTGTCCATATTTTAAAAATTATGTTTCTGACGACTGTACACTTTTATACAGTCATTCTCAGAACGAAAAGAGCAAACAACAATAGAGAGCCGCAGTAGAGTGTCAAGTACATGAAAAATTTTGACGCAGCCATTACTATTTCCTCTCCCAACAACAAATACATGTGTTGCAGAAACAAAAATTGCAAGTATGGAAAGGGACTAAACAATAAAATACTCTTTCTTTTAAATTACCCCCCGTCACGATTAGATACTAACATTTCTTAAACTTAAAGGTTTTATTAGGAGCTAAATTTCTTTATTTTAAATTTTTTTAAGGCCTTTTCCAACTATTTGATTGATTCTTATAAAAATTGCATACGTATTAAATTCCCTTAACAATACATTACGATAATTTAATAATAATTTAATAATTACGAGGGTAATCACGTAAGTTCTTTTGCAACTACTATTATTTAACCGATGCTCGAAACATTCCTGACATGTTGTATTTCTGTGACAATAGATTGCAATAACCTTTTTTTGTCCACGAGGGCAATCGTGTAAGGCCTTTTCCAACTATTTTATTGAACTGTTTATTATAAAACTTTGCATACTATTAAATTCCCTTAAAAATGCAAAATTGTGAGAATCTACGTTTGGCGTAAGTTGTTTTGAAATTCAGATCCAACATCTGTGAAAATTTTAAGAGTCTACCTTTTATGGTTAACTCTATAAGTTTAAGTATTTGTTGTTGCCACAGCAATACATCTTGTGTGAAATTTTTAAGACCCTAGGTTTCACGGTTCCAGACCGATAGACATTGTAGCAACAACAATACGTTTTTACCCTTTTGTGTACGGAACCCTAAAAACGGTTAAATAAAATAGTTTAAAATGACTTAAATAACAAATTTTTAAAATAATATTACTTTTATTAAATAAATAAACATATTTTTATGTTTTAAGATTCATAATTTATAATGAAACAACAATTTTTGCAAAATTATGCAGTTAACCGCAGTGGTATATAAAATTAACACATATAACATATAAAAATAACACTATTGCGTTGTTCTTTTTTAGCTGATAAAAATCAACCCTTACGATATAAAATGAATTGTTGTCTTTTTCTTCCACAGAATTGTTTCTCATCTCATTTTTGTAATGTATGTGTTGTTTCATTCGTTTCGTAAACTTCGGCACGAAACATGTTTTGAGTTGAAAATAATGCGAATGATTTAAAAGCATTCATGCAGATGTCTAGTAAATACATATGTATGTATAACACAAAGCACATTTCTTGCTGTTTGTGTAATTTTGGCCAAAAGTACTAAGTGTACACTTTGATGTCACCACTAACTGCGGGTCGACCGATTTTAGTCAAAATTTCAGTGTATGTTGGGGATGGTCTTTAGATGGTTTGTGTTTGCACGAAATCGGTCCAGTGGTTCCCAAGATATGGCATTTACATTTTCCTATATATTTCCCTACAAATATCAACAAAATGCACTTAATTTTTCATATTATAATTTTTTGTTGTCACTTGAAAAGTTACCAAACCATGTATCGTAATATCTTATGTACTTATTAATGACATTCGGTCCATCTAATTGGAATGTTGAGATGAATCTTTTCAGTCGTTGCTTCGATCGTCATTTTATTTGTGCGCTGACCACTTGCTATACACCTGCATTGTATCATAGGTATTTGTTACTTTTTTCTTTGCGTTTCCTTAATCACCTCCTCGATTGGTTGAACCCGATATGTGATGCTGTTGTTGAGATGTATGCAAACGCTTTGTCGCGAAACTATAATTGTTTTTCCTCTATTGAGAGTGAATTTACAAGATAAACAAAACCGAAACAGGTTAATCATTTCGCAAGCACTTAGAAGGGCTCTAAGGGTGGATCCAGGCAACGCCGGGTAAAATACACTATTAAACAATAAAATGCTCCGTCTTTTTTATTTCGATTATAATAAAACGCCTTCCTTGTTTCTTATAGAAACTTCTTTTTTAAACATTTAGAAATAATTTGTTCTCTTTTGTTCTCCATTTCAATTTTTTATGAATGTACATACATATGTATAACACAAAGCACGAACAGTTGTTTTCGTACGGAATGTGCGATCGGTTTCGTCCTTTGCAAGGCGAATTCATACCAGGTGTGAGCAGTAGGGCAACAACTTTAACATTAGACTAGCAGATTTGAAACAATGTATTTTTGATAAGACAATAGCATAAAAACGAGAGCAGAAACAATTAGCTGGGCTATCGCCTCCACCTGGTATGAATTCGTCTTGGTTCTTTGCTTAAGCAAATGAAATTTGACGAAACTTAACGACAAGTTTGGTTAAGTACACTATAGTTTGCCACGTATGATTTATATGTGTTGGCACGGTTGCTTAAGTTGGCTTAATCTAGCTCATGCGTATTATAGTTGGTCCTTTAAACTAAAAGGATTTAGCTAGCAAAAATTTTTTGTTATAAAACAGTGTTTCAAAATTGAAAATTTGAAATGGTACTCAGCTTTAACTGAAAAAGTACTTTTTCCAACTAAATGGTGTGCATCACTCAACTCATAAGTCCCGCTCCACACTTGCAATTTTTGTTTTTGTAACATGTTTTAAATTCTAGTTTGAAGTTGCATTCGTGTCCATATTTTAAAAATTATGTTTCTGACGACTGTACACTTTTATACAGTCATTCTCAGAACGAAAAGAGCAAACAACAATAGAGAGCCGCAGTAGAGTGTCAAGTACATGAAAAATTTTGACGCAGCCATTACTATTTCCTCTCCCAACAACAAATACATGTGTTGCAGAAACAAAAATTGCAAGTATGGAAAGGGACTAAACAATAAAATACTCTTTCTTTTAAATTACCCCCCGTCACGATTAGATACTAACATTTCTTAAACTTAAAGGTTTTATTAGGAGCTAAATTTCTTTATTTTAAATTTTTTTAAGGCCTTTTCCAACTATTTGATTGATTCTTATAAAAATTGCATACGTATTAAATTCCCTTAACAATACATTACGATAATTTAATAATAATTTAATAATTACGAGGGTAATCACGTAAGTTCTTTTGCAACTACTATTATTTAACCGATGCTCGAAACATTCCTGACATGTTGTATTTCTGTGACAATAGATTGCAATAACCTTTTTTTGTCCACGAGGGCAATCGTGTAAGGCCTTTTCCAACTATTTTATTGAACTGTTTATTATAAAACTTTGCATACTATTAAATTCCCTTAAAAATGCAAAATTGTGAGAATCTACGTTTGGCGTAAGTTGTTTTGAAATTCAGATCCAACATCTGTGAAAATTTTAAGAGTCTACCTTTTATGGTTAACTCTATAAGTTTAAGTATTTGTTGTTGCCACAGCAATACATCTTGTGTGAAATTTTTAAGACCCTAGGTTTCACGGTTCCAGACCGATAGACATTGTAGCAACAACAATACGTTTTTACCCTTTTGTGTACGGAACCCTAAAAACGGTTAAATAAAATAGTTTAAAATGACTTAAATAACAAATTTTTAAAATAATATTACTTTTATTAAATAAATAAACATATTTTTATGTTTTAAGATTCATAATTTATAATGAAACAACAATTTTTGCAAAATTATGCAGTTAACCGCAGTGGTATATAAAATTAACACATATAACATATAAAAATAACACTATTGCGTTGTTCTTTTTTAGCTGATAAAAATCAACCCTTACGATATAAAATGAATTGTTGTCTTTTTCTTCCACAGAATTGTTTCTCATCTCATTTTTGTAATGTATGTGTTGTTTCATTCGTTTCGTAAACTTCGGCACGAAACATGTTTTGAGTTGAAAATAATGCGAATGATTTAAAAGCATTCATGCAGATGTCTAGTAAATACATATGTATGTATAACACAAAGCACATTTCTTGCTGTTTGTGTAATTTTGGCCAAAAGTACTAAGTGTACACTTTGATGTCACCACTAACTGCGGGTCGACCGATTTTAGTCAAAATTTCAGTGTATGTTGGGGATGGTCTTTAGATGGTTTGTGTTTGCACGAAATCGGTCCAGTGGTTCCCAAGATATGGCATTTACATTTTCCTATATATTTCCCTACAAATATCAACAAAATGCACTTAATTTTTCATATTATAATTTTTTGTTGTCACTTGAAAAGTTACCAAACCATGTATCGTAATATCTTATGTACTTATTAATGACATTCGGTCCATCTAATTGGAATGTTGAGATGAATCTTTTCAGTCGTTGCTTCGATCGTCATTTTATTTGTGCGCTGACCACTTGCTATACACCTGCATTGTATCATAGGTATTTGTTACTTTTTTCTTTGCGTTTCCTTAATCACCTCCTCGATTGGTTGAACCCGATATGTGATGCTGTTGTTGAGATGTATGCAAACGCTTTGTCGCGAAACTATAATTGTTTTTCCTCTATTGAGAGTGAATTTACAAGATAAACAAAACCGAAACAGGTTAATCATTTCGCAAGCACTTAGAAGGGCTCTAAGGGTGGATCCAGGCAACGCCGGGTAAAATACACTATTAAACAATAAAATGCTCCGTCTTTTTTATTTCGATTATAATAAAACGCCTTCCTTGTTTCTTATAGAAACTTCTTTTTTAAACATTTAGAAATAATTTGTTCTCTTTTGTTCTCCATTTCAATTTTTTATGAATGTACATACATATGTATAACACAAAGCACGAACAGTTGTTTTCGTACGGAATGTGCGATCGGTTTCGTCCTTTGCAAGGCGAATTCATACCAGGTGTGAGCAGTAGGGCAACAACTTTAACATTAGACTAGCAGATTTGAAACAATGTATTTTTGATAAGACAATAGCATAAAAACGAGAGCAGAAACAATTAGCTGGGCTATCGCCTCCACCTGGTATGAATTCGTCTTGGTTCTTTGCTTAAGCAAATGAAATTTGACGAAACTTAACGACAAGTTTGGTTAAGTACACTATAGTTTGCCACGTATGATTTATATGTGTTGGCACGGTTGCTTAAGTTGGCTTAATCTAGCTCATGCGTATTATAGTTGGTCCTTTAAACTAAAAGGATTTAGCTAGCAAAAATTTTTTGTTATAAAACAGTGTTTCAAAATTGAAAATTTGAAATGGTACTCAGCTTTAACTGAAAAAGTACTTTTTCCAACTAAATGGTACTTTTTGTTAAAAAAAAATAATTTTAAAAAATAAAATAAATAAGAAATATTTGATTGGTTTTTATATATTGAATCTGGATAGTAAAATGTGGATCCTCGCACAACAAAACGGAAGACTTTACTATTCAGCAATGCTTTTTAATAACATTTGATGTTGTTATAAATCAGCTGTTTTTCTTAGCAAGTCGAGTATTGTTAATTTAACTACAACTATTTTTTGTCGTTTACTTTATCAAAATATTCTAAATAATTAATATTTATAATCAAAACACATACATATGTATTTTACTTACCTTAAAAAAATTAATTTAAACAATTTTTAGAAATAAAATTTAAAAAAAGAACAAAAAATGAAGCACTCGGGTGAAAAGTTTTGTATATTTTGTTTATTATTTTTCATTCCTCTTCGTTCTTTTCGCTATTTTGACATTTTGTTTGGCAGAGTTGCCATTTATTTTTGTTTGTATTTTTATTTGTTAACCATAGTTTAGTGAATCGCAAATGCGTTAGTGCAAGCAAAAAAACGTGTTGATATATTTAACTAGGGTTAGATCGTTAAAAGTTAGTGAATTGCACTACGGTTTTTAAGATTTCAGTTCCAATGAATTATATAGTTCAGTTTTATGATCGCTGTCTAGAAAGATATCAGGTTTGTTAATACTTATGCAGGTGGTCATATAATCCTTATAAATACTACAGGATATAATATATATCATACACATATGTAAGTATATATACAGCCAGTTCACAAACAATTTGGAAATAGTTTGCCTGAACACGTTAAGTTGAATCATTTTTACGTTACAGTTTTAAAATGGGATTTTTTTGTTTTTAAAACTTCTAATATTTTTTCCATCAAAAGTTATAATAACATTGATAAATTTTTTGAGAAGATGCAGTCGGTACTCCGATCAGTGATAATTGTAAAATATTTATTATTGCAAAACGCTGACATCATTTTTAGGGTTCCGTACACAAAGTGTAAAAACGTTACCCTATGGTTTTTGCTACAATGTCTGTCCGTCTGCCAGCGCCTTTTATCTCTGGAACCGTAATTGGTAGAATCTTGAAATTTTCACAGATGATGCATAGGTGTTGCCGCTATAGCAACAAATACTAAAACTTATAGGGTGTTCCAATAGAGAGGTGTTATTCACGAAAATGTGTTTATTTCTTGAACAGTAGCTGGGATACACTTGAAATTTAAAAACAGTAATTCAGACTTAGTTCACTATATAAACAAGTATAAAAAAATAAAACTAAAAATTAAAGGGTGTTCCGATAGTGGTGTTATTTGCAGGTGTAAGGCCTAACTTTTGAACCATAATATGTGGCCTCTTGAAATTTTCACAGAAGGTGTATATCTGTGGCCGCTATAGCAACAAATATTGAAATTTATTTCTTGAACTGTAGGAGGCATACACTAAAAATTTACAAACAGTAATTAAAACTTAGTTCGCTTTACAAATAAGTCGAAAAAATAAACCCGATAGTGGTGTGATTTGCAAGTATAAGGCCTAAGTTTTGAACCATAATAGGTAGACTCTTGAAATTTTCACAGAAGGTGTATAACTGTGGCCACTATAGCAACTAATACTAAAACTTATAGGGTGTTCCGAAAGTGACGTGTTATTCGCCTTTATGTCTATATTTCTTGAGCTATAGGAGGCAAACACTTAAAATTTGAAGACAGTAATTTACTCTATGATCGCTTTCTAAACAAGTATATAAAACCTTAAAATTAAAGGGTGTTCCGAGAAGACGTGCTTTGCGTGTATATGGCCTAAGTTTTGAACGATAATAAGTAGATTCTTGAAGTTTTTACAGGAGGTTTATTACTACGGCCACTATAACAAATAATAAAAATTAAAGGGTGTTCCGACAGTGACGTGACTCTCATGTATAACGTCTTATTTCTTGAACCGTAATAGGTAGACTCTTAAAATTTTGTTCAGAAGATATGTTGCCACGGCCGATAGGACAATTACTAAAAATTAAAGGGTGTTCCGACAATGACATGTTTTTCACGTATAGTGACAATTTCCATGGCCGTTTTAACAAATACCAAATTTAAAGGGTGTTCCGACAGAGACATGATTTTTACTTAAATAGCCTTATTTTTTGAACCGCAGTAGGTAGACTCTTGAATTGTTTACAGTAGATATTGTACTTCGGCCGCTGTAATAATTACTAATTGCAAAAGGGTGTTCCATCAGTGACATATTATTCATGTACCTTACCTTATTTTTTAACCACAATAGGTAGGCGCCTGATATTTTCATAGAAAGTGTACTACCATGGCCGTTATAACAACAATTCCTAAAATTTAAAGGGTGTTCCAATAGCGATGAAGTTTTCGCGAATATAATTTTGATTTGATTTTAAAAATAAAGGGTGCCCCATAAGACATAAAAAAATCAACAACTTGAATTTTTAAAGTCGTACTGCGGTATTATTAACATCAAAAAATACTAAAGTACTAAATTTTTCTACACTATTCTAAAAGGACATATATTTTGTTCATACATACTTTTAACCCACAATAAAGCGTATGTAGTTTTTTTTGACGGTTCAATTCAAAGTTTACCTTAGAACTGTACTTTAAGTGACTCCTATTCATTTCTGAAGGCTTTTAATTCATATATGTACTCATCATCATGTGATAGAAAATTTTACGCTGATTTTATTTAATATGTGAATAATTTTATTTTTATTTCTTCCTTTTTGTGGCTTAATGGTCAAAAACTGACCGTAGAAAGTGTTAGTAAAGCAGTTCTATAGAAACAGCGAAGTAAGGATTAAGTTCCTGTTATTCTCTCTAAGTAACAACATGCACAAATTAATTCCGTTGCTCTGCCGGCGTCATGTTTATGTTTTATTCAATTTGATGACAAGTGAAGACGGCCTCTTAAAGTTACCTATGGTTTACACATGCAAGTGCAAGCTCGAAAAACACATATTTCGAAATTGTTGCTAATATATATATATATATATATATATATATATGTATATATATATATATATATATATATATATATATATATATATTTATATACATATAATAAAATAGTAACTCATTTCCGTCTGTCTGTCTGTCTGCTTTTCGTTTGTGTTAGTAAACTACTGGATGGATTTTAACAAAATTGTGGCCATATGAGTACCAGAGGTAGTATCCTGGTACTAATATAGCCAGAGAAAGTGGAGAAAAAGCAGTGAAAACGCAATTTCCGGTTTCAAGGAACTGAAATTTTCGGTTTAAGACTGGGATATTTTTAAAATAGAAGCACTATAAAAGTAAGATTCTTTTAATTGGTGTGGAATACTTTCAAATCCAAATCGAGTAATATATTGTCAGGACGCCACGCGACGTGGCAGGCCACATTATAAAAATTTAAAAAAAGTATACTATTGTGTGTAATATTAATTTTAATTAGTTTCGGAGTAACGGATCCCTAAAGTTTCTATGTAAATCTTAACTATTTAATGGAATGAGATAATATGAATATCACTGGAATGGTAATTAAAAGTACTATCTAACTTAATTGAAATTAATGAAAAATATTATAAAATATCAAGCAAACACAAAAAAAAAGTTTTTTTGAAGTGAAAACTTCTTTAGGCACGTTGAGCACTTTTTGGTTGAAGAAAAAATACTGATTTTATAAACCGTCGTCACCAAAAACCGCCGTCACCAAAAACCGTCGTCACCATTATTGATTATTATTGAACTGAAAACTACTTTGGATGAAGAAACAATATTGAACTCAAAAACCGTCACCATTATGTACGATTTGGTTAAAGAAAAATTATTGAACTCGCATCATCGTCACCATGGTCAACATAACGTTTGTTTTTATAGGTCTACTGGTTTCTATAGATAGATAGACTGCGTGACTGTGTGATTGATTGTATGACTGACTAACTGACGGTTTGACGGTCAGACTATTTGACGGTCTGACTGTTTGTCGGTCTGACTCACTGTCTGTCGGTCTGACTGATTGTTTGACGATCGGACTGTTTGACAAACTGTCTGATGGTCTCAAAGAATGTCTGCTGGTTTGTCTGGCTGACAGTCTGACTATCAGATGGTCCGTCTGTATGTCTGACTGTTCTGTCCATCGGTATTCCTACCATTCAGTTTGTCTTTATGCAAACAAATGAAAGCTGTGATTTCATTTATTCTATTGGCACAATGATAATTTAAACACACAACCGTTAGCAACGTTGCAATGTTTTAGTAAAAAAAACTAAACGAAACATGTTTTGATTCTCTCTGATACAGATTTTGTGCTGATTCACTCAAAATTTTTATATTGCTCACTGTAACACATATTTTTACAAAGAAGTTTATGCGTGTAGTGTAATGATTTAATATGATTAAAAAACAAATGAACTAATGCAGATCTCTAGTATTTACTTTACTACTCGTTTACTGCGTCACCTAAGCATATATAAATATATATATTTATACATACATACATATACATACATACTTAGATATGTATGTACATATATGTATAATTTCAGAAAAAGTTTAAAAAGTTTAAATTTACACACAAGCGGACATTTAAAAAAGAAACAAAACTTGTAGAGCCGAAAACTGTAGTAAAACTGTTAACTGCAATAACAAAAAGATTATTATCAATATTTGTATTTAATTATTCCGTGAAAACTTAAATGACCCTTTTGCTTTGTATTTCAAAAAAAAACCGTGCGAAAAAGTAATCACAAGTCACTTAGTTTTCACTTCTATTGGCAATCCCAACGATTGGCAGCCCTGCACTTTTTTTTGAAGGATTTTCTTGTCTATGTTCTGGCAAAAAGAATGAAAATTAAAAAAAAATATTTTTTTGCTCATCTAAAATGTTTCCCAAAGGTAAAAAGCAACCCAATTGTTTTCGCTACAATGTATGTCAGCGCCTCACAGTGGCTGAAAATCGTTTTTCGTTGGCCCAAATTCTGTAACTTTTGAACTGATCAAAATATTGAAATAATTTTTTTTTAATGGATAGATATTTAGCTCAGCTTGATTCAGTTTTAATTACATTAAAATTGATTGAGGACTTTTTAAGGAATTCGAGGTCAAAGTTGAACATTTTAATTTTTTTAACTTTCAGAGTGAAATATGGGTTTATTCTGTGTGTAACATAGTAAAATATCCCTCTAAGATCCAAAAAAGTATATATATTCTTGATCAGTGATGAAATCTAAGACGATATAGCTATGTCCGTCTGTCCATACGTCCGTCTGTCCATCCGGCCGTTCGTCCATTCGCCTGTCTGTATGAACACGATTCAGTCTAAACGAAAAGAGCTAGACCCTTGAAATTTGGTACATATATATCTTGGAGGATAGGGCAGGCTAAGTTCGTAAATGGGCCAAATCGGACCAGGGGGAAAAAAATTCCCCGTAAGAAGAACTAAACCAACCCCTGAAAAACTACACATTTTTACAAGTTTTTTGTAAATTTGTTAAGCAAATGAAACATTTTTATGTCAAAGAAGGTTCAAGGTCTTTACCCTGGAGCCAGAAAATCATAAAAATTTATTTTTGGACCCCGCCCCCTTTTTGTGGGCGTTTATATAGCATATTATATGAAAATTAGTGTCAATAATTAACAAATTGTATTACCTAAGCCTAGATTGCATAAAAAATTAATTTTTAAGCTTTCATGACGAATGGAAAATATACTCGGATCTTCTGCGCTACCTTCACCTCAACCCCCCCCCAAAAAAAATTTTTTTTTTGGTTAAGCAACAAGAAAATATAATTTTTATTCATTTGACTTAAATATTAATTGCAAATAATCCATATTTTGTTCTGTGCTATATCTGTTCTTTAGTAGTTTTTTGGCTTCTTCATCTAAATCCCGATGGTCCACTTTCCATTGATTTCAAATACTGGATATGAACGGATCTGACGTTGCCAATAATATATTAAATAGATCTTCATTTGTTGAATTCCGTGAAATTTTCCTAGTATTGTGCTCTCTATAAAATATGTAATCCTTGTTCCTTTTTTCCTGAGCCTCCTCTGATAGATCTAAAAGTGGCACCAAATGATATTTAATGACATCTTCACCATGATAAAGGATTTTGTGAACTGTTGTTGTACTGTATTGCATCATTCGGAGTTGGTATACTTTTAAGAATCCCTTTTGTTCTCGGTGGACTAGCTTTAACAACTTTTTCAATGATATCCACTTTTGTAAATTGGTTCTGTGATCGTAATTGATGTAGGAAAGATTCTTTTATATTTGTAGAACCAAAGGCATCGTTAATATCTTTAAGCTTCCGCCTCTTAGATCTATCGCTGCAATTGTCCACTAATGAGTTGCGTGGTCTTCCAGCCTTATCTTGCTTTGCTGTTTCTGCAGCGACAGTAAGTTGACCTTCTAACCACTTTGCACTATTTATATAAAATTTTTGTTTACTGTACATAACTTCTTTGTAGCGTTTTTTTAGTGCTTTGACGAAATTATATAATTGCTCTTGCATTTCGGTGCTACACGAATTTAAGTTTAATTTTATTTTAACGTAACTAAGAACATCTTCCTGATTTTTGTTTCTAAAATACACTTCGGCCAGTTCTTTATAACTGAAGCTCTCCATTTTCTTTTGAATATTTTTATTTGCGTTTGTTATGTTTTATCCGTACACTTAAAGGATTAAGTTATTACTGAGTAATCCCTTAACGAATCCGTACTTTTATAAATTTTTAGATACATGTTCTTCACACACTGATCTTTAATTTCATAGCAGGTAGCGCTTAAATTGAACAAAACTGCACTCATGCGTCAATATGGGGTTGTTTTTTAACTTTAGTGGTTTAATGTGGCAATTATTGTTATAAAATTGTTTATGACTTTGGTTGACCCTAACATTTGATAACAGGTAAATTTAGAAAGAGATCATATGCTTCCTGTAGAGCCCATTGTGATAATTTTATTACTTATTTTTTGCTGATCAAAACAAAGCCATTAAGTTATACGTAGCCTAAACTAAACAAATAAACTTTTATTCAAAAAAGTGAAAATTTAATACACCATTGTATATGAATTTTTTTCGAGTAATTTCATTAAAATGGAAAAAGTGTTCTACAGGCGGCTCGTGGCGGGTGCAAAAGTATATATAGCCTTAAAGTGGACACTTTCACCTTTCTCGTGGTTGTATACGTTTCTTGTTCCCTTTTGTTCCCTAGAAGTTCTATTCCACTAAAGTTTAAATTTGAGGAAAATATAGTAGTTTCATAAATATTTCATAACGCCCCTAATATTAAACGCTGGAGCTGTGTCTACTTACAACAACTAAAGACAATAATCCTACCAACATTATAAAAAAAACCGCAGACCATTATCGATGATAGCTTGCGAGTAGTAACCATTTAATTTTGATAAAAAACCAAAGAAAAACACCTTTTTCTGAAATTAAAAAAAAGTTGAGTTTGACAGCATGCCACGCCCACAATTATCAATATTTTAACATAATTTTTTGGCTACCTTAATTTGGATATATTAACTACAAAATGACGTAAAAATTTTAAAAATCGGTGACAAAAAAAAAATTTACTTTTGGCCAACGAAAAACGATTTTCAGCCACTGTGCGCCTTCTATCTCTGGAACCGTAATAGGTAGACTCTCTGAATTTTCACAGAAGGTGTATAACTGTGGCCGCTATACCAACTACAACTATAACTTTTAGGGTGTTCCAAAAGAAATGCGTTTTTCAAGTATATGTGTTTACTTCGTAATCAGTAGGAGGAATAAAATTAAAATGTATATAAATAAATAGTCAGGAGATTTGCATGTATACGGTATAAATTTTGAACCATAATAGGTAGAGTCTTGAAATTTTTACAGGAGGTGAATTACTGTGTTAGTACAGTGACACTTATTTTGCCTTTTTACCGCAATAGGTAGGCTCCTATTATTTTCATATAAAGCTATAAAAATAATTACTAAAATATAAATAGTAATTTATAGCAAAAATATAAAAAATAAAAATAAAGGGTTTTGCGAGAGTAGCAAATATTTTCGAATAGTTGTAGCCTAATGTTTGAACCGGAACGGGTAGATATTTTACACCTACGCAAACTATGTACATATTTCTCCCCTAGAACAAATAACAAAACCAAAAATTAAAAGGTGATTCGATAATGACTCGATTTTACATATATAACCTTATATTGACACTTAAAATTTATGCATATTATATTTAACAATATTTACTGTAACAACAAGAAACAAAAATATAAAATTTAACACGTTCGCCACTCAGCAATTTTTGGAGCTTTCAATAAAAACTCACGAAGAAAAAAAATATGTCACATATTAGTGACATGAGTTTTCTACACTATTTTCTTAAGAAAAACTGTGTGACATGTATATGTGTCATACAAAAAGTCACATATAAGTGACATGAGTTTTGCGATGACTTGGTGTCACATATGTGAGGCACTAAATGGTTTAATATCTTTTAATAAAATAAGTTTCAAAAATTTTTGTGTTTGACATCAATCCAATCGCTTTCATTTGTAACAATTCCACCACTTTCAACTTCTAAAATATCATCGTTTTTAAAAAATTATCTTTCTCAGACTCTTCACTGTCACTATTTGAAGCAAAACTGCTTCCAGAATCTTCAAAATCCACATCACTTTCGCTGGAACTCAAAATAGCTTTGAGATACTAGTTTTTTCTATGACCTTCCATTCTAAGCAAAGTTTAAATTGTTAACAGCAATAAAAATATTTACACTTTTACAAATTAGAACTTGTCTGTATTGCTATTGTGATACGAATGAACTATTTCAAATGCATTTAAAGTTAGTTTTCATATAGAATAGCTCACAAGAAAATTACCTCCTACAAACTTCTATGAAATTCAAGCTTAATGTATTTAAATAATAATGCGACACATATATGTGACATGAGTTTCTATGAAAACATATAAGTATATATATATATACATATACATATATGTGACGCTGAGTGGCGAACGTGTTAATAATAATGGGGTGTTCCCTTAATGTCTTAAGGTTGCGGAATTTGACTTTCTCTTCTTAACCTTGTAGGCAGACACTTGATATTTACACAGGATATTTAGTACTATGCTCTAGTAGAAAAAATAATTAAAAATTAGAGGGTGCCTCATAAGACGTGAAAAAATTATAGACTTGAATTTTTAAAGTTGAACTGAACATAGTTCGAAACCGTACGTGTGTGAGTCTGACTCGCACTTGGCTGATTTATTTTTATTAATTTCATTTTAATTGGCTTTCCTTTGGCACTCATATTACCTCATTCCGCCCTAAAATAGTCGAGATAAACCATACTTTAAAATAGTCGAGATATACTATACGCCCAATTTGTTCTTTTTTTGACATTTTGTTTAAAATTAAATTTTTATATATATATATATCTTAAATTATAATTTCGAAATAAATTTTTTATACAAAACAAAAATACAATTTGTTTTTTCTTTAGTCAAAAAGTAGACAACACATGCAATTATTCAAAATTAGAAACCTACAACTTTAATTTTTAAGCGGAAAAACTTAGGAAATTCTTTTAAATTTTGTATTATAAAGTGAATTATTATATAAACTCATAGGGTTAAAGAATTAATTATATTTTACTATTTTAAACATTATTGGACATTTGATATTCTTATAAATTAATACAGTTAGTCATTAGTTTTGTTTTGAAATGATATTACATATGAATATGATATGAACTAAACTTAATTATTATATAAGCAGTGTGTTGAACTTTGTAAATTAAAACAGTATATTTTTTTCATTGTATAAAATCGTCACTTTTTACGAAAAAAATCGTCAAATCGGAAATTTGAAACTTTTTGGACAAAAAACTTCAAAATTACGATAAATCGTCAAATATGGCAGCCGTGTTCACGTAACATGTGTAGTTTTTTTGTATTTAGTCATAATTTTCGTAAGTCCCCTTTTAAGGCAGAATTAGTTGATTTGTATAGTGCAGTTACGAATCAGCTGACTAAAACTGTAAAATAATTAAAACATATTTCTGTTTATTTAAAATGTATCATAACTAACTGCTACAGAAAATAGATTTTGACGTAAAGTATTTCAAACTTTGGTATATAACAGATAGCAAAAACCGCGAAAAATAAAAAAAACGAAGCCAAACCATTCTTTTAATATAAAAAAATGACGAAATATTTAACAAAAGTAACTTACATTATTATTTTCCATCTACGATTTGTCTAACTTAGCCACAATGTTGAACGATAGAAAATGTTAAATTGTATCACGATACAAATCAACTAATTTTACCTTTACAATAGACAGAAACAGGGCAGACAGAGATAGAGTGTGTATTTCATGACTATCGAACTGGTGCCATATTCTGTAATTCTCCTCGCTAAAGCTATCGCTAAAATTCTAAAAATGTATTAATAAATAACGTGTATTCTTACATATTTTGACATTTTTAGTATTAAACACTGATTTTAAGGACATAAAAAGAGCATTGAAAACTGAATATGTCAAAATATGTAAGAATACACGTAAATTATTAATGCATTTTTAGAATTTTAGCGATAGCTTTAGTGAGGAGAAATACAGAATATATCACCAGTTCGAATTTTTTAAAGCATTTTTAGATCTTTAGCGATAGTTTTAGCTACGAGAATTACAGAATATGGCACCTGACATTTTTCCGTTTCTCTTTTCTGCTATACGCTTTTTTCTGTGTTACTTCACATTATACTTCTCAAGTCGGCGTCTAATTGCTTAAAATTTCTCAACAAAGTACATATACCACAGATTGTCAAACACTCACACATGTAAAGTAAATAATTCCGATAATAGAATGTGTAAAAATCTGTCTGTCTTGTTTATGTCCAATTGTAAAAGATTTAAGACAGAGCAAAAGAGAATTCAAAAAATGTCTGCCCTGTTTCTATCTATTGTAAAAGCAGTCTAACATCTGTGAAATATTTTATTACTTAAGACAAGAACTAGGACCCCCCATAGGCTAGTAGATAGTGTACTAGTCTATAAGCCTGGGGGTTGTGATTTTATTGCTAACAAAGACTCTAGACCCAATAAAGTATTTAATAAATAAACACAATGACTACAGGGACAAGCCCTGATAGTCATGAGTTCTTAAATTAACATATCAATTTAATTTTGATAACATAGAAAATTCATACTTGTATGTATGTATGTATGTAAATACCCTGTCGGAAACTGAGTTAACTTTAAACTAACTTTAAGCTAACTATTTCGCAACTAGTGTTGACTGACACTTTGATTACTTTTTTAACCGACTTCAAAAAAAGAAGGAGGTTATCAATTCGTCTGAATGTTGCTTTTTCTTTTTTATGTTTGTGCCCGCAGAACTCAGTCATTTCTGAACCGATTTTAAAAATGTTGCACTATTAGAAAGGTTATGGCTACAGATTGGTCCCATTTTAAAAGAAGTTCAAAATTTTAAAAATTAAAGGGTGTCCCCATACAACATAAATGTTTTTTACGTGTATTATGAACATTATAGGTCACCAATTTAAAATTAAAAAAAATGCGTATCACAGTAGCTCCCAACAACAAAAAGTAATTAAAAAATAAAATTAAAAATTAAAGGGTGACCCCATAGGTGACTTAATTTCACCTTTATTCTCCTATCTTTTGAACCGTTATAGAAAAACACTTGAAAGTTGCACAGAATGTTCGTTACTATGTCTGTTATAATAAGTATAAATATTTAAAATTAGAAATTAAAGGGTGTCCCATTAGTTAGTTTATTTTGATATATATATGGCCAAACTTTTGAACCTTTATAGACAGACAGTTGAAATTTACAAAGTACTTGTATTGCTAAGTCCGCTAAAATAACAAGTGTAAAATATGAATTTGGAAATTAAAGGGTGTCCCAATAGTTAATGTAAAAGTAATATATATGGCCAAACTTTTCAACTGTTATAGATAGACAGTTGAAATTTACAAAGAACCTATATTGCTTAGTCCGCTATTAAAACAAGTATAAAACTTGGATCTATAAATTAAAGGGTGTCCCCATTATTGATGTTATTTGACCATTATGTCCTCATCTTTGGAACCGTTATAGACAAACACTTGAAAAATAGACAAAATGTTCACTACTATGTCTCGAATAACAACAAGTATAAATATTTAAAATTGGAAATTATAGGGTGTCCCAATAGTTGATGTAATTTGATGTATATGGACACAAAGTTAAAATTTAAAAAGAATCTGTATTACAAAGTGTTCTTTAAAAAGTATTTATATTAGAATTTGAATTTAAAGGGTGTCCCAATAGGTGACGTCATTTGATATATATGACCCTATCTTTTAAACAGTTATTGATAAACACTTAACAATTATACAGAATGTACATTACTATATCGGTTATAATAAGTATAATTATTTAAAATTATAAATTACAGGGTGTCGCAATAGTTTATGTAATTTGATGTATATGACCAAACTTTTAAACCGTTACAGACAGAAGGTTGAAATTTACAACGAACCTGTATTGCTACGACCGCTATAACTAGTATAAAATTTGAATTCGGAAATTACAGGGTGTCGCAATAGTTACCGTCTTAAAGAAACATGCTTTTAAGTTTGTCTGTTTTGAAGTCGGTTTTTTTTTTGCAAGAATTATAATGTAAACAACTAACTATTTTAACATTGCGATGTCCCAGGCGGTAGTCAATTGTCCGACTCTGCATTACTTTGCAACTAACTTAAAGTTAACTTTCTGAAAGTTAGCTTTCAGATAACTTTCTGTAGCTAGCTATAAACTAACTACTTTTCCGTTGGCTATAAGTGGGTTTTTTTAAATTAACTATAAGTTAAGTTAGAGTTAAGTCACCTAAACGTTAATAGTTCAGACGTTAGCTGAAATCTTACTTTTTGTAGCTAGCTGCAACCTAACTATTATTTAGTTAGTTGTCATTTTTGTTTTTCAAAGTAAAAATTATTCAAAAATTTTAAAATAAATTTTGAATAAATTTTATTTTGAAAAACTAACATGACAACTAACTAAATAACTGGCTACAAAAAGTTAGTTTTTAGCTAACGTCTTAACTATTAATTGTAATTTGTTGTAATTTATGAAAAGTAACATTTATTAAAAACATAAATATACAAAATATTTGATTATTTCAAAAAATTAACAAAAACAAAAATTCAAATTTTAAACAGCATTAAAGGCCGGGGGACACAGAATAAGTCAAACGTTATACGTCGTCTTTTTCATTTGAAAAGTTGAAATACAGGTTTTGTTATGAGCGCTGTCACAATTAGTACTTCTCCGTCAAAGCAAAGTACGAAACTTCGGCAACTTTTAACTTTTGACGTACGTTAATTAGTTTGATAGCTATCAATTGATTTTTTGAGTTGCAGCAAAAATAAAACAAATACAACAAAATAAAGAAATTAAATAAAGTAAAATGGAAAAAAAGCTTTTTAAGTGTTTAATTTCTTGATGTAATATTCGTCAACTGTAGAGTGTTTATCATGTCATAACTACAATAAACAACACACCACATATTTTTTACACAAATAAAATAAACAGAAAAGAGAATCTAATTACACTTGCTTTACATATGTTTAAATAATTTCAAATGTAACAATAAACCTTAAGAAACGAAAAAGTATATCAAAGTATGACACACTTCATAAGCGACACACAAACAAGACCACACATAAATGCAATAAAAATGATTAACATGGGTCAAAGCACTTGAAAGGGATCATTTATGTTTTGGATAGCGGAAATGATCAGAAAGAAAATAAAACATTTTAAGTAACTCAGTTTCTAAAAATTAAAAATAAAACTATTAAAAATATTGAGTAAGGTTTTGACCAATCGTAAGGTGGCAATTGTTGTAAGTGAGTCTTACTTTGTAATAGAAAGAGCAAACTATAGAAGTATAAAAAATTTGTAAATTATTTAGATTTAGTATAAATAGTAAGAAAATTTCAAATAAATATTAGAACTAATTTTGTGATCTAAAGAAAAACAAGAGTGTTCTCAATTATTCTAACTGAGCATCTTAACCGATAGCTTAGCGGAATTAAAACGTGTTGCAGCTAAGTGCAACATCCTAAACATTCTTAGCAAAATAGGGAAACATAATCGGCGATCCTGTTGTTTATTATAGTTATGACATGATAAACACTCTACAAACAAACTACTAAGTGTGTCAACCTCGTTCGTCGTTACACCCCGTCTCCATTAGACATTAACATGCCTTAACAAAAGTCAAACTTCATATATAAAAAATTATTTTGAATACTGTTTTTTTATATGAAGTTTGACTTTTGTTAAAAAATGTTGATAGCAAATGAAGACGGTGATTTACTTTGATTTCGGTTCAATACGTCAAAGTATAAAGCATGAATGATTCTATGTCCCCCGGCCTTAACACCTCTCATGATTGTTCATAAATTCCAATAACATTAAAAAATCAACAACACTTTTTTTATTATTTTGGATAAATAATAACTTTAAACAACCTTAAATCTTTTTATTTTTAAACTTTAAACCTCTTTTATTATTTATGAAAAAAAAACTTTAAATTTTACCCGCGAGAATATTTACTAATAAAAACTCTAAGCTGTTAACTGAAGTCGGCATCGTCAACAACTAGTCGGTGACAGTGGCCGGCAGCTGTATTAATGTAGTATAAACTTTCCAACACTACGATTACTTTTACTTAATTGATTGGAGATTAATATTGATTATTATATAATTAATATATAATATTATCATTATATATAATTATTATATATAATTATATAATGATTATATAATCATTATATAATTATTATTATATAATTATTAGTTTTGTTACATAATCCTTTACTTGTAATATAAAAATAAAATGTGTACATACCCAAGTGCGCTATATTCCGACAGCTTAGCCGACGTTACTTAGTAAATATAGCCTTGGAGGCGTTTCAATGCTAATCAACTTTGACTTCTTTCAAAGGAAAAATAGAGAAGCAAAATGGGAAAAAATAACGACTAACCAAACACAACAAATTTACTGACCATAATATTAGTTAACGAAAATGTTGCATTGCATAGTAGTTGGCTTAAAATTAATCCATAAAAGTTAACTTAAAGTTGGCTATTTTTGTAGTCAGGGATACGTATCTAACTAACACTTAATTGTTGTGCTTCCTTTTATAGTTACAACTTAATTATTACTCCTTTAGTTTTTACTTCTATAAATAATTATTTAAATTAATTATTGATTGTTTTAAATCTTTTTGATATCTGTTAATTATACTCTTCACCACAGGTGGTGGTATATATAAGTTTGTCATTCCGTGTGTAATTTCTACAATATTCATTTCCGACCCCATGAAGTATATATATTCTGGAGCCTAATACATAGAGAAGTTGATTAAGCGATGTCCGTCTGTCCGTGTTCGGGTTAAAATGTCATTTGCCAAGGCACCAGAAGAGATACAAAAAATTTATGCACACCAATCTGTCAGCCACACCAATAAAAGCAAAATAAGTATTTCTACAACAATGTCAGAGTTTACGATGTAGCTGTCGTCTTCAATATGATTAGTAGCTGACAACACGGCGACAATAGTAGCCAACAGAATTTGTTTTCATTTGTCTTCTATTTCTTTAAAGCATGAATAATGAATTTTTCTCATACGACTTAATTTAAGTAAAAAGTCAACAATATGGATAATGCTGTACATGTCTGTATAAATAAAATCACCGTGGTGAAGGGTATAGAAGATTTGGCACGGCCGAATATAGCACTTTTACTTGTTAATTGTAATATTGACTTGATTGTTGTAGAAAAATTGTAAAAACTAAGAATTGAAATAATAATCAATATTATCTTTCGATCAATAAAATTCATAACAATACCTATAAACGTGTGTATTTTATTTTTGACAGTTTGTAGTCGGTATCCTGATGACGTCCATTTGTTTAATGCACCTAGGTTTTAAAACAGAGATATTATCTATTTAAAAATCAAACGCATTTAAAAAAATATGTCACTCTATATACGTATGTATGTATGTATGTATGTATGTATGTATGTATGTATGTATGTATGTATGTATGTATGTATGTATGTATGTATGTATGTATGTATGTATGTATGTATGTATGTATGTATGTATGTATGTATGTATGTATGTATGTATGTATGTATGTATGTATGTATGTATGTATGTATATGTACACTAAGGGAAAAGATGCGGGCTAAAATTAAGCTGTGTCGGGCTTGAAATTCTTGATTTTAGATTAGATCAAGAATGGAATTCTAATTTCAAAACCAGAAATTCTTAAAACAAGCCCTACGTACTTGTTTTAAGCCGAAACGATTTTAAAACAAGAATATCATTCTTAGTTTGTGGAGATTTCTTTTAGTTTTTCTTCGGCGTATGTACTGTGTATTGTGAAAAATATTTTAATGGAAAATTGTGAAGTAATTAATATTGATGGAAGCTCCGCAAATAATTGGATGGCTGTAGCAGTTGTTCCAGCGGAAGAAACCAGTTTGCACGTTTCGGGGGAAGAAACAATAGAAAGCGGATCATGCTTTGCTCTACAAACTTTTCAAAAGGAAATATGTGGTATGCCTTTAGAAAACTCAACTGAGCTTCTGCTTTTGAGTGTTGAAAAAGAACCATCTCAGAATGTGGCTGAAAGCCAAGATGAGGAGAGTTTGAAGAATCTATTAAAAGAATTTAATTTGGAAACTGTCTTCGAATATTTAAAGGGTAAGTATTTTGTATAACATTGTAGGTTGTATACATCATTATTTTTTGTGATATGTATATACTCAAGCTGCACAAGTGACCTATAGGAGTTTAGAGTTTATGCAAAAAGAAGACATGAAAAAGCTATTCCTCCGTTAGGCCTGCTCATGGAATTTCGCGAGAAATTATTTGTTTGGAAGAAAAAACATGTAATAATTTTTGTGTTTATGAAAATTTCATCTTCCAATGTTTAAAAATATTTACCTTAGTTTGGAATAGATGAACGTACTATGTCAATGCCATCGAAAGTGGACGACTGGCTGGAAACTGTTCAATATCCAAAAAACACTTCCTTAAACTCTTCTACTGCAAATTTATCAGTCTGTGGAAAATTGCTGAACAAAGATTTGAGTGTTATTCTCAATGAAACATCAAAAGGAAAGAATATCCTCGAATTTTATAATTAAAAGCAAAACTTAACAAATGAATACAGAAATGAATTGATAAACATCATAGTAGAAGAAGTAATCAATAATAATATCAGTCTGCATGCGAAAGATTTTTTGGTGTTAATTATAGGTGTTTTTCCAAATGAAAAGCCATATGTTAAATTCATGCACTAAATATCTCGAAAAGTGAAACTTTTCTTTCCAAAAGGATTACTATTTCATACCAAGACAAGGACGAAAAAATCCAAGCGGTAAACTTTATGCTAAATACAAAAATAGATAATCAAAAAAACAAAAACTTCTGAACGACGAATTGGAAAAAATAATTCCGACAAAGATTTTTCTTCTGAAACCTTGCGAATTAATAGTGCACTCTCCACCGGAATAGACAAATCAATACTTTTGGCGTTTAAAACATATTTAGGCAGGGATACCTCTGACTGGAATGAGCTTTGTGAAAAATGGAAATTAACTTTTAAGATCCGCCAGCAGGACTTAAACGAAATGGGAACCATTGATTTTTTTAATTCTTGGCCTAAGTTGTCAGATGCCAGAGCGCAGTCATTTGTAAA
Source organism: Phasia obesa (assembly GCA_949628195.1). NCBI lineage: Eukaryota > Metazoa > Arthropoda > Insecta > Diptera > Tachinidae > Phasia > Phasia obesa. Next base: position 4,310,561 of record OX451220.1, read on the forward strand.
TGATTGTTCAGTAGTCTTATATTTTGATTATATACATATGCATTTACATATAATTTACCTATATTAAAATCGATTTTGATTTGTTATATCCAGCATTAATTGGTTGAAATATAGAAAGTATCTCAGTACTCACTGTTCGGAAAATATACCGCTGAGAAAACCAGAAGACGTGGATTAAAGTCTTATTAATTTTGATCAAATCCTCAAATCAGCTGCCCAACATGCAACAGTATTCAAAATGGAAGGATTTTTAGGGGAAACTAATTCTATATTATGAAAACCATATTCGCAATGATTTTTGTAAGCAAAAATTTTCTAACGCCAAATTAACTGAAAATAAAGGTTTTTTTTTTCATAAATTGTTTATTGTATCTTCAATATTTTTGAACTAACAATAATTACTCATATCTTAAGTCTAAAATAAAAATATACTTTTTAAGTCCAGCCAGTGCTAGACCAAAAAATAATGTTTGTTTCTCGGATTTTGCAATCATTTGCGGGTCATCCCTCTAATTTACGGCCAAGAAAAGCAGTATCACTTCTTTTTAGTCGAATGTAACCAGGTTCATTCAACATGTTACGCGCCAAAGGGTTTGGATGAGATTTAATCCCCTTTAGATATGTGACTGCATGTTTCGCTATTTCTGCTTTAACTGATGGCATGTTTAGGTCTTTGTGGATGTTCGGATTTTTTTATATACCAGGGAGCAGATGTAATCATACGTAGTATCTTATTTTGGCGCCTTTGATTTTTTTTCTACATTGTTAGCTGAGGCGGTGCCCCATAACTGAATCCCATAACACCAAATTAGTTTGGGGATCGAGCGACCCCGACAACCAATTCTACTTCAAATTTGCACCCAGTACATAAAGAACAAACACCATCTGGTAACTAAAATCGTCTCGAGGCAAGTATCGAGACATTAGTGCATTCGTTAAACAGTTTTATGCGCTCTATGAGCAGCATGATGCAAGAAATGTTTCGCATGCAATCTATGATGTTGCAGGCGATGTTGTTTCTGGAACGCAAACGGCTTACGCCAACACAAAAATGAACTCGAGTACTTCTTTAAGAACCAACAAATTGATGTCATGATGGTTTCAGAGACTCATTTAACAACAAATAGCTTTTTTAAAATCAATGGCTATATATTATATGACACTAAACACCCGTGGTAGAGCATGTGGTGGTTCAGCAATTCTAATAAAGGCTCGAATTAAAAATCATTTACTGTGTGATTTTTGTGAGGACTATCTTCAAGCAACAAACATCTGTATTGAAGAATATCATCAAAACTTTGTTATTTCTTCGATTTATTCACCTCCTAGATTTCAAATATCAGAGAGTCAATGTAGCGACTTCTACAAATCACTAGGTCCCTGTTTCATAGCATCAGGCGATTACAACGCTAAACATAAGTTTTGGGGAGCAAGACTTATTACTCCAGAAGGTCGTGTTTTATTTGACACTATTTCAAAAATGCGTCTGAATGTGATATCAAGCGGACAACCCACCTATTGGCCTACTGATCGACAAAAAATACCTGATGTTATTGATTTTGGCGTGACTAAAGGTATTTCTCGAGAAATGATTAAGGTTGAAGCGTCACTTGAATTATCCTCAGATCATTCACCCACAATGGTCTATATATGGAACCAGCAAAATATTGTGTCACCAACAACTAGCACAAGCATTAATTGGTTGAAATATAGAAAGTATCTCAGTATTCACTGTTCGGAAAATATACCGCTGAGAAAACCAGAAGACGTGGATCAAAGTCTTATTAATTTTGATCAAATCCTCAAATCAGCTGCCCAACATGCAACAGTAACCCGACAATCAGCTAGATACAATCAAATTTACTTTGTAGATGTCGAGCGGCTCTTGGCTGAAAAAAGGAAAATTAGATCTCCTCAACTCAAATCTAGACTTAAAGATTGCACGAAACGGCTAAGACAACTGCTAGAATCTCGAAGAGTAGCATCTCTGAATAATTACTTGGAAGACCTTGACGCAACTGCACAATCAGATTATTCATTATGGCGTGCATGTAGGAACCTTAAAAGACCGGTCGTACGTAAGCCCCCCTTGCGAACTTCTTGTTGAGTCTGGGTAAGAAATGATACCGAAAAAGGTAATTTATTTGTTGATCATTTGAAAAAGTTTTTCACTCCAAATATGTGTACTGATATAGTTGAGTTGCCACCAGTAGAGACCAGTGCCGAAGTACACCTAAGATTTGAATTTAGCGATATTGAAAGGGCAATAGCGGATTTAAATACCAAAAAAGCCCCTGGGGTTGATAAAACAAGTAACAAGATGTTAGTTGAGTTGCCCCTTATAGGTCGCACAATTATTCTGTTTGTTTTTAATGCCATCTTACGTCTTGAGTACTTTCCCACGGAGTGGAAGGTTTCTTTCATTACTATGATTCCTAAACCAGGAAAAGACCACACAAAAGTAGAATCATACAGACCTATAAGCCTTTTATCAAACATGTCAAAGTTGTTTGAGAGAATATTAATAACTAAGCTGAATCCAATTCTTAGCGCGAAAGGATGTATTCCGAACCATCAATTCGGCTTCAGAAAACAACATAGCACGATCCAACAAACACACAGATTAGTAAATGTAATTAAAACGACCTTTTAAGAACAAAAATACTGTTCTGCGCTTTTTATCGACGTTTCTCAAGCATTTGATAAGGTTTGGCACGAAGGCCTTATATTTAAGCTAAAGCTGAACTTGCCTGAAAACTTGTATAAGCTCTTAAAAGATTATTTAACGAATCGCAAGTTTTTACTAAAAGAAGGTGACTTTTTAAGCTCGCCACAGCTCATTGAAGCCGGAGTTCCCCAAGGTAGTATTTTGGGACCAATTTTATATTTACTGTACACATCAGATATGCCAATTAGCACCCTAGTGCACACATCAACTTTTGCAGATGACACGGCTTTTTTAAGTATTCATCAAAGTGCCCAAGAAGCATCACAACTTTTACAAGACCACATACTTAATTTGGAAAAATGGCTAGAAAAATGGAGAATAAAAGTGAATGAGCAAAAATGTACTCATATAACTTTCACACTGCGTAGGGACTCATGCCCTCCTGTTCGCATAAATAACCAAATGATACCACAGCTTTCAGACGTTAAATATCTGGGTATACATCATGACCGTCGCCTTACTTGGAAAAGCCACATTGATTTCAGTTTAACACAAATGAAACTAAAAGCAGTACAACTAAATGGACTTATTGGCAGAAACTCTACTCTGAGCTTAGATTGTAAACTTCTACTGAAAATAAAGGTAAGACTTTATATTAATAATAGGTGAGACTTTATGTTAATATTTTATGTATTTCTTTTTCCCTTTTTTAGATGCTCAGGATTATTTACTGACAATACTACTTAATGCCGTGCTGCCTTCCCCAACCCGATTCAGAAATTTTTCAGGAAAACTTAACAAAAAGACAACTTTAGTGGATGTAGAAGAAAAGTTTTGCTTTGAGACTCATATCAATTAATTACTTCCAAAGTCAAATCGACGAAATACTTACTAAATATTACTCAGCTAAATTAACTGTGCAACCTTTTCTTCTGGTGGAAGGATTATCGGAAATGAAGATAAAAGGTTTCTATGTATATTTTGATAAGACTTTATATAAATTTGATTCATTTATAGAAAGCTTGGACGTGTGCTTTAAAATTTTTCAAATATTTAATTTGAAATACCATGATGCATGTCAATTGCCATGGCTTTTCATTCAACAATTTTTCTTTGAAATTAATACTTCATTTGATGTAAAATCCGCAAATATTACATGTCTTCTTAACTTTTTCGCCAACATCTAATTGAAATATGAAATTGAACCTAGACTTAGTTTAAAAACAGAAAATGTCAACATTTTCAATATATGTAACTTTACTAGCCCTCCTTTACATGTATATTATATTAGAACTGTTAAAGCATTTATTAGACTTAAATATATCTAATAAGAAATATATGAATTATTTTGTATACGTAAATATGTATATACTTATATATATATATAAATTTTTTGTAAAAATATTTTTTTAAAAATTTTTTGTAAAATTTTATTCGAAAATTTTTTGGTAATTTTTTTACAAAAAATTTCTTTCTAATATTATTCTGTAAAATATCTTTTTGAAAATGCTTTGTAAATTTTTTTGTAAATATTTTTGAAAAAAAATTAAAAATTTTTTTTTAAAAAATTACCAAAAAATTTTCAAATAAAATTTTACAAAAAATTTTTAAAAAAATATTTTTACAAAAAATTTTTACACGCAATTTTCGAAAAATTAAAACAACAATTTCAATATTTCTTTGAAAATGAAAATCATGACTGTAACATAATATATAAGAATATACATATATATGTATGTGTGTATATAGAGTAACATATTTTTTTAAATGCGTTTGATTTTTAAATAGATGATATCTCTGTTTTAATGCACCTAGCATTAAACACATAGACATCATCAGGATACCGACTACAAACTGTCAAAAATAAAACGATTATTTTGAAGTCAGCAAAGATACATGGCTACACGGCCACCGTTGTGGCTGTCGTCAACTTAGACTAATTTCTATTTTATTCAACAGAAGAAAATGTCACAAAATTGTAAATTACAAATTCATATTCAAATAAAAAGTATTGGAGGAAAGATTTATAATTTTTTGAAAAAGTTATTTTATTTTATAAAAGCAAAATAAGTATTTCTACAACAATGTCAGAGTTTACGATAAAGCTGTCGGCTTCAATATCGTTAAGTAGCTGACAACACCGCGACAATTGTAGCAAACGGAATTTGTCTTCTATTTCTTTAACTCATGAATAATGATTTTTTCTCATACGACTTTATTTAAGTAAAGAGTCAACAATATGGATAATGCTGTACATGTCTGTATAAATAAAATCACCGTGGTGAAGGGTATAGAAGATTCGGCACGGCCGAATATAGCACTTTTACTTGTTTTAAATGTGTTTGATTCTTAAATAGATGATATCGCTGTTTTAAAACCTAGGTACATTAAACACATAGACATCATCAGGATACCGACTACAAACTGTCAAAAATAAAACGATTATTTTGAAGTCAGCAAAGCTACATGGCCACCGTTGTGGCTGTCGTCAACTAAGGCTAATTTCTATTTTATTCAACAAAAGAAAATGTCACAAAATTGTAAATTACAAATTCATATACAAACAAAAAGTTTTGGAGGAAATATTTATAATTTTTTGAAAAAGTTATTTTATTTTATAAAAGCAAAATAAGTATTTCTACAACAATGTCAGAGTTTACGATGTAGCTGTCGGCTTCAATATCATTAAGTAGCTGACAACACGGCGACAATTGTAGCAAACGGAATTTGTTTTCATTTGGCTTCTATTTCTTTAACTCATGAATAATGATTTTTTCTCATACGACTTTATTTAAGTAAAGAGTCAACAATATGAATAATGCTGTACATGTCTGTATAAATAAAATCACCGTGGTGAAGGGTATGGAAGATTCGGCACGGCCGAATATAGCACTTTTACTTGTTTTAAATGCGTTTGATTTTTATATAGATGAGTTCTCTGTTTTAATTTTTTCAAAAATATTTACAAAAAAAAAATTACAAAACATTTTCAAAAAATTATTTTACAGAAAAATATTCGAAAATAAAATTTTTTAAAAAATTTTCCAAAAAAAAAAATTAAAAAAAAAATGTTTACAGCCTGTCCCACAATATCGAACGTAAACTCAAGCGAAAGAAAACTAGCCGCTCACTTTCGATCGAAAAAGCGTCCCACTAACTATCGTCTTGTTGTTCGCTTGACTTTACGTTTGTAACGTAATCCATTTTACCGACTACAAATTAATATGTTACCATATCAATAAAACCTTAAGTTATTCGCCAAATTTAAGAAAAAACGCTAAAATTAATAAATTGTACCAAAAAAATACAACTCTGCGTTAGTCAAAAATATTACAAATGACATCAAAAAAATGTAAACAAATAAAAAACACATCGTAAACATACATATTTTCTTTTTGGTGAATTAAAGTGATAAAAGTATAAATAAATAAAATAAACATATTTAAAGTGAAAAAAGATAATTTACATTTTTTAATTGTATTTAAAGCGAAAATGAATTTGTCTGTGGCAGTTCATTTTTTAGAGGAGGTTGAGGAGGAAGAACAGGTCTCTCGCAGGCAATTGCGTGATGTTTCTAATGTTCTTCATATGGCAACAAACGAGTAAGTAAAACATAATAATTTATACATGTACTTTGTGTGTAATATAAACATTCACATATCTGCTTTTAGATTTGTGGCCAATTTTCGAGTTTCAAAGGAAGTATTTGTTATGTTGTTGGATACTTTGAATCAGAAGTGGACACCAGGATGCCGGAGCACTCATATTCGGCCAGACATTAAATTGGCGACATTTTTGCGATTTTTGGCTACAGGAAGCTATCAGAGAACTGTGGGAAATGAAAGTGTTTCCTCTACATCCAAATCCACAGTTAACAGAATTATTGGTGAATGCCTAGATCTGTTTGAGGAATGGATTTGCCCACAGTGGATACAAATGCCAAGGCCTGAAGAAAGAGGAGAAATTATAGAAAATTTTTTTGACCGATCTGGCTTCCCGGGGGTTATAGGATGCGTAGATGGAACTCACATCCGTATAAAGTCCCCCGGTGATGACATTAAGCGTTTATATTATAACAGAAAGGGTTATTATAGTACAAACGCAATGGTTGTACGTACATAAATATACTTATTATTCCATAATGCAATTTAATATCATTAAAAAAAACTATTTTTTATTTCCAGATATGTGATCATAAAATGAATATAATGTTTGTTGACGCTAGGCATCCCGGCTCCAATCATGATGCATTTATATGGGAACATAGTGCGGCCAACCAAAAGTTACAAAGCGAGTTTGATGATGACAAACGAAATACTTGGATCCTGGGTAAATTATTATTTGTAACAAAATATGTCCATGTAAATTTTAAACTGAACATATTTTTTATTGTTGCAGGTGATGGCGGCTATAAATTAAAACCGTTTCTGATGACGCCATTCAGGAATGCAAGAGACATTCATGAAACACGTTTTAACAGAAAACACATCAGCACGCGCAACGTGGTAGAACGATGTTTTGGTGTTTTAAAAAATCGATTCCTTTGCATCCTTGGTTCGAGAGGTCTCCACTATAGTCCAGAGCAGACAACAAAAATTATTAATGCGTGTTGTGCCATGCATAACATTTGCATAAAATACAAATGCATCGAAGAACCATTAGCTGAACCAGTACTTGCTGAAAATACTACAATAGACGAGGACGTAGAAGGTGAAGAAGACGAGGGTACTGCGATGGCTATACGTAGAAGCATAGCACTAAACTTATAAAGTGTGTCATATTCTGTTTTATATCTGCTTAAGACAGAAAAATAATTTTGTGTTATTTAATAACTTCTATTTTTTTAAATAAAATTTAAAAGAATATTTTTTTTATTTAATAAAACTTTTTTTATTATTCACATATATACTTATTTTGTTCCGTTGTATGATATGCATGTATGTACTTATATGTATAGATATTATTTATTTAAAATATAAAGTATAAATTTAAAAAAAGTATATAAAAAGGCGGCGGGTTACGAGATTATATGCGCACAAATTAGAAGATAAAAAATGCATTTAAAAAAAGAAAATTAATTTTAAAAAACGAGTTTATAAATTAGGGTAACTAAAAAGAAGGTTATTAATATAAAAATATTATTTATTTATTAAGTGCTGTGTCAATGCCTCGATTGCTCTTAAAATTTGAGCTTGCGTTTCAGCGCTCTTCCTTGCCGATTCGGCTTGTACCTCGGAGGCATCTGCTACTCTTTTAATAACTGCAACTAGGCTTTTAGTAGCTTCAGCCAATGTTTTTGTTGCATCAGCTTGCTCTTTTGCTATAGCAGCTGTATGTTCACCCACCCTTAGTTGCCTACGGATAAGTGATATTTGGTCATCATTTGAAGCTTTTCGTTTTTTTGCAGATGAGCTTATAGGCATTTCATTATCGTTACCAGCGAATTGTTGTTGCCGATTTTGCTGCTGTTGCGGCTGACTGCGTATACGTTCATCCGTCTGTTGTGTAATTATTTGTTCTTCTTGTGAACAATGTTGTTGTTGCCTGGAAGGTGTTATTACCGCTACAGCCTTGGAGGTTCTTGGTGGCGTGTCTTTTAATGCAATAAAACATTCATCGATTGGATCGACAGCTTTTATACGGTTTCTTTCTGTGAATCCAAATACCTTGCCAGTAGGTGTTGCAGCCTTAGACAGAAACAGTGTTCTGTCTACAATTTGCTCCAGTTCTGTTAAGTGGTTCATACGATAAAGACCACCGCCTGTTTCCGACATACTTTTTTTGTTTTCTGCAATTTTCTTTTTAGTACGACATTTCAGATCTGCCCAGGACTGTAATAAAATAAATAATGTACAAAAAACGTAAAAAACACAAAAAATATATGCACCTTTTTCCACTCAACAACGGAACGAATAGGTGGCCCCATTGAATTTAATTTTTTGGCAAGCGTTGTCCACTTCTCCTCCACTGACATCTTTGTGCTCCCAAACGTAACACATCCTCTGGCAAACTCAGGATTTTCTTCCATAAATTCAACTAACACTTGCAGTTGGTTCATAGTTGATTTTTTTATGCTAAAATGAATATATTTGTTTGTTATATGCCTTTATTTATATTTACTATTATTTACTTACCATTTATTTTCCATTTTTATTTATTTTATTAATTTTTAAAACAATTTTTCCTTTTTGATATTACTTAACGACAAAGTACACATAAGTGACTGATTTTGACATTTCTGTTCGCACAAATGACAGCAAAAATATTTAGTGGGACGTAAATTTGTACTAAACTGTTTACGTTATTGTTCGAATTATTTATCTTTCGACTTGTCGTGCTGATCATTGTTAGTGGGACGCAAATCAGCTGTTTGTCGTTTAAAAAGCGTGCGAACGATAACGTTCGATATTGTGGGACAGGCTGTTAAAAAATTTTTAAAAAAATATTTTTACAAAAAATTTTTACATACTATTTTCGAAAAATTAAAACAAAAATTTCAATATTTCTTTGAAAATGAAAATCATGACTGTAACAAAATATATATTTAATATTAAGAATATACACTCAGGGAAAAAACAAGCTAAATTTAAGCTAAACGGTCTTAAAACAAGCCGAAAACGTCATAAAATTCTGTTAAGCTCGAAAATGATAAAATCAAGATGATATTTTTAATTTAAAAACGATAATTTTCTGTAAAATATCTTTTTGAAAATGCTTTGTAAATTTTTTTGTAAATATTTTTGAAAAAAAATTAAAAAATTTTTTTAAAAAAATTTAAAAAATTTTTTTTTTAAATTTGATTGAAATTTTTTTGTTAAATTTTGGACCTTTCTCCAATCTATATTGAGTTAGAATGGTCAGACTAAAGCAAAAAGAAATCCTTAAAAAAAAAAAAATTCATCATTATATTGACACATGGGGGGTCCTTTTAACTGCTCCTATTTGTCAGTGGGTACCCTGTGGGTCCATTGGCTACCTCTATGCGTATTGCTTTTTATTAAAGTCTCTAATACAAATCAAAGCAGAAAAACCCTACCAATATAAAAACAAACAAAAATCGCCCCTCGCAGGGGGTTATTGATCCCCCGAGATCTGTATGCACTCCTTGCGATCTACCTGTCGCAGTCTAATATTTATTTGACAAGAAAAGGCAAAACAGAATCATTAAAGCCGAAAAAAATTAAAATAAATTAGTTAAGTGCGAGTTAGACTCACACACGTAGGGTTCCGTACTATGTTCAGTATAATTTAAAAATTCCAGTTGTTTATTTCTTTATGTCTTATGGGACACCATTAAATTTTAAAATTAAAGTAATATTCGCGAAAATTGCATCATAATTAAAACACCCTTTAAATTTTAATATGTAATTGATTTTATAGCGGCTATGGTAATACACTTTCTATTAAAATATCAGGAGCCTACCTATTGCGGTTAAAAAAATAAGGTAATATTCGTGAAAAACACGTTACTAATGGACACACTTCAATTTTAAGTATTTGTTATAGCGGCCGAAGTAACACATCTATTGTAAACATTTCAAGAGGGTATTTATTACGGTTTATAAAATCATGTCACTGTCGGAACACCCTTCAATTTTATTATACATTATAGTGGCCATGGAAACTTAATTTCTATAAATATATTAAGAGTCTACTTATTGCGATTAAAAAATAAGTCACTATAAGTGAAAAACATGTCACTGTCAGAACACCCTTTAATTTTTAGTAATTGTCATATCGGCCGTGGCAACACATCTTCTGTACAAAATTTCAAGAGTCTACCTGTTACGGTTCAAAAAATAAGTCTTTATACATGCAAATCCCGTCACTGGCGAAAAACCCTTTAATTTTTATTATTTGTTATAGTGGACATAGTTATACACCTCCTGTAAAAATTTCAAGATTCCACCTATTCATTGAAAACTTAGGATATATACATGCAAATCACGTCACTATTGGAACACCCTTTAATATTTAAGTTCAATTTTGTATACTTGTTTATAAAACAAACATAGTTTTAATTACAGTCTGCAAATTGTAAGTGGTTTCTTACAGCTCAAAACAAAAAAGACATAAACGTAAATAACATGTCACTTTTGGAACACCCTACGTTTTAGTATTTTTTGCTATTGTGGCCGCAGTTATACACTTTTGGTAAAATTTTCAAGAGTCTACCTACTATGGTTTAAAATTTAGGTCTTACACATACAAAGCACACCACTATCGGAACACCCTTTAATTTATTTTTTTAGACTTGTTTATAAAGCGAACTTTTAATTACTGTTTGTAGGAAATAAACACATATTCGTAAATAACACCTCTCTATTGGAACACCCTATAAGTTTTAGTGTTTTTTGCTATAGCGGCCATAGTTATACACCTTTGGTAAAATTTTCAAGAGTCTACCTATTATGGTTCAAAACTTAGGCCTTATGCATGCAAATCACTTCACTATCGGAACACCCTTTAATTTTTAGGTTTATTTTTTAGACTTGTATATAAGGTGAACTACGTTTTTATTACAGTTTGTAAGTTTTTAGTGTATGCCTCCTACAGTTCAAGAAATAAACACATATTCGTGAATAACACCTCTCTATCGGAACACCCTATAAGTTTTAATTTTTGTTGTTATAGCGGCCATCGCTATACACCTTCTGTGAAAATTTCAAGAGTCTACCTATTACGGTTCAAAACTTATGCCTTATACATGCATTTCACACCACTATCGGAACACCCTTTAATTTTTAGTTTTATTTTTTTATACTTGTTTATATAGTGAACTAAGTTTTAATAACTGTTTGTAAATTTCAAGTGTATCCCTCCTACAGTTCAAGAAATAAACACATTTTCGTAAATAACACCTCTCTATTGGAATACCCTATAAGTTTTAGTATTTGTTGCTATAGCGGCAACAACTATACATCATCTGTGAAAATTTCAAGAGTCTACCTATTACGGTTCCAGAGATAAAAGGCGCTGACAGACGGACAGACATTGTAGCGAATACAATAGGGTTCGTTTTTACACTTTGTGTACGGAACCCTAAAAAACGTAAAAAAATATAGGTGGGCGTGGTTTTGGCCCGCAGCCTCCAAAGTAATGATCCGATATTCCTGAATTGCAATACCAAAATTTTCGAAACTATGCCTGACAGATTAGTGTGCTTAAATTTTTTGTATCTTTTCTGGTGCCTTGGCAAATAACTTTTTAACCCGAACACGGACAGACGGACATCGCTTAATCAACTTCTCTATGTATAAGGATCCAGAATATATATACTTTATGGGGTCGGAAATGAATATTGTAGAAATTACACACGGAATGACAAACTTATATATACCGTTTCCACCTGTGGTGAAGGGTATAAAAACCAATATTAAAAATAATGTTTTTTATATGAAGTTTGACTTTTTAACACATGTTAAAGTTTAATGGAAACGGGGGTTAATGTAGACAGGGGGTTACCATGTTTTAGCAAAAGACAAACTTCATATAAAAAAACATTATTTTTAATACATTAACATTATTTTTAATACTGCTTTTTTATATAAAGTTTGACTTTTGTTAAGTGTGTTATACCCCCATCTTCATTGCTATCAACATGGCTTAACAAAAGTCAAACTTCATATATAAAAACCCCAGTATTAAAAATAATGTCTTTTTTATATGAAGTTTGCCTTTTGTTAAGACATGTTAATGTCTAATTGTGACGAGGGGTAATGGAGACAATGGGTAATAGTAGACTACCCAAAGTTTGACAGCTGCACAAGAAAATAAATGAAGGAATAAAGTCATCTGTTCAACTAACACTACCTTGTATTATTCTGCCATGGATTGAACATTATATGCCGTTCACACTTAGGTGTTTAAGCTAGGGTTCAGAATTTTTCATTTATGAACATTCAAAAATCAACATTCATGATATTTGTCATAAATGAGAAACCTAAAATTTTATATTTATTTTTCACGCTCAACAAAAACAACAAAACTGTTCTGCCTATGTTCATACATGATTGTTTTTAAATATACATATGTACATACATTATTAGTGATAAATTAGCTTCTTCTCATTAATGTTCTTTTGAACGGTGAACTTTTATAAAATTTTTTATAAATGAACATAAAATAATTATTTTTATAAAATTATAATTTTCTGCCTACGATCGCACATGCAGAAGAAAGAAATAAAGAAAACATGTTGTTACTCCATACCAATGTTGGGATTTGTTGTACAATTGTACCAAATTTGGTACAATCGACGCATCAGTGGTACACTGGTACATTTCCAGCTTTTTTGGTACAATTTCATGTCAAAATACATTAAATACGTTTTTTATTTAATCAATATTTGTTTAAAATTAGGAAAAAGGTTTCCTGATGATCTGGCCTGAGCAACCAGTGAAATACGTATAGGGACTAGCTCTTTTCCTCCAACAAATAAATTGCATTTTTATTATAAAACGTTATGGGTAATTAGCATAATATTAAATAATTAATATTTAAATTCCCAAAAATTTTATTAATAATATATGTTTACTTTTTTCATATTAATAAACATTTCTCATTTTATAGTTCTTCAATGCTGTCTAAAACTTGCAAAATTTTTGATTTGTGTTCATTTTTAGGGTTCCGTACACAAAGTGTAAAAACGTAACCCTATTGTTTTCGCTACAATGTCTGTCCGTCTGTCAGCGCCTTTTATCTCTGGAACCGTAATAGGTAGACTCTTGACATTTTCACAGATTATGTATAGCTGTTGCCGCTATAGCAACAAATACTAAAACTTATAGGGTGTTCCGATAGAGAGGTGTTATTCACGAATATGTGCCTATTTCGTGAAATGGAGGCATGGACTCAAGATTTAAAATCAGTAATTAAAACTTAGTTCGTTATATAAACAATTATAAAAAAATAAACCTAAAAATTAAAGGGTGTTCCGATAGAGGTGTGATTTGCATGTATAAGGCCTAAATTGTGAACCATAATAGGTAGACGCTTGAAATTTTCACAGAAGGTGTATAACTGTGGCCGCTATAGTAACAAATTCTAAAACTTATAGGGTGTTCCGATAGGGAAGTGTTATTCACGAATATGTGCTTATTTCTTAAATTACACCAAAAATATGCAAGCAGTAATTAAAACTTAGTTCGCTATATAAACAAGTCTAAAAATATAAACCTAAAAATTAAAGGGTGTTCCGATAGTGGCGTGCTGTGCATGTATAAGGCCTAAGTTTTGAACCATAATAGGTAGACTCTTAAAATTTTCACAGAAGTGGTATAACTGTGTCCGCTATAGCAAAAAATATTAAAACTTATAGGTTGTTCCTATAAAGAGGTGTTATTCACGAATATGTGTTTATTTCTTGAACTGTAGGAGGCATGCACTAAAAATTTTCAAACAATAATAAATTCTTAGTTCGCTTTATAATCAAGTCTAAAAAAATAAACCTAAAAATTAAAGGGTGTTCCGATAGAGGTGTGATTTGCATGTATAAGGCCTAAGTTTTGAACCATAATAGGTAAACCCTTGGAATTTTCACAGAAGGTGTATAACTGTGGCCACTATAGCAATAAATACTAAAACTTATTGGGTGTTCCGAAAGTGAGGTGTTATTTGCCGTTATGTCTTTATTTCTTGAGCTATAGGAGGCAACCACTTAAAATTTACAGACAGTAATTAACTCTATGTTCGCTTTCTATTAAATTAAACCTTAAAATTAAAGGTTGTCCGTATATGTCCTAAGTTTTGAACGATAATAAGTAGACTGTTGAAGTTTTTACAAGAGGTTTATTACTATAGAAACTATAAAAAATAATACAAATTAAAGGTGTTCCGACAGAGACATGATTTTTACTTAAATAGCCTTATTTTTTGAACCGTACTAGGTAGACTCTTGAATTGTCACTGATGATCCATCAGTGACATGTTTTTCACGTATATTACCTTATTTTTATGAACCACAATAGGTAGGCCTGATATTTTTATAGAAAGTGTATTACCATGGCCGTTATAACAACAATTCCTAAAATTTAAAAGGTGTTCCAATAGCGATGAAATTTTCTCGAATATGACTTTGATATTAAAAAGAAAAGGGTGCCCCATAAGACATGAAAAAATTAACAACTTAAGTTTTTAAAGGCGTACTAAACATAGTACGGAACCCTACGTGTGTGAGACTAACTCGCACTTGAATGATTTATTATTATTTACTTTGGATTTTTGCCGAATCAGTTTCCGGCAGTGTTTAGCTGATATATTTTTCCATTCTCTCTAGTGATAAATTGTAAAGCAAGCCATAGACGATGCGATGAGTTGTACAACCAATTCTAGAAATCAGTTGTATGCTGTTCCACAAACGATACAATTTAATGTGCGATTTCATGTACAACTTCATTTAACAACCCAGCTCTCACAAAGTAAGATCAATATTCTCACATATGCTATAATTGACATATATACATTGACATGTTTTAAAAATTAATATTCTAATAACTTAGTCTATTCACAAATGTATATTATTAACAAAATGCTTCCAGGATTCTCTATTTCTTGCTATTGCTCTCAGCTCGTTAAACGATTTGGTCGATTCATTCAGTACGGTCCTTCTCCAGCTAGTCTTGGGACGGCCGCGCTTTCTAGTCCCCTGGGGGTTCCATTATAGAGAGAATTACCAGAAACGACGAAACAATTGAATTTTCTGAAGCTATATATAATGAGGCTTTGATCTTACTAGAAGACAAGTGTTTGCAAATCAACAACAAGACTCTCATTGCAATTGGAATGATTAGCCCTATTCGATCCAGCGATGATGCATCTGATCAAGATCTGCGACGAGAAAGGAATTGCAATCTACAAGAATTAATGTTATTTATCGAAGCTAATCTACCAAATTTACAAAAGGAGCAACTTTTGGCATATAACACTTTAATGACAGCAATTTCAAATGAAAGACGTGGATTGTATTTTTTAGATGCACCGGGCGGGACCGGAAAAACATTTCTGATTTCGTTGATTTTGGCTAAAGTTCGATCCCAAAACAATATGGCAGAACAGCGCATTCGGTACTTAAATTACCACTGAAATTGCAATTCTCTGAGACGCACACATGCAATATAAAAAAAAATTCATCAATGGGTAAAATGCTGCGAACGTGTAAAATCATAGTATGGGATGAATGTACAATGGCACACAAAAAATCTTTAGAGGCCCTAGATCGCACATTACAGGATTTCAGAAGCAATAGGCAATTATTTGGGGGGGGGGGGGCACTGATTTTGTTAGCCGGTGATTTTCGCCAAACACTACCGGTTATTCCAGGTGCAACCCCAGCTGATGAGCTTAGCGCATGTCTGAAAACATCCATTCTTTGGCACCACGTTCGCACACTAAAATTAACGACAAATATGCGTGTGCAACTACAACGCAATGCATCAGCTTACCGATTTTCAAAGCAGTTGCTGGATTTGGGAAACACATTATCCGATTAATGTAAAAGGATTTACAGAAAATTGTTTTTTATTAATTCAATCCTTTTTATTTAATGTTTTCAACTTAAATTGTTTATTTTTTAGTCTTGTTTTCACATTCACATACACATTATTATATTTTTTTAATATTATACTAGCTATCCCCGATGCGCGTCGCTACAACCATCCACAAAAAATACAATAAACACTTTGAAGAAAAGTATGACCAACCTTTAACGCAGGCTATTCTCAAGTCAAAAATGTTTTTTGCTAGACTATACGTATTAACACGTTCACAATTTTTTACTTTCAATGGGATGTGCCACTCCCAGTATTGTTATCCAGTCTGTATTTTGTTGGACTATGAGCATTAGAATGAGGGTTACTAGTGCAAAGTTTCAAGACTATACCTAATGTAGTTCTCTAGGTACGCGATAATAATTTTTCACTTTGTATAGGAGGTACCACGCCCTCCATTCAAATTCAGTCTGTGTTTCTCTACACAATGTATCTTAATATTGTGGTTACTGATGTAAAATTCCAAGGCGCTACATAATGCAGCTCTCTAGATACAGGATAATTTTTTACTTTGTATGGGAGGTACCACGCTCACTGTCCCAATTCAGCCTATGTTTTTCTCGAGTATACGCATGGATATGGCGTTTACTTGTACCCACTTTGAAGACCTTACCTATTATAGTTCTCTATATACACAATAATAATTTTTCACTTTGTATGGGAGGTACCACGCCCACTGTCCCACTCGCACTATTCCAATTCAGTCTGTGTGTAGCTAAACAATGCACGTTAATATGTTGTTTACTGTTGCAAAATTCCGAGGCCCTACCTAATGCAGTTCTCTAGATACAGAATAATATTTTTTTACTTTGTATGGGACGTACCACGCTCACTGTCCCAATTCAGCCTATGTTTTTCTAGAGTATACGCATGGGTATGGGGTTTACTTGTACCCACTTTGAAGACCATACCTATTACAGTTCTCTATATACACAATAATAATTTTTTACTCTGTATGGGAGGCACCACGCCCACTGTCCCAATTCAATCTGTGTTTTGGCAGACTATGCGCCTTAGCACTAAGACTACTCTTGCAAAGTTTCAAGGCGCTATCTATTGCAGTTCGCCAGGACCACCATAATAATTTTTCACTTTGTATGGGCGGTACCAATCCATCTATTCCGGCTATAACTCATGAACCAATACACATACAGATACCGTTTATACATAAAAACCTTGGTATTGACGTCACCTTTCATTAAACTTTGCAGAAACAAAATCGGTTCACGCATTCCAGAGAACATCAATTACTAACACAGTTGAACTTTATTTTCTTAGTGCTCTTTATTTTATTCACGGCATAATCTTTTTAAGTTCATTGTACTTACTTATATTTTTTATTTCAGCTTGACTTATATTTCATGTTCACCATTTATTAACAATCTAGTTTCGTTATTTTTTAAAAGATCGGATCAATTTTCCTTTTACGTTAAAGTTAAGTTTTCAAATTTTTTTTAAGTTTTCAATTTTTTTTTTTAAATTTTGATTTATTTACGTTCTGGACTTTTTCTATTTTTATTTCCTTTAAATTTCACCAACACAATTTTTTGTTGCTGCTGCATGCTTTTTTATGCGTTCATAGTTTTTTTTTTTGTTTTATAACGATTTTGCAGCCTGTTTCATGTAAAAATAAAAACTTTGCAGCCAGTAAATAAAACTGTGTTCGCTTTACAAACAATAATACAAAATTAAACCTAAAAATTAAAGGGTGTTCCGATTGTGACGTGATTTGCTTGAATATGGCCTAATGTTTTAACCATAATTGATAGACTCTTGAAATTTTTACAGATGGTATACTACGGCCTCTATAACAAGTAGCAAAAATTAAAGGGTACTCCGACACTGTCATGATTTGCACGACTATTGAAATTTGTACAGGAGATATATTGCCACGGCCGCTATTTTTTTAATGTAGGGGAAATATCGAAGCAGACCACGGCATCTTTGATAATTACTAAAAATACAATTGTGTACCGACAGTGACATGTTTTCCACCAAAGTATATTGCCTTATTTTTTGAATTTTAATAGAAAGGGAATTGCTATGGCCTCTATAACAAATAATAAAATTAAAGGGTGTTTCGACAGTGACATGACCGTAATAGGTAGGCTCTCGAAATTTTTACAGTAGATGTGTTGCCATTGTCGCTACAACAATTAAATGGTGGTCATTTATTCACTTATACTTACTTATATTCACTTATACTCACTTATTTTTGAACCGCAATAGTATTTAGTACTATGATCTAGTATAAAAAATAATTAAAAATTAAAGCGTGCCCCATAAGCCGTGAAAAAAATAACAACTTGTAGTTTTAAAGTTGTATTGAACATAGTACGGAACCCTACGTGCGTGAGTCTGACTCGTGCTTAACTGATTTTTTTTAATACTGTTCCGTACTTAAAGGGTACAACGTAACCGTATTGTCCGTCCGTCTGTCAGCGCCTTCTATATCTGGAACTGTATTAGGTAGACTCTTGAAATTTTCACAGAAGGTGTATAAGTGTGGTTGCTATAGCAACAAATACCAAAACTTGTAGGGTGTTCCGAAAGAGACGTGTTATTCGTATATGTATATGTTCGTATATGTTCTTAAACTGTAGGATGTATACATTTAAAATTTATAAACAGTAATTAAAACTTTGTTCGCTATATAAACAAGTATAAAAAAATATATCTAAACATTAAAGGGTTTTCCGACAGTGACATGATCGTCCCACCCACGTGACATGATTGTCCCACGAACGTCCCGTTCGTATATGGCCTATTTGTAGACTCTTGAAATATTTGCAGTATATGATTTGCCACGGTCGCTATAACAATTACTAAAATTTAAAGGGTGTTTCGACAGTAACATGTTTTTCATATGACTTTAATTTTTTAAACGTGAATTTATACAGCATGTGTAAAATTATGTCCACTATAGCAAAAAATTAAAATTAAAGGTTGTTGTGAAAGTGACAAATATTAACGTATATGTAATAAAATCTACATAAATAATAAATCTACGTAAATATTAAATTATGTATAAATTTGTCTCCTATAACAAGAACAAATAAAAAAACCAAAATTTGAAGGGTGTTTTGATAATGACACGATTTTGCATATAACACCTTATATTTTATCAGTGATAGGCTGACATCTAAAATTTACACAGATTACAATTTACAATATCTACTGTAGCAACAAGTAACGTAAACAAATATACATAATTAAAGTAAAAGGGTGTTCCCTAGATGCGAATTTGGTACTACTGAACATAGTGGGTCTGACTCGCACTTGACTGATTTATTTTTTATATGAAATTTGACTTTTGTTAAGACAAATTGATGGCTAATGTAGACGGTAATGTAGATTTTCATTTTACCAGGTTAGAGCACTATGGCAACAAATACAAGAAAATTACTTTGACATTTTGCTAGTACACACAAAAAAATTAGAGTTGTTTTACTGAAAACTATGTTCGCTATACTAACAGGTAAAAAAATATTATTAGCGTTATGTTCACGTATTATATTTGTGCCGTTCTAGGCAGATTCTTGAAATTTTTACCGAAGGTTTATGACTATGACCACAACCACCAAAAAAAGGGTGTTCCGATAGTGGTAATTTCTTACCCGTAATATGCAGTGCTTTAAAATTTACATAGAGTATGCAAAACTATGTTCGCTAAATTAACAAATATAAAAAATAAAACTAAGCACTAAAGTGTATTTCGATTTTAACGTAAGGGTCAAAAGAAAAGCTCTCTTAAATATTAAATTTTTGGTATATTTTTAACCTTGAATATTACTTTAGTTAAGAGTAATAAAATTCGTAATCTGTTTACTGCAGCGTTGTCAACTTGATGCGTTACGCACCATTTTAGGTGCTTTTTCAATTTTTTTATGCGAAAAATTCACGAGTTGGTGCGTGATGCGCTTTTTTTAAATTTTGGTGCTTTTTTTAATTTTTGGTGGCACCAACAGTGCAAAATATTCATAGTCATTTTTACAGACCATAATAAGAACAACTAGTAATGATGTTTAAGACATACCAAATCATATGCACAAAGTAAAACGATCAATTAATAAATACTGATAATGAGTATCCTGATAATACTGATAAAGAGTTCCATTGATTGCACTCCACCCCACTCGTCCACTCGTTGGCTTTTAATAGAAAAAAGCAATTTTAAAAATATAGCTTGAATTAAAATCGCTATTTAATACATTTCCAACATCTCAACAATAATTTTTATCTAACCAACTTAAAGATACATATATACAATGATGATATTAATTATGTTTACTTAGTATATTTATCCGATATTTTAAAAGAGGTGCAACGTGTTAATCTCGCATTTGAATTAAAAAATGCCGACCAGACTAAATTATTTGATGATTTGCACAATTTCTTAAAAATTTTGATATCCAAACTCACTGAGCCTGACATTGAATTTGAAATTTTTAACAGGTGATATCAATACATCGTTTGATATTTGTTATTTGGGTTTTAAGTTTGAAGAAGCTTGCGCATTAAAGAAAATAAGCAATGAAGCAAAGAAAGATATATCAAAAACTTGTTGTAAATTCACCAAAAAATTAGTTGAAAAGATTCGGGCGAGACTGCCTTCTAATGTTGAAATTTTACAAAAAATTAACGTTTTAAACGTAAAAAATGTTTTATCTCATTGCAAAAATGATATCATGCCATTAGCAGTACAATTTGCATCCGATATCGAAATATTGTTTAGTATTGAAAACGGATGGCGAATGGTTTACCTTATGCAATGGAAAAATATTGATTCAAGATTAGAATTTTGGGCTGAAGTTAAATGTTATTGTTAAGTTTTTTGTTAAACTATGTATATTGTAAATAATCGCATTTAATTTCTATTAAAAAAGTTGTGTATGCAATATATGAAATAAAAAATGTATTATCTAGTACAACTGAATACAAACATATTTGTTTAGTTTTTTTATTTTTGTTAAGTTTTATGATTTAATTTTGTTTTTTTTTTTAGCCTTTAACTTTAAGACTGTTTTATTGTTATATTTTTAAAACAAAAATATTATACTTTTATGGAAAATTAATTCATTCAAGATTTTAAATAAAAAAGAAACTCTAAAACTTGGTGCGTTTTCTTTTAAATGGTGCGTTTTTTCCTCCACTTTGCTGCATTTTGAAATTTCAAAGTTGACAACGCTGGTTTACTGACAACAAAAAATAATTTTTAAGCATGAGAGTATTAATTTAACTGTTCAAAAGACTTGCAAGATTCATTTCTTATACTCTTAACAAAGAAGTATGATTTTGATTTATTAAATTTTTTTTATTGACGAATTTTAATTTTTGTTCTATGATGAAAATCATATAAATGTATTGAAAATGATTAAATAAAGTTGAAAATAACTTATTACAAATATTATAACAATTAGTGGAGATATACATTCGGTTGCAAATATTTTCACCACAACTGTAAATTGCCTTATTTTTGAACCGTTATGGGGAGGTGTATGCTTAGGCCGCTATAATAACAATTACAAACCTTAATGGGGGTTCGGATAGCGTCGAGAATTTCAAATATATTTTCTGAACTGTACCATGCCGTTAGTTGAACTTTACACAGAGTAAAACTATATTCGCAACTATGAAATATAAAATTGAGAACTTATGGGTGTTTTGATATTGGCGTGACTTTCATGCATGTATATGATCTAATATTTGAACCATAAGAGGTAGACTCTTGAAATCTGCACAGACGGTGAATTGCTGTGACTGCTATCATAACACTTACTTACTATTAAAGGGTGTACCTATAGTGATGTGATTTTCAACAACAAGCACACATTTATAATTTTTATAATCAAGTAGTAACAACATAAAATTAAATATAAAAGGGCCCTTAAAAGACATCTACTTTTAAAGATGTATTGAACATGGTGCGGAACCCTACGAATGTGAGTCTGACTCACAATTGTCTGATTTTTTTTATTCTTGCTGTGCCCGCCACGTCGTGGCCCTCTGACAATATTTTGTTCGATTTTGCTTTAAAAGTAATCCACACCAAATTTAAAAACTCTTACTCTTATAGTGCTTTATATGTATGTACATATTATTACATATTCCACAACATGAGCTCTTAGCTGTAGTTGTTGGAAGAAATTTGAGAAAAAAGTTTTACTGTGGAACAAATTCAAGTTAGCAAAAGTTAGGTCGATTCTGAGAGTGAGGGGTGAAAATAGAGGCTAAATTGGAAGACCCATATCGCGGCGTTTGTTTATGTTAGTTCGAATTTTTTTTTAATCGACCTTCGATGTGCCGCACTAATGTAGCGAGGATTCATTTTTAAATTCTATATACATTTTATGCCAAAAAATAGTTTATTACTTCTGGAATAAGAAAATTAAAAAAAAAAAATTTTATTTCATAATACAAACAAACATATAAATAAGTAGGTACAAGTAGTAGAATTGGCGCATCTACATACATACATACTTACATATATATTTTTTAATTAAATCTTCATTTAAAATACAATCTGTGAATTCAGATGCGAACAAATTTAAAGAAATGAGTGATTTTTTTGAGGTTAGGATTTTCATGCATTAGTATTTGACAGATCACGTGAGATTTCAGACATGGTGCCAAAGAGAAAGATGCTCAGTATGCTTTGACATTTCATCATGAATAGACTTACTAACGAGCAACGCTTGCAAATCATTGAATTTTATTACCAAAATCAGTGTTCGGTTCGAAATGTTCAAATGTGACAAATTTTGTTCAGCGATGAGGCTCATTTCTGGTTGAATGGCTACGTAAATAAGCAAAATTGCCGCATTTGGAGTGAAGAGCAACCAGAAGCCGTTCAAGAACTGCCCATGCATCCCGAAAAATGCACTGTTTGGTGTGGTTTGTACGCTGGTGGAATCATTGGACCGTATTTTTTCAAAGATGCTGTTGGACGCAACGTTACGGTGAATGGCGATCGCTATCGTTCGATGCTAACAAACTTTTTGTTGCCAAAAATGGAACAACTGAACTTGGTTGACATGTGGTTTCAACAAGATGGCGCTACATGCCACACAGCTCGCGATTCTATGGCCATTTTGAGGGAAAACTTCGGAGAACAATTCATCTCAAGAAATGGACCGGTAAGTTGGCCACCAAGATCATGCGATTTGACGCCTTTAGACTATTTTTTGTGGGGCTACGTCAAGTCTAAAGTCTACAGAAATAAGCCAGCAACTATTCCAGCTTTGGAAGACAACATTTCCGAAGAAATTCGGGCTATTCCGGCCGAAATGCTCGAAAAAGTTGCCCAAAATTGGACTTTCCGAATGGACCACCTAAGACGCAGCCGCGGTCAACATTTAAATGAAATTATCTTCAAAAAGTAAATGTCATGGACCAATCTAACGTTTCAAATAAAGAACCGATGAGAAAAAAAGTTCTCAAGCTCTTAAAAAATCACTCGTTACAACAAAGTGGCAGAAGTAGTATTCATTTTATTTCTTAAATTATTTTTTTTTTATTTTAAAATTTTTGATTTAAGAATTCATAAGTTTTGTCTTTTACATTCTTATAGCCTTAGTCTATTCATATAATAAAACCACAATATAACAGGACCATTTCTCTACATGAAATATTTGTTGAAAATTTTGTTGCTGGTGCAGCTAGTAATCGAAATGGAAAACAGCAATTTTTAGAACTTCTGTCTGTCTCTGTTCGCATCACTACTGGATGAATTTTAATAGAATGTTGGTAAAAGGTACCTCTATTATCTGAATAAAAATTTCCCATTTCCAAGATAAAATAGAGAAAAAGTAGTGAAAGTACGCAATTTTACCGATTTAAAGGTACTGCAAACTTGACAGCGGGATGGCTCAAACACTATTTATATAACTGTGCAATAATATTAGAACTTTATAAAAATTTTAGAATTTTATCTAGTGATGAATAGCTATCCCAGCAAAAATTTCACTTACTAAGAAGCTATTTAGTAATGAGAAATTGTTGTTGAAACTACTTACAAATCAACTATCGCTTTTAAACTAAATGTATTATTTTATACAAGAAAATAATGAGTTGTATAATTTATTATAAGGAAGCAGTTATTTACTAGCTTCTAGGTAATGCAGAGAGTGACGAATAGAGCTACTATGTAATGCATTTAAGAAGTAGTTCCGACTGAAGTTGTGAGTAAAAATTTTGCTGGGTATATACAGCCATGGTCAAATGTATTTACACAACAAACATATTATTACATATTCCACAAAATGAGCTCTAAGTTGTAGTTGTTGAAAATAAATTTGCGAAAAAAGTTTTACTGTCGGATAATTTCATCTATGCAGAAGCTATGCAAAGAATAATTGACAAAGATAACGGTTCTTAGAAAACAGCGAAATTAAATGAACTGTTGCTGTCCGTTGTCCGTTGTCAAAAGTATTTACACACATTTTATTCGCATCAAAAATATTTACAAAAAATTAAAATTAAATTTTCCATATTTTAACTAAATTTTGTTTGAATAAAATTATTTACATATTTAACAAACGTATATTTCTAGACTTACAGGTATGCTTGTATAAATTTCAAGATAAGAAGGCTAGTTTAGTCCATCTATCGGCACAAAGTCACCATATTCATAGTATGATAGACACCTCCAAAACATCACCAACCCTGTTAAGTGGCTGTACAGCCTTATTTATTTGTCTTTTTCGTAGGTGCATAAAATGTTTGCCAAACGAACACAGGTACTCAAATGCAGTGTCGCCTGTCCATAATAAATTATACCAAAACTGTAAAGAATTCTTAATGAACTCCAGAGCAAAGAAGAGACGTTTTGATTGCTTCGCTGGCGTAGTATCGACTATTTTGCGCACAATATATTTTTTAATATTAACCTCTTTTCATCTGCGACTCAGTGTTTTATCACTAACCCTCATTCCAATTAATTTTTCTGACGCTCGTGCAAATTTCACAGGGCTAATAGAAGTATTTTCTATAATTGTTCCTTAAAATTGTCTGCATTACTTTGGGTCACAGCACGTTTTTAACCAATACCCTTTAAATTTTCATAGTTTTCTCATTTTTTTTTTCTCTTTTCCAAATTGTACACAGTTTTATGCGAAATTTTTTAGGACTTTACTAAGTCTGATGCCAAAATACCCCTCTTAAATTTGGTAATATTGAAGATACAATAAACAAAAATTGCGAAAAAAAAAATTGGTAACAATCTCAGATCTATTTTAAACTGATAATTTCTTCGCCTTCGCAAAAATTTCTGGAGATTAAATACGTCTTAGTTTTTAAAACTGAGTCAAAAGCAAACAACTACACTTTCCCACGATAATTCGTGTGTAAATACTTTTGATGCGAATAAAATGTTGACAACGGACATATGTACATCTTTAAAAGTACATTTCTTTTTTTATTTAATTTTATGTTGTTACTACTTGATTATAAAAATTATAACTATGTGCTTGTTGTTGAAAATCACATCACTATAGGAACACCCGTTATTAGTTAGTAAGTGTTATGATAGCGGTCACAGCAATTCACCTTCTGCGCAGATTTCAAGAGTCTACCTCTTATGGTTCAAAAATTAGGTCATATAAATGAGTCACGTCAATATCAAAACACCCTTAAGTTCATAATTTTATATTTTATACTTGCGAATATAGCGAATAGAGTTTTAAATAATCTGTGTAAAGTTCAACTAACGGCATGGTACGGTTCAAAAAATATACTTGAAAATCACGACGCTATCCGTACCCCCATTAAGTTTTGTAATTGTTATTATAGCGGCCTAAGCATACACCTCCCCATTACGCACAGTAAACTGTCTAGTGGAAAAAATTAAAAGAAAAACTTTCGAATTTATCAATAAAATACAAATGGGATGAAAGCTGACACTCCCACGATTCCAGAGGTGGTTTGGTTTTTCATGTGCGTTACAACTCTAAAAAGTTACACGGCTTCAAATTCTAATTATTTTGATAATTTTTTCATAATTTTTAAGTAACAAAAACTGAGTATGGAAAAATAAATATCAAATATTCATTTTTCAATAAAAGTGCATGCAATTATATTTGTTTTATTCAGAAATGTAGCAGAAATTTCAAATATTTATAACAACACTGTAAAAAAATTGTGAAGCTTTTAGCCATAATATGTACTTAAAAAAAAAATAGCTTCGATGGACCCGAAAAAATAGGTACATCAAAAAACTACTTTTATGCATCAATAATCTTATTTTCTGTTATATATATAAAATATGTATAAAAAGGTTGAGGTGTTTTCTATGCCAACTTTTGAAATATAATTATTTTAAAAATCATCCATATTTTATATTTTTATTAAAATTATCAGTTGATATTTTTAAAAATTTGAAAATTTATGATAATAGTAGGCTATACTTTAAACCAGGGCGAACTAATGCAAAGTGAGTGCACGGGCGAATGCTTTAGAATGCCTTCACAAAACAATTAAGAAAGAAAAGAGCATACTTGAAAAAATAGCAGAGAAAATTGTAATCAAGATTTAATGACTCCTAATTTCGTCTGATCCGTTAATTTCATCTAAAAGAAATACAATAAATATATTTTTTATCTTAAGTAATAATTTAATTTTAAAATATTTAGTGTTGTCAATTTGGTAACCCTATTCATATAATGTTATTTGAATATCACTGGTTATGAGTATTTTCAAAACTTTAAAAAATAAAAATATTAAAAAGTTTTAAATAATTTTAAATTCAAAAAAGGTATACGGCAACCCTAAATAATTAGAGATTGGTTATATTTTATAAAAAAACTCACGCTTTATCATTTTGTATGTGAAATGATAGATTAAAATTCGAAAAAATAATAATTACTGAAATGGGGGAATTTTGGGTATTTAATTGTTTCCGCACAGGAAAAATAAAAGGATTTCTAAAAATTTTAATTCAGGCCAAGAGATATGTGCCAAAAGTTTCATTAAGCTACCATAACTCCTTCGATTTTTCCCAGTTTTTCTATGGGGACCGTTCACTCTGTGACGGTTCAAAAATAAGGCAATATACAATGGTATTGAAAATATTTGCAACCGAACGTATATCTCCACTAATTGTTATAATATTTGTAATAAAAAGTTATTTTGAACTTCATTTAATAATTTTTAATATATTGTTACGAAAGAAGAATTTATTCATTATAAGCTCTGAACAACAATACTCTCGAACAACAACAACAACACTAATGGTTTATTTTCTTACAATGATGGAAGAAAGAAACGCCTCATACAAAACATTCGCCTTTACGCATACACACACATAGATTAAATAAACACTCTTCTGTTAAATACACAGCCACATACATAAATACAAGCATAAACAAATAAACAGCCACACATACAGGTATAAAGAAATAAATAGCTACACATACAGGTATAAATAAATAAACAATCACACAAACAGAAAACAAGAGCAATAGCAATCGAACCTGCCAGACCAGTCTGGAATAGAACATTCTGGTGCTTTTAAATCACCTATATAAGTGAATCGTGCTGGCGAGTAGTATGGCAGTATTAATTTAAACAAATAAACAGCCACACATACAGGTATAAAGAAATAAATAGCTACACATACAGGTATAAATAAATAAACAATCACACAAACAGAAAACAAGAGCAATAGCAATCGAACCTGCCAGACCAGTCTGGAATAGAACATTCTGGTGCTTTTAAATCACCTATATAAGTGAATCGTGCTGGCGAGTAGTATGGCAGTATTAATTTAAAAGTCAAAGAGTTAAGTTGTCGAATTTTGAAGAGTGTTTAACAGTTTGCTGTATTTTTTAACAGTGGTATTAATAAATAAAGTGACTTACAGTAAAAGTAACAGCGTGTATTTATTTTGCAATTAAAAGAACCCAACGTAAAGTAAAAACGTAACAATTGGTGACAGAAGTGAAATTGTAAAATAAATAACTTAAAAAAATAAAATAATAAATAGAAATGAAATTTGAAGATCTTAAAGTGGAGCAGCTTAAAAAGGAGTTGAGTAAGCTAGATTTGCCAACAGCAGGTAACAAAACAGAACTGCAGAAGAGGCTCATAGATCGAAGAAAAAGAGGTGACAGAGGTATGTAGCCGTGAAACAACAACAGCAAGTAGCAATACTTCAATACGATGTTTGCCGCTATGATGGAGAAAATGGGAGAAAACTCTAGAATGCTAGTCGAAGTACAAGAAGCTTCTAAGAGAAGTGAAGAAGCTTCTAGAGCAAACAGCGAAAAACTGTTAGCTGAAGTACAAGAAGTTTCTAGAGCAAACAGCGAGAAACTACTGGAAACAGTAAATGAGAAACTGGAGAAAAATCAGCTACTTCTAGCTGAGATTCAAGAAGTTTCTAGAGCGAATAATGAGAAACTTTTGGGACAAGTCAACGAAAACCTTCTACAAATTTCTGAAACCATTAATAAGCGAGTAGACTACGTAGAAGTCAAGTTCGACGAAAAAATCTCTGCCGTAGAAGTGCAACTGTCCGGTTTAAACAGAAAAGTGAATCTTCTAGAAACTAGTGGCGTCGAAGTACAGGTAAAGGATGTCGATGTAAAGCTGCAGGAGCTTGAAA
This sequence comes from Phasia obesa, assembly GCA_949628195.1. NCBI lineage: Eukaryota > Metazoa > Arthropoda > Insecta > Diptera > Tachinidae > Phasia > Phasia obesa. The sequence goes on from OX451220.1 coordinate 4,339,377, forward strand.
ACAAAATTATGAGCCTGGAAATAAGAGAACCTCTAGTACGAGTAGTGACTGAAAACACAAATAGGATAAAAGCTCCCAGTTTCGACGGCAACATACCCCTCAACGTCTCAAATTTCAGTTTGAGACAGTGGCCAGTAAAAATCTATGGAGCAATGAAGAGAAAGCGATTGAACTGATTCTGGCACTTAAAGGATATGCAGCAGAAGTCCTCGAAAGCCTACCAACTAGCTGCAGAAATAATTATGAGGACATAATGGTGGCGTTACAGCGCAAATATGGCGGCGATGATAAAAAGGAGCTATATAGAATGGAGCTACGTGGCAGGCTGCAGAGAGCAAATGAGACGCTTCAGGATTTCGCCATGGAGATAGAGCGCTTGGTGCAGCTAATATACCCTGGGGAAAACCATCCACTTCTAGAACAGTTCAAAGTGGAGGCTTTTGTTAATGGTATTCGTAACCCAGATATTAAGCACGCAGTTTGCGCTAAGCAAAACACATCCTTTGCTGAAACCATTGCTTACGCTCTGGCTCAAGAAACAGCAAAAGTCATTTCGAGGCCGCAGTCATACAAAGTGCGAAAAGTTGAAGTTGCTGCTGAAGATGAAAAAACAACAATGGACGACATAAAGCAAGTACTTGAGTCGGTAAAGAAAGTCTTAGATGAAAGACAAGGTAAGACAAACGCTAAGTGCTTTAATTGCGGCAAAGTCGGCCATTTTCAAAGAAACTGTAAGGCAGCAAGAAAACGAGCCAGATCTGTTTCGCCGCCAAGAAACAATAAACGTGCGACTCATGGAACATCTCGAGAGTCGTTAAACTAAAGAGAGCTAGCACTACGGGGCATGAGCTAGCTCCCACAACCGAGGGCCCCACAATCTCCATATCTGTGATGCAACAGCAAAACAGCAATCTTACTGCAAGCGGGTATATCAACGGAGGAAAGCGTATTCTGACAATAGACACAGGAGCGTCGCAGTCTATAATAAGGCCCGATTTAGTAAAGGGAAAAGTGGAACAATTGAATAATGTAAGTCTGCGCACCGCTACCGGAGAATTTGCTACCGTCTATGGTAAGGCCAAAGTCAGATTACCTATAGCCAACATGAGTGTGGACCATGTGTTCATTGTTGCTGATATCGTTGACGAAGTTATTATGGGCGGAGATTTTATGATCATGCATGGAGTCGATCTGCGCATGGGGCAACAAATAATGATCTGGCGAAACGTCGAAATACCCCTTGATATTGGATATGTGAGTAAATCTGCAGTAAGGAAACTGGTTGCTGTAGCATCCCAGAAATCAGGCAGAAACTGTGATATGGGCACGTATGGAGGAAGATTGTGAGGACAACCGGTTGTGGGTGGTAGAACCATCAGGAATTAAGAGTGAGACAATAACAGCAAAAGCCCTCGTGAAAACCTGTAAGAATGGAAAAATTCCTGTGAGATTATTAAATCTATTCAACAGTGAAAAAGTAATTGGTAAAAAATCTCAGATAGCTCAATGTACACCAGCAGAGGCCATAATTAATTGCGAGCATCGTGTAACAGCAGAGGGCATATCAACCGATGAAGATAAAATACGGGCAGTAAAGGACTGGCCTCGTCCTCAAAATCTTCACGAGTTACGAAGTTTCTTGGGACTCTGCACATACTACAGACGATTTGTGCCAAATTTTGCTAGTGTTGCTGCGAGCCTACATGAGCTAACCAAAAAGTCGCGACCTTACCAGTGGAGTGAAGTAGCCGAGGAAGCATTCCAGAAGCTCAAGGAATTGTTGTGTGTAGCACCTATCCTGGCATATCCAGTAGCTGGGCAAAAATTCATGCTAGACACTGATGCGAGCGGATATGGAATAGGAGGCGTGCTGTCGCAAGTGGTAGATGGGACAGAAAAGGTTATAGGCTACTACTGCAGAGTACTTTCGAAGCCTGAAAGAAACTATTGCGTAACGCGACGAGAGCTTCTAGCAGCATTGGAGTGCATTAAACACTACCATAAGTATTTGTATGGCCAACATTTTACGTTGAGGACAGATCATGCCGCACTCAGGTGGTTGCTGCAATTCAAGACCCCTGAACGACAGCTTGCACGCTGGATAGAGCGACTTCAGAGCTATGACTTTAGTATTGAGCACAGAAAAGGAGGCAAGCATAACAACGCAGACGCCCTTACTAGGCGGCCATGTGATCTGGGGTGTAAGCATTGCACAAAGGCGGAGAGAAAAGAATTCGTTATTAATGTTCGGCTTACACATATAGAATCTAGTGAAGACTGGCCGACAGCACAAGGAAACGATCCCATATTGGCAAAAGTTATAGCGGCTAAAGAGGAAGACAGAAGACCGACGCGAAGTTAGATCTCACCAGAAAGTCCACTGGCGAAGGCATATTGAGCCCAGTGGAACAGTCTCAGGTTGAAGGATGGCTGCTTATATCGCACCTGGGAAAGCACAGACGGCAAAACTGTAATAGATTTAATTGTCGTGCCATCCTCCAAGATCAAAGAGGTCATGAAACAATTCCACAATGGTCCTAGCGGAGGTCACCTTGGTGTAACGAAGACGCTGGAAAAGATAAAACAACGGTTCTATTGGGTCGGTTGTCAACAAGCCGTAGCCGAGTGGATAGCCAGTTGCCAGGAGTGCATTGCAGCAAAGGGTCCAGTACGAAAGAGTCGGGGGCAGCTTCAGCAGTACAATTCAGGAGCTCCCTTTGAACGCATAGCGATGGACGTAGCAGGTCCCTTCCCTGCTAGCAATGCTGGAAACCGATACGTTTTAGTGGTCATGGACTATTTTAGCAAATGGCCGGAAGTATATGCCATTCCCAATCAAGAAGCCAGAACGATTGTAGACGCTTTTATAAGCAACTGGGTGTGTCGCTATGGTGTTCCCTTAGAACTACACTCCGACCAAGGCCGAAATTTTGAATCCGTTATATTTAAAGAGATGTGCGAGGTATACGGAATAAGAAAGACCAGAACGACACCGTTACATCCGCAATCTGATGGTATGGTCGAACGATTCAATCGAACCCTGGAAGAATACCTGAGAAAAGTGGTCAGCGCACATCAGAGGGACTGGGATGAGCATATACCCAAGATTTTATTGGCATATAGATCAGCTGTTCACGATTCCACCTCACGAACACCAGCGAAAATAGTCTTTGGATCTGAGCTAAATTTGCCTGCAGATTTAGAGTTTGGTGTTAAGCCAACATCGGCAGAAGGAGACGGCGAAAACTCTAGTCAGGCACAAAGGGACCTGCAGGAGATTCACGAATTTGTGCGGAGTCGGAAAAAATTAACCAGTGATAAAATGAAAGCCAGATATGATCGAGCTGCCAACTCTGAGGGATTTAACGACGGACAACTGGTTCTACTTTTTAACCCACAACGGAAGGAAGGATTATCACCCAAACTACAAACTCATTGGGATGGACCTTATAAAGTAATAAAACGGCTTAACGACGTAGTTTACAGAATACAGAAATTTCAGAGCCCATGATCAAAAATGAAAGTTGTGCACTTGGAGCGGCTAGCCAACTATGGAAAAGGTACATCTGTGTCTGTTCGGGACGAACAGGTTTGAGAAGGGGGTAGTGTTACGAAAGAAGAATTTATTCATTATAAGCTCTGAACAACAATACTCTCGAACAACAACAAAAACACTAATGGTTTATTTTCTTACAATAATGGAAGAAAGAAACGCCTCATACAAAACATTCGCCTTTACGCATACATACACACAGATTAAATAAACACTCTTCTGTTAAATACACAGCCACATACATAAATACAAGCATAAACAAATAAACAGCCACACATACAGGTATAAAGAAATAAATAGCTACACATACAGGTATAAATAAATAAACAATCACACAAACAGAAACAAGAGCAATAACAATCGAACCTGCCAGACCTGTCTGGAATAGAACATTCTGGTGCTTTTAAATCACCTATATAAGTGAATCGTGCTGGCGAGTAGTATGGCAGTATTAATTTAAAAGTCAAAGTTAAGTTGTCGAATTTTGAAGAGTGTTTAACAGTTTGCTGTATTTTTAACAGTGGTGTTAAATAAATAAAGTGACTTACAGTAAAAGTAACAGCGTGTATTTATTTTGCAATTAAAAGAACCCAACGTAAAGTAAAAACGTAACAATATTGTGTATTTACAATACATTTTCATCATAGAAGAAAAATTAAAAGATTTTCATGTTTTCACTATTTAGTTGCATATCTATGATTTTTTATTCCGAACATCTTCTAGGCATTGATGTTATCAACTTTCCAATATAATGCATTAAAATCGAAGAACAGGTCATCACCATTACGAAAATAGAGGCTAAATTAGAAGACCCGTATCGCGGAGTTTATTTATGTTAGTTCGAATTTTTTTTAATTGTCCTTCGAACTAACATAAAAAAAACGCCGCGATAGGGGTCTTCTAATTTAGCCTCTATTTTCACCCGTCACTATGTTAGTGTGGATTAAAAATATATGTGTGTGACAGACTTGTTGCCAGGTCTGTACGATTTGATAATCTTTTGAAAAGATTCACAAAATATTTTTTTCCATGCTAGTGTGGCACCTACAACGCCATTTTAAAACGATTTTCCAAATAAATAATTATATCTCCCTTTATAACATTACGGAAGGAGCAATTATATTTTCCTTTTGAAAAAAAAACTTGGTATGAAAAAAATTACATCTTATGCTGGGATCACAACGTCATGTTGGACGAAATTCGTCAGTAAAAAATCGCTGTAACAGCTGTTATATGTGGAAAAGTTACTTACTGATTGTGCAAAGAAAGAAAAAAAAATGCAAAGGAATGAGTCCGTCCTAAAGTAGCTTTGGGCTTTGGGAATACGTGCGAGCGTCCTTGTCATTATCGTTTAAAGTCAATCAGGCCGTCCGTGTTGCTCGACCTTCGAGTGATTTGCGCGTCTTTCCCACACTGGCTGATTGGCGTCCTCGAATGGCTGTACTGTGGTCTATTATTGGAGGTTGCCACGTGTAATTGTTTGGTTATCGTGTATGTATAACCTAGAAATATTAATTCAATAAGTCGCACATTGGTGGATCACCATTTTAAAAACCCATCTTTTGACTGGAGGAGCATCATTATACTCAATTTCGAGGAGAACCAATTAACTCAAGATCTGGCGCTAAAGAAATCACACCCTGGAGCTTTGGTTTCGTACCTTATCTATTTACCAATTATTTTGGTCAGAATAAAAAAAAGAGAAATGAATTAAAGAATTTAAAAATTATGTGAAAACCATTAAAATAATAAACATAATGCTTATTATATTAAAAGCTTTTTTGCTTGAACGTAAATGTTTAAGAATGAGGTGGTTGCTACGGTCAGTAAACATTAAGAAAACGATCTGATAGTGTCCATATTAAATAATAATTCTTATAAAATTAACCGTTAAAAAAAACACAACTAAAAATAATTTTTATAGTTAAATCCTATTTGTACATTTATTTTTAATGCTGTAAAATAAAAATAAATCTAAATCACGTAAAAACTACTGGATGGATTTTAATAAAATTTTGTGAGGAGCTAACTTAGTATCTTGATTCAAATATAGGATACTTTTTCGACAAAAATATCTTATTTTCAAGAGAAAGTGGAGAAAAAGCAGTGAAAGTATGCAATTTTACCGATATGAATACTTAAAGGCATCTTTTATTATTGAAAGCGGGATATTTTAAACACCTTTACAGAGCTTTAAAATAATTATTGGAATTTTGTACCAGTTTTCGTAAACGTAAAAAAACCATGTACAAGTATAGCTGCCAGATTTTATGATTTATCGTTTCATTGCTAAAAAATCTAAAACACAAAACTTGTTAAAAACACTTTGGCGCTTAAGCTGAAAAATTTGCGTCTTGAGGCATTAAAAAGTACCAAAATAGTTCAACAATCTAGTTCGAACAATCTTTTTCAGCAAAAACATTATCAATAGTAAACTGAAAGGTCGTCTTATTGATGAGAACTTGGAATTATGCTTTCAATTAAAAACAACAACATACAAACCTGACTTGAAATTACTATGGAGATACAAGCACATTGTTTTATTTAGTGTACTAAAAGTTTACTAAAAGTGGTTTTACACGGCGTTTATTTGTCATATGACTTGTCACTTTTCCATGTGTAAATTCTAAACAGGTCATGTGAACCCTTTCAAACATAACATGTGTATTTTAAATGTGTACAATATATATGACATTTTTCATTTAGAACGTGTTCTATTTTGATGTGACAAAGAATCTGACATCCTGTAATTCCTACTTGATATTTTGCTATTTTAGGTTTTTCGTGGTACCAAAACCTCTAAAAGCGTGGCAAAAGCACTATATTTGCATCTATGCATCAGCTGTGGTTGGAAATACAAAACTGTGTGGCCGAAAAATTATATATATTATTATAGGTTATGTCAGATGTAATTACACATGTACGTTTGAAAGCAAAATTATAAACCGTATGTAAATGCCTATTTTGACAAGCACATGAAATTACATATGGGTTATCAAACTGACAAGTCATATGACAAACACACGTCGTGTAAAACCACTTTAAACATGCAGATTTGGCTCCCGTTTATTTTTTTAATTGTTGTAATGTTCATATTTGGCTCTTTGGTTAATAAGTTTGCCGACTACTTGTGTAGGCTAGAGAATCCTGGTCTAAAGCTTATGATTTACTATATGCAATCGTTGGATGAGTCAAAAATGGAATGAGTGTTAAAAATGTATGATAGTACGGATTAGAAGTGTATTCGTGTGACAGACTTTTTGACAAGTCTGTACGATTTGATAATATTGTGAAAAAAATTATATAATATTTTCTCTGTGAGATAAGCGTTGCAAAATCTTCTTTTGGTTTAATAGTGTGGCACCTAAAACGCCGTTTTGCATCGATTATTTGAGTAGTACAGAATTCTGCATATTTTTTTATGATTGAATAGTGCGTTTGTGTAAGATAGTGAATCGTGGTTTTAGGTATTTTTTTTTTAATCTTTTGTTGATGAACCGTATTAAAGCTGATCACAGGATGCAATTTGTCATGGCTTTTTCAGCTCTTGACAATATTGTAAAAAATTTATATAAAATTTTCTCTCCTTTCTTTTTATACTTTTTGCTATAAAAATATACATGCAAATAATTTGATGATAATTTTATCGTGTAAGTAAGCTCTATTAATGCTTGCAATCGCAAATCTCTTTCATTTTTTCATTAATCAAGTAAAAAAATAGACTTTTTGATTTTTTCTCTAACCCTACTCCTACCTGTTAAATTCAATTCTTGCTGTAGTTCAACCTGGAAAAACAGAAACACTATAATGATTTTATGTGATAAATTTCTTATTTAAGTTCCAGAAACGAGGCACAAGTAGGCTGTGGTAACGGAAATACCTAAAGCTCACTTTATAGTGCAATTTAATTTAAATGACCTCCAAATATTAATAATCAAGTTATGAAATCCGCCCTAAAAGTCAATATTTTTATTTAAAAGGCTATTGCATAATTTTTTAAAATTTCAAGTACATTTATAAAACTCAAAAGAAGCGGCGACTTCCATTTATTTGTTATTGCAAAATAAGCAGTAGCTATGACGCTCATTGATAGGTCCTGATAAGTTATGTTTATCTGGTGATATGTGTAACGTGTGACGTTCTTTATTATCAGCCTTCAACAATATACATATGTTTGTATATATGTATGTATGCATGTATGTATGTACATATTTTATTATTATTAATAAGATAATTTTACCACTCGAAGATTATATCTGCAGGTACTTATGTATGTACATGCATACATATGTATGTATGTACATACATATACTCGTACATACATATAAATAAATTAGTCAAGTGCGAGTTACACTCACACACGTAGGGTTCCGTACTATGTTCAGTATAATTTAAAAATTCCGGTTGTTTATTTCTTTATGTCTTATGGGACACCCTTAAATTTTAAAATTAAAGTAATATTCGCGAAAATTGTATCATAATTAGAACACCCTTCTACCTATTATGGTTCAAAACTTATGCCTTATACATGCATTTCACACCACTATCGGAACACCCTTTAATTTTTAGTTTTATTTTTTTATACTTGTTTATATAGTGAACTAAGTTTTAATAACTGTTTGTAAATTTCAAGTGTATCCCTCCTACAGTTCAGGAAATAAACACATTTTCGTAAATACCACCTCTCTATTGGAACACCCTATAAGTTTTAGTATTTGTTGCTATAGCGGCAACAACTATACATCATCTGTGAAAATTTCAAGAGTCTATCTATTACGGTTCCAGAGATAAAAGGCGCTGACAGACGGACAAACATTGTAGCGAAAACAATAGGGTTTCGTTTTTACACTATGTGTACGGAACCCTAAAAACAGCTAATCAATTTTGATGGCGAAGGCATTTTTATATAAAATATTAACAGAAAAACTTATATTTGTTATATTCGTTACACTGGCCATTAAGACTTCTAACAAAAAACTCCCAGGTCTGTTTTCCATATGTATGAACTTGGTGTGGGGGTTGGGAAAGAAATGATACCGAAAAAGACATTATATTTGTTGGTCATTGGAAAAATGTTTTTACTCCAAATTTCTCGACTGTATAGCTGATCTGCCACCTGTCGATGTTAGTCCGGCAGTTCCCTAGGGATAGATATACTGAAAGGGCAATAACTGATTTGAACACCTAGAAGGCGCCTAGAACGCGTTAGTTTTGATAAAACCAATAACACTTAAAATAATTCGTATTCGAGATTCGAAGATTTCTTTGAGAAAAAGATCACACATATGTAGAATCATACAGACCCATAAGCCGGTTATCGAACATGTTAATGCTATTCTAAAAGATTTTAATTCTAAGTTAAACCCAATTCTAAGTGAGATACGAACGAAATTCAAAGGCGCGAAAATAACATATTGAGAATGATTTTAGGTGCTCCACGGTATATTAAAAACTCGAACATATACAAAGATCTAAACGTGCCATTGCTTGAAGCGAAACATGCATAAACATTTAGCTAAGCTCGAATCACATCCAAACCCGCTGGCTTATAACATCCTAAACGTCCGTGGCTACATTTGATTAAGAAGGAGGAATATTGTCTTTTTTGGCGGAACACCAGAGAGAGATGGCCCCAAAATGACGACATTAACAGTAGAAAAACTGAAATTTTGTGTATACAGTATGCAAAATCCATATTTATACACCCTTAAAAAATGCACTATTACCTTAATACCGTTTTAAAAATAGGTTAACTTACATAAATATTTTTAAATTATATATTCCCAAGCTTATTTAATGTAAAGTTATCCAACTAAATATTAAAATTATTTCTATACATATATATTATACATAAAATTATGTGTACGAATATGAAATTTGTTTTTAAAAATAGTGGATTCAGACAAAATATTGAATTAACATTTTTTCTTTTTCGTTTGTTTTGTTAAATGCCTTTTGCTTCAAATTATTCAAAAAAAGACTTTTTCGTTATTTATTTTATTAGATGGTAGTCAACGAATACGGATTTTTCATACTGTACCTATATTATCCAAATACAGTCAAAGTGACTGCATTTTTAAAAATGATAAATATGTTAAGAAATTTGTTTAAAATTAATTTTTAATTAATAAATTAATTATTTAGGCTTAAGTTCTTAATTATAAAGAGGTAAAGAAAAGTTAGATACCAGCAAAGCAGAATGCATTTTCTAGTCAGCTACGTCCGTCATCAGTACTCTTCGTATCGATTTACCCGGTAGTTTCAATTGTTATTAATTTTCTATTTAAACAAACTTATCAAAGAAATAGAATAATGTAAAATTAAAATTTCTCATATTTGTTTAAATAGAAAATTAATAACAATTGAAACTACCGGGTAAATCGATACGAAGAGTACTGATTACGGACGTAGCTGTCTAGAAAACGCATTCTGCTTTTTTGGTATCTAATTTTTCGTTATCTCTTTATAATTAAGAACTTAATTTTATATAGTTTATTTGACCTTTTTGTTAATATTAATTTAACTATTTTATTTTAAGCTTTAGATCTTTAAATAATTTTATTTATATTTTTTTCAATATTTCGCTACTACTTTGTGTAGCATCATCAGGAAAAATTATCAAATTAACGGTAATAAAAATTACAATTAAAAGGTAATACAATTTTTTTTTCAAACTAACATATTTCAAAAGAATAAATTTTGTCATAAACATATAAAAAATTTTTTAAAAACTAGTATAAAAAATATTTATTTATTATACTTATTTATATATACTTATTTACTAAATGTCTGAGCTATATTAGCTGTGTCTGCCTTAAAATTAATTCTCTGTGTGTTTGGTATATTAATTATTTGTAACATTTCTAAAATACAACGACGTATATATTTATTTTCTGACTTTAGAACTGAAACATTATCAAAATTGGGATAGTGATTTAAACTAGCACAATGAGAAGATAAAGCTGTTTTTTGCGAATTAATATTCCTATATTTTTGGTCTTATTTATGTCCTGCTATTCTACTTTTAAGTTTATTTTTCGTTGTTCCTACATAAATCTTTAATATATGTACCAGAAATATCTGAAAGTTTAGAAAAATCTTTGATAATACTAAATATAAAATGGCATTTAAGACTCAAAATACTCTAAACAAAGTATTCAGTAAAACTAAAGATAGAATCCAAAAATTAGAATTGTCAAATATAGTATATAAAATACCTTGTAACGGAAACGAAAATTGTAATAAAGTATATATAGGAACAACGAAAAATAAACTTAAAACTAGAATAGCAGGACATAAATCAGACCAAAAATATAGGAATATTAATTCGCAGAAAACAGCTTTATCTTCTCATTGTGCTAGTTTAAATCACTATCCCAATTTTGATAATGTTTCAGTTCTAAATTCAGAAAATAAATATATACGTCGTTGTATTTTAGAAATGTTACAAATTATTAATACACCAAACACACAGAGAATTAAAATAGAAGATAAAGGCAGACACAGATAATATAGCTCAGATTTACAGACATTTAGTAAATAAGTATATATAAATAAGTATAATAAATAAATATTTTTTATACTTGTTTTTAAAAAATTTTTTATATGTTTATGACAAAATTTATTCTTTTGAAATCTGTTAGTTTGAAAAAAAAAAAATTTGTTATTACTTTTTAATTTTAATTTTTTTTACCGTTAATTTTATAATTTTTTCTGATGATGCTACACAAAGGAGTAGCGAAATATTGAAAAACTATAAATAAAATTATTTAAAGACCTAAAGCTTAAAATAAAATAGTTAAATTAATATTAAGAACTTAAGCCTAAATAATTAATTTATTAATTCAAAAATAGTTCAAATAAAATTCATATAATTTCACAGAGCGGGCACGGCTTTGACATTGTTAACTTCAACACTATTGTGTTAATAATCAAAAATATACATTTGTAAAATAAAAAATATCTAATTGTTGTTAATTGCTAACCAAAGGTTAGCTAATAGCAAGAAAGATATATACCATTTTCAAATAAAAGAAAATATATAAAGAGAATAAAAATAAAGAAAAATGTTTACTTGGTAGTATAATATAAAAAGAAAATAGAGTTTACAAGTGTAAAACAATTTCAAAAAGCTCTATCTCCTATTAAATATTAAATTAAAATTTTTCATATTCTATTTCTTTGATAAATTTGTTTAAATAGAAAATTAAAACCAATTGAAACTACCGGGTAAATCGATACGAAGAGTACTGATGACAGACGGAAAATTAAGAACTTAAGCCTAAATATTTAATTTATTAATTCAAAAATAGTTCAAATAAAATTCATATAATTAATTTTTAATATTTTTATAATATTTAAAGTTATATTACAAGATATCAGTAAATATAACAATAAAAAATGTACTTCACTTGGAAAACAAATTATTTAATTTTATATTCAGGATAGCGTAATCTTGTTTTCTATCAATCTTGCTTCAACTTTACAAGTATATTCCCAAATTGACAATTTATCATGTACTCGTTTATTCACTTGACTCTTATTACTATTAAAATTGTTATTTCAATACAGAGCCGAACATGTCATATAATAAATTTACTCAATTTAATAATAAGAGTCATCTGGTTTTTCAAAATTTACGATGTAGTCAAAATGACTGCTTTTGGGCAATATAGGTATAGCACATATAAATATACTGAACATGAAGGAGGGGAGCTAACTACAATCTATACATATAACAAAATAGTAATAGTGAGGAGGTACCATAGGATATTTTTTTCTCATTTCCAAGAGAAAGTAGAAAAAGCAGTGTAAAAACGCAATTTCCGGTTTAAAGGTACTAATATTTTCGATTTAAAATTGGGATATTTTAAAAACTATTGCGCAACATATGTATCTGGATGGATTTTGACAAAATTATGTGAGGAGGTACTTTAGCATCCTAATATAGGATACTTTTTTCCGCAAAAATACCGTATTTCAAAGAGATAATAAGAGAAAAAACAGTAAAAGTATTTTTTCTCTTATTATCGTTTATTATTGAAAGCGGGATACTTTAAAACACTGTTGCACAACAGATTGCACTGTTTTAAAATAATGAAAAAATTTTAATTACTTACTGCCAAACAGCCAATTGAATAAAATGTTTATTTGATTTGTGTTTTTACTTTGTTGAATTACATTGTTATTAAAATTTTTTAAATACCTTTTACAGAGCTTTTCAATAATTTTTTGAATTATTTATAAATTTTAGAATTTTATCCAGGGATGGGTACCTTTATATAAAGTAGATACATAAACCATAACTGAAACACTATAAAAGTAACAGTTTTACAATTGGTGTGGAATGCTTTCAAAGCAATATCGAGCAAAATATTTTCGGGACGCCCACGACGTGGCTGGCACAGCTACTAATTAATAAACACATTTATATGTTGTACAAAAAGTCAGAATATGCTAAGAAATTCTGCCATTATACGAGTATACATAGTTGTTTTTCTAATTGAAATTTATAATCAGCCAAAATGACTTCCTTGGGCAATCTTGGTAATGAAATGCATACACAAGTTAATTTTGTTCCTGAACATACCCATCCTTAGGTATTTGTCACCGTATTCTTATTTAGCATATGTTTTAAAGGAATTGAATTTATACAACATTGCACACATCGCAACATGCCCTATTTTAATTCATAAAATTTATAGCATGTGATTCACAGTCGAGTTTTGGTGGAATTCATTATTGAAATCGATCTTTCCATCCAGTAATTAGCAGAATATAAATTTAAAAAATCTAATTTTTCGTCAAGCTTAAGTTCGTTTTTATTCTCTCTAAAAAAGAATTAATTAAATTACAAATTAGGTGATAATATTAAAGAAAAATTGGAAAAATTTAATGTTTAGACACCAGCAGGAGCGGAATGCACATTTTCTAGACAGCTACGTCCGTCATCGGCACTCTTCGTATCTGTCTACTTAGGGTAGTGTTTAGTTGTAAGCATCATCTATTTAACCAAACCCAGATAAAGGAGTACGAGAAGACTTGTATTCAGTTGGTGAGAACGAAGTCACCCACTACCTTAAGCTTCCCTCTTTTTGAGTATTTTTACTTTCAATATTTACCAACTTATATTTTTTGTTCCTTCAGCCAACCTTCGGTTAGCAATGAAAGCTACTTTTGTGTATTTGTTTTACTTTCAACATTCGTTTTTTAGTTAACACTAATCTAGTATCACGCCAAACTTTGTTGCGTAAACATGATTGCGCGGTGCTTTGCGATTTTTAATTTTAAAATAATATTATTAATTTTTCTTTAATAGTATCACTTAATTTGTAATTTAATTAATTCTCTCTTAGCGAGAATAAAAACGAACTTAAGCTTGTATGTAATATATAAATAATTCGACTAATAATAATTACAATCTAATTTTTCTTTAAAAATAATCACATAATTTGTAAAAAATATTCTTTCAACTTTGAGAGAATAAAACAAACTTAATCCTTCAAAACTTCCTTTGTATGAAAAAAATAAGTATAAAAAATTTATTGGAACTACCAGCTACAAAACTAATGTAGCTGTATATAATTGGATAGAATATCATACTTTTTATAATCTTTCTGAAACAAAAATTAATATTTTCCATTACGGTTGATTAGTATTCAAAATAATATTAGGATTTATAAAATTTTTTTAAAACAAGAAATTTTGTTTGTGATAAGGAATATAAAGGAAAATAAAGTTTCCAGTTTCCGGAATAAAATCGTGTTTAGATATGAAAAACATTTTTAAATATGAAATGTTTGCAATTTTTAAATAAGATTATATGTTTCGAAAGTTTCCGGTTTTCAGAAGTAAAATCATATATATGAAAAACAATTTACTATTTAAACTTCAAGTTCTTTGTTATCCATTTTGAATTCAGTTTCTAATGTTGGCCAAAAGTCAATAAAATATCGCCAACTATTTTAAATATCGTCAAAAAGTCGCCATGTCGCCAAATGCAAAATTTGATCGCCAAATAAAATTGAAAGTCGCTAGGTTTGATGAGAATTTGCCATATCTGACAACCCTACTACTATCGACAAACTCCTTGGACAAAAGACAAAAAGAAGACAAAGAGATAATCAACACAACACGACGAAAATTAAGATTTTGTTTCGACGAATGAGGATGTCTCCACGAAAATTTCTGGCACCAGTGCATTTGAGTATGAAGAACAAAGAGCAAATATGCGGTGTACTCCAGTGTTGGGATTTGTGGTACAATTGTACCATATTTGGTACAATCGACACATAAGTGGTACGCTGGTACACTTCATACTTTTTTGGTACAATTTCATATAAAATTTATTCAATAATTTTTTTTATTTAATCAAAATCTTTTTTTACAATAACAAACATTTCCAATTTCAAACCTGTCTAGAACTAACTAAATTGCCACATTCTTGATTTACGTTCATGAATTTTGTTATTTAGTTTGATAACCCTTTCATATAAGTAATATTTAATTTAGTAACAAGACCTTTTTGCTAAACTACAGCGTTTTAACTTTGCATCTCCTCATTCCGTTTCCAGCAGTATTTGGCTGATATCTTTTTCTATTCTCTCTAGAGAGAAATCGTAAGTACTTTTTGGTAATGAGATGACTTGTTAATGGTGGTCAACTGGTGATGATACTACTTAAAATAATAAGAATTATAATTTCACATTTTTTTAATTATCAAGATGACATACGGGGACATAAAAGTAATTTTAATTTTATTTTATATTAACATCTTTATAGTCTTGGACGTCATCAAACTCCTGTTCATAACTCTCTTCTTCGTTACCACAAAAAATGGGCAGCCTTAACATATTTAATACATATTTAAATTATGCTTTACTTTTCTTCGGTTATCGGTCACAACAGGGTCCGAAGAAACCAGCATCCAGCATGTGATACTTCAATTATATCACAGTCAGTGGAAATATACTGTAGTATCGCATCAGTTTGAACTTGAGCCAGACGTTGCATAGTATGTGCAGGAAGATCTTGCAACGGTACCTCAGCATCATTTTAGTTTATCTCAACATTTGCTGGATAAAACTTTCTTTTAGCTTCCCCTAACACATGATATGAGGTATAAATATTAGCTCCTCTTTTTTATTGATTTCTATGTTTTCAAGAAATTCCAGTCTTCGTCCTTTTTTGATAGGATGACAGCAATGTCATACATTCATCTATTCCCCTTGGTTCGTGTTTTTGAGTTTCAAAGTGTAATGCGAAGTTAGACTACTTATCGCTCCAACAAAATCCTAACTTAAGCTAAAGGCAAGTTATAATCATGGGCCTAAGTGTAATAGTAGTTACATTTAACAAAATACAAAATTCCATTTTTGTCGTCCTAAATCGGTTATTTGTCCCTATGTGCCTATGCTGCAAATTACTGAATAACCTGCTGGTAACATACTAATACTTTTGCTTATAAAATAGGTATTTTGGCCAAATAATTGTTAGAAAATAAATTAGCAACACAAAAACAGTAGTTCAAGGAATCAAGGTCAATTATCATTACTTTAAAATACCTTCGTATAATACCCTAGTATAATGATTTATCACAATTTTATGTCGAGGCAAATTTTGGTACAATTTATGCTTATTTGGTACAATTTAATCATACAGTTTATACATTTCCAAATTCCAAGAGTGGTGTACTCGTGCCGTTCTCTCATAAAGAGATAAAAGTGATGCTTATCTTTGCCAGCACTTGCGTAATTTAAATTAAATTTTAAATTAAGTTTCTTATTGTTAATGTACGTACATAATTCTGCCGCAGTGCCGTCAAAATTTTCTCCTGCTATCCTTTTATTGTATGCATTATATTTAGTTTGTTAATATTTGTCGAATAAATATATAATTTAAAAATTTGGGTATTTAACATGTTTTAAATGATTTTTTTAAGTAAAAATTCATAAAACACAAAAATATGTTTTTGTCGCTTAGAGTGTCCATTTAATCTGGCTTTGATTTTATTCGAGCAAATAGTTAATCGAGTTTGCAATTTAAATTTTCGTCGATTAATCGATTAAGGTTTTTAAATTACTCGAAATAATGGCGCATATTTAAAAAATTTGTATCCCATGAGAAAAGACGACAATACCAAATTAATTAATAATATATATTATTAATGACAACTTGTAGATGATTTTTAAAAATGTTTTTTTGATTTGTTTATTTTAGTTAGAAAATTATTTTCATTTTATATTCTCATTTCTTCCTCCAATACTCAGAAAAAATATTTAGCATAAAGATGAACTGATTTCATAGCCTTCCGTTAATATAAAATATGAAAATATAAAATGTGAATTAGGCTAGTATGCTAGTCTATGAGTCTGGGGATTGTGGGTTCGATTCCCAAAAAATTTGTATGCTCAATAAATAAGTTAGAATTTAATTTGTAATCGTATTATGACATTAAAACAATAATATGAATTATTTTATAAATATGTTGTAAGATTTTTTCGTTATGCGGAAAAGGTAACGAACACATGAAGTGCAAATATTGTTTTCTTTTGCACTTCAAACATACTTATGTAAATATGGTAAATACATGGACATGTAAGAAATCCTGGTAGTAAGAGGAATTCTTAAACATGCTTAGACACAGGACAGTTTACAGTTTATCTACACTACTAAGAATATTTGAATTATGAAGCATGTAAATAGTAACTTTTAAAAACATACGTTAATTATGCTTATATTTTGTATTACGATGTCCATAAACTGAATGAAAACAGTTTGGGAAAAAAGTCATATTCGATTTACGAAAAAATACATGGGCTATATGTATTCTTTTTTCTCTGTATGTTTACTAAACACGTCTAGTTCGAAGTTCTTAATAGAAATAAATTTAGTCGATTTGTCAATTAACCGATATGATTTGTTCGAGTTACTTTTTAATCGAAGTTTGCAATTTTTCTTACTCGAGCATTTAATTGACTGAAAATTCTATGATTTATCGTGTGATGATTAATCGAGTGGATACTCTATTGTTGCTAATAATTCAATTTATATGTATACGATTAACATAGACATATATAATGACAGCTCAAGCGATAAAACTTGTTTGATTACTCGATATCGAATGCTGTGATCTCAAATTACGATACAATTCATGATTTTCAAATGAAATATGTATTTCAATCAATTTTGCTAGATGTAAGCGTCGTGTAAGCGTCGAAATACAAAAATATACTAATATTCCACTTTTCCAAATGCTATTTTGAGTTACACAGAATAAATACACGTTAGCAATTCCGGCGGATTTGTGTTCATCAAGAGAACTTTAAAACATTTAATTTTGAATTATTTTGTTAATAATATATATGAAAACACAATTTAGTTTTTATTTAAATTTTTATAATTTAAACTTACATTTTAAACGATTTTATAAAAAAGCCTTAAATATTATATCACAGTACTAAAAAATAAATACAATGCAGCCTCTTTACTACTGAATTAAACGTAAGACTAAATATCTTTAAACAAAAATACAGAGTATTTGTATAAAATATCATTGTCAAATTTTTGTTGTGTTGTTGTGTTGCTGTATTATTATCTTTTTGTTTTTTATCTGCAGAATTACCTGACGTACTACTCATTATCTGCTATCTTCGTTATCACTTCAGTCAAATAAATATCAGTATAAAATACCTATGTGTATTTAATTACGTTACCACTGCAACAAATCCAAAATTTGATCGCCAAATAAGATTAAAAATCGCCACGTTTGGCGACAAATCGCCATATCTGACAACCCTGGTAGAAATACCTATTTTGCTTTTATAAAATAACTTTTTCAAAAAATAGTAAATATTTCCTCCAAAACTTTTTGTTTGTATATGAATTTGTAATTTATAATTTTTTGACACTTTCTTTTGTTGAATAAAATATAATTGCAGCTTACAAAAGTAGAAACTAGCCTAATTTGACTACAGCCCAAACGGTGGTCGTGTAGCCTGGCTTCAAAATAATGTGTATTTTATTTTTGACAGTTTGTAGTCGGTATCCTGATGTTGTCTATGTGTTTAATGCATTTAGGTTTTAAAATAGAGATCTCATCTATTTAAGAATCAAACGCATTTACAAAATATGTTATATGTACATACATATATTTTTAATATTAAAAATATGAAGATTTTCATTTTCATAGAAATATTGAATTTTCTTTTAAATATAATAATTTTCTTATATTTGTAAAAATTTTTGCAAACATTTTTTGTAGAAATATTTTTTTGAAAATTTTTTTGTAAAATTTTTTGGAAAATTAAAAAAAAAAATTTTTTTGTGAAATTATCTTCTTACAAATGTTTCGTAAATATTTAAAAAAATTTTTTTTAATTTTTTAAATTTTTGTAAAAAAATTTATTTAAAATATTTTTTTTTATTTAGGATCTTCCTGCAATCTATATTGAGTTAGAATGGTCATACTAAAGCAAAAAATCTTTTAAAAAAATTACTTCATATTGACCCCCATGTGCCTTTTAACTGCTCCTGTTTACCAGTGGGCACCTCTATTGGCTATCAAAGAAAAGCACAAAACCCGTACCAACATAAAAACAAGAAAAAAATCGCCCCTCGCAGGGGGTTACTGATCCCCGAGAACAAAAGAGAACCATTAAAGCCGAAAAAAGTGAAAATTTATAGATGGGGGTGGTTTTTGGCCACCAACCTCCAAAGGAATGATTCGATGTTGCTGAATTGCAATCCCAAAATATTGGAAACTATGCCTGACAGATTGGTCTGCCGAACACGGCAGACGAACATCGCTTAATTAACTATGTATAAGGACCAAAATATGTACATATGTAGGGTCGGAAATGAATATTCTAGCAATTACACACGGAATGACAAACTTCCACCTGTGGTGAAGGCTATAAAAATATGTTACTGTATATGTATACATACATATGTTCATATATTCTTAATATTAAAAATATGTTATGTTACACTCATGATTATCATTTTCATAGAAATATTGAAAATTTTCTATAAAATTTATACAAAATATTGTCTATTTTCCCAAAAAAATTTGTATAAAATTTTTCAAAATTTTTTCAATAAAACGTTACAAAATATTTTTTATAAAATATTACAAAAACTTTCAAATAAAAGTTTTACAAAAAATGTTGGTAAAATTTTTACAAAAAAATTTCGATAAAATTTTTACAAAAAAAAATTGTGTTTGCAACATATTTTCATACCCAGCAAAAATTAGACATTACCAAAAGAATTACTTGCTACATATGGTAACTTTTGGGATTATCAAAATTCGCTACTCGATTACAAAACATATTACATTAAGTAAAAAAAAGGAATTTGTAATTGAAATAATTCTTATATTTTAAGAGAGAAAGAGAGAGAAATATTTAAAAAATAAGTCATTATTTCAAATAAATTATTCAAATTTCTAAGTTACCTTCTTAATTATTTAAAACCAAGAAAAAAGTATTTGCATTACATTTTTTGCATAATATACAGGCGCTGGCAGCCCCAGATCCAGGATTGGATGCAGTAGCCTAATCAGCTACTCATCATAAATATAATGATTACTGAAACCAATACGAATGAATGCCGATTGATTAACCTGATGCCGACCTGTAGCTTCAAACAACGGACACGATTTGGATCATGGAACGTAAGATCACTTTTAGACTCGGCCAAACTGGCCCAACTTTTCAAGGAGATGAGCAATTACATACAAGGAAACTTATAATCAAGCTTAAGTTCGTTTTTGTTCTCTCTAAGAAAGAATTAATTAAATTACAAATTAGGTGATAATATTAAAGAAAAATTGGGAAAATTTTATTTTTAGACACCAGCACGAGCGGAATGCACATTTTGAGCAATTATAAGTTACTCTTAATGGGACTGAGCGAAACCAGATGGCCAGAATCCGTAGAGTTTACAACAACAAACGGCTTCACCCTTATCTATTCTGGAAAACCTTCAAACCAACCAAGATCAAGTGGTGTTGGACTCCTGCTATCAAAAGACGCCCAAAGCTCTCATTGATTGGAAACCGCATTCAGACTGGATAATAACAGCTAAATTCCGAACTAGAGCTCCATAGTGGGATATAGTAATAGTAATTGGAGACTTTAATGCACAGTGAGGATTAGATAACACAAACTTGGGGAGTATCATGGGTCGGCACGCATTAGGGAGAATGTCGGAATATGGCCAGTTATTTGCGGAATTCTGTATGTCCAACAACCTTGTCATTGGCGGAACTTTATTCCCGCACAAAATCACGTGGGTATCCACAGATGACACAACACAGAACCAGATTGACCACATAGCCATCAGTAAAACTTGGCGCAACTGCCTACTAGACGTGCGAAATATGAGAGGAGCGGACTGCTCTAGCGATCACCATTTAATCATTGGCACAATAAGATTAAAAGTTGCTGCGATAAAGAAGAAAAATTTGAGAGAAAGAAGTTTTGATACAATAAAACTGCAAAACCCGATGCACCATGGAGCATATGTCAATAGTATCCGATCATCTCTGGATATCTTACAAAACCGAACAAATGTTATAAAAACTTGTCTTACAAACGCAAAGACAACATTGGATATAAAAGCTCGGAACGAAAATAGTGGATTTCAGATGAAACCTGGGGATTAATAACAAACAGAAGAACCTCCAAAGCGAAGCTTAATAATACTAAAACTAGGAACGAAAAACGACGGCTGCAGATGGAGTACACCCAATCTGACAAAAAGGTAAAGCAAAATATTCGCAGGGATAAACGCCATTGGTTTGATGGTTTGGCCAAAGAAGCCCAAAAAGCATCTGTATCCCATGAGAAAAGGCAACAATACCAAATTAATTAATAATATATTTTATTAACAACTTGTAGATGATTTTTTAAAAAGGTTTTTTTGATTTGTTTATTTTGGTTAGAAAATTATTTTCATTTGATATTCTCATTTCTTCCTCCGATACTCAGAAAAAATATTTAGCATAAAGATGAACTGATTTCATAGCTATTCGGTAATATAAAATATGAAAATATAAAATGTGAATTAGGCTAGTATGCTAGTCTATGAGTCTGGGGATTGTGGGTTTGATTCCCAAAAAGTTAGTATGCTCGATAATTAACTTAGAGTTTAATTTGTAATCGTATTATGACATTAAAACAATAATATGAATTATTTCATAAATATGTAGTAAGTTTTTTTTGTTATGCGGAAAAAGTAACGAACACGATTTGAAAGTAACATTTCTCATGAAGTGCAAATATTGTTTACTTTTGCACTTCAAACATACTTATGTAATTATGGTAAATACATGGACATGTATGGAATCTTAAATCTTAGAGGAATTCTTAAACAAGACACTGATACTTAGACACAGGACAGTTTACAGTTTATCTACATATAAATAGTAACTTTTAAAAACATACGTTAATTATGCTTATATTTTGTATTACGATGTCCATAAACTGAATGAAAAAAGTTTGGGAAAAAAGTCATATTCGATTTACGAAAAAATACATGGGTTATATGTATTCTTTTTTCTCTGTATGTTTACTAAACACGTCTAGTTCGAAGTTCTTAATAGAAATAATTTTAGTCGATTTGTCAATTAACCGATATGATTTGTTCGAGTTACTTTTTAATCGAAGTTTGCAATTTTTCTTACTCGAGAATTTAATTGACTGAAAATTCTATGATTTATCGTGTGATGATTAATCGAGTCTATTGTTGCTAATAATTCAATTTATATGTATACGATTAACATAGACATATATAATGACAGCTCAAGCGATGAAACTTGTTTGATTACTCGATATCGAATGCTGTGATCTCAAATTACGATACAATTCATGATTTCCAAATGAAATATGTATTTCAATCAATTTTGCTAGATGTTAAATGAGGTGATTAGACCTCATTACACAACCTGCTTTGTAGAATGCACTCCTTTGTGTACTGTTTACTTTAGGTGTCTCACCTTTCAAATGGAAGTGTTTTATTACAGCACAGACTTTTTTGTACCCCCATTTTTCGTGATTTTGGCGGAAAACAACTTGAAATTACGTAATTTCTAGTACATTTTACATTTGCCCAAATTAACTCATTCTTCTAAATTTCGTTCAAAATTAAAGTTTGTATAATGCTGGCAGTACTAGTTTCCAAATGCTATTTTGATTTAGACAGAATTAATACACGTTAGCAATTATGGCGGTTTTTTGTTCATGATGAGAACTTTAACATTTAATTTTGAATTATTTTGTTAATAATATATATGAAAACACAATTTAGTTTTTATTTAAATTTTTATAATTTAAACTTACATTTTAAAAGATTTTATAAAAAAGCCTTAAATATTATATCACACTACTAAAAAATAAATACAATACAGCCTCTTAACTACTGAATTAAACGTGAGACTAAATATATTTAATCAAAAATACGGAGTATTTTTATAAAATATCATTGTTGTTGTGTTGCTGTATTATTATCTTTTTGTTTTTTATCTGCAGAATTACCTGACGTACTACTCATTATCTTTTATCTTCGTTATCATTTCAGTCTAATAAATATCAGTATAAAATACCTATGTGTATTTTATTACGTTACCACTGCAACATGAGATTATCAATGACATTACCTAACCAATATCTAGAAAGAATGTATTTCTTTTAACTGTAGAATCGATGGAAACAATTATCGCGTTGGGTGAAGCTGAATCAAAATAGTTGTAGGTTTTTATTCAAGCCTCTTCATTCCTAATTAATGATTAAGTTGATGGAGTAGAAATAGTCGAACTGCATCACATAATTCCGCGACGTTATTAAGTTGACTTTAGGCCTTAGTGATTTCTTGCTATCGAGTTGCAGTCATCGAGGCTGAGATTCACCATATCTAGTACATGCCTGCCTTCTGTTATGCTATGCAACATAGAATCATTCCTTTGGAGGTTGCGGGCCTCCAAATAAATATTAGATCGCGACAGGTAGATCGCAAGGAGTCCATACAGATCTCGGGAGATCAATAGCCCCCTACCAGGGGAGGTTTTTGGTTTGTTTTTAGGTTGGTACGGTTTTTCTGCTTTGATTTGTGTAAAGACCTTTACAGAAAGCAATACACATAGAGATAGCCAATGGACCCACAGGGTTTCCACTTGTAAACAGGAGCATGTAAAAGGCACATGGGGGGTCAATATGAGGAATTTTTTTTTGAGAATTTTTTTTTTGCTTTAAACTTAAAAAAAAAATAAAATTAAAAAAAAATTAAGAAAAAAAATATTTACAAAACATTTTCAAGAAGATAATTTTGCAGATTTTTTTTTTTTTAAATTTTACAAAAAATTTTTGAATATAATTTTAGAAAAAATTTTTAAAAACAATTTTCGAAATATGTATTTAAAAAAAATTCAATATTTCTATGAAAATCATGAGTGTAAAGGTAAGGTCACATTAGGCAAATCTTTGCCTCAAAATTGTTTGTTTGCATTTGCTCAAATTTTTTTAAAACAGTAATGAATTTGTTTTCTGGTCACATTAAGCTCATTTACTTGCTCATTTTTATTTGTTCAAACAGCTAAAAAACACCAGCAAATAGATATACGGGAAAACGATGACAAAAAAATTACCTTCTTAGTTTTGTTAGATCACTCAAAAGCATTCGACACTGTGGATCACAATACATTGATTATGAAACTCAAAAAAATATTTAACTTTTCGTCCACAGTGACAAAGTTAATTAAATCATACCTGACGGATAGATTTCAATCAGTTACAAATAAAGACAGAACATCAAGGCCTTTGCACTTGCCTAGAGGTGTTCCTCAAGGGTCTATACTTGGACCATTATTGTATTCATTATACGCAAATGATTTACCTGAGCAAATCCAACACTGTCGTATTCGTATGTATGCAGACGATGTTCAAATTTACCTCAGTAGTCCCAAGGATCTTATTCATGAAAAAGTTAACGAACTTAATCAAGATCTTAATAGAGTTATTACCTGGGCCTCTGCCAATGGTTTATGATTAAATCCAAAGAAATCAAAATGTATTATCATTTGCAAAAAAACCGTATCGTTAAGTGATGACATCAATATTGTTACGAAAGAAGAATTTATTCATTATAAGCTCTGAACAACAATACTCTCGAACAACAACAACATTAATGGCTTATTTTTTTACAATGATGGAAGAAAGAAACGCCCCATACAAAAATTCGCATTGACGCATACACACACACACAGATTAAATAAACACTCTTCTGTTAAATACACAGCCACATACATAAATACAAGCATAAACAAATAAACAGCCACACACACAGGTATAAAGAAATAAATAGCCACAAACACAGGTATAAAGAAATAACCAATCACACAAACAGAAAATAAGAGCAATAACATTCGAAGCTGCCAGATATGTCTGGAATAGAACATTCTGGTGCTTTTAAAGCACCTATATAAAGTGAATCGTGCTGGCGAGTAGTAGGGCAGTATTAATTTAAAAGTCAAAGAGTTAAGTTGTCGAATATTAAGAGTGTTTAACAGTTTGCTGTATTTTTGAACAGTGGTGTTAAGTAAATAAAGTGACTTACAGTAAAAGTAATAACAGTGTGTATTTATTTTGCAATAAAAAGAACCCAACGTAAAGTAAAAACGTAACAATTGGTGACAGAAGTGAAATTGTAAAATAAAATAACTTAAAAAAAATAATAAAAATGAAATTTGAAGATCTTAAAGTGGAGCAGCTGAAAAAGGAGTTGAGTAAGCTGGATTTGCCAACAGCAGGTAACAAAACAGAACTGCAGAAGAGGCTCATAGATGAATTCAAGCGTCGTGGCATGGACATTGGCGCATATGAGTTTGATGAAAAAGAGATGACAGAGGTATGTAGCCGTGAAACAACAACAGCAAGTAGCATGGACCTCAATACGATGTTTGCCGCTATGATGGAGAAAATGGGAGAAAACTCTAGAATGCTTCTAGAAAATGTAAACGGAAAGCTAGTCGAAGTACAAGAAGCTTCTAGAGCAAACAGCGAAAAACTATTAGCTGAAGTAAGAGATGAAGTACAAGAAGTTTCTAAAGCAAACAGCGAAAAACTGTTAGCTGAAGTACAAGAAGTTTCTAGAACAAACAGCGAGAAACTACTGGAAACAGTAAATGAGAAACTGGAGAAAAATCAACAACTTCTAGCTGAGATTCAAGAAGTTTCTAGAGCGAATAATGAGAAACTTTTGGGACAAGTCAACGAAAACCTTCTACAAATTTCTGAAACTATTAATAAGCGAGTAGACGACGTAGAAGTCAAGTTCGACGAAAAAATCTCTGCCGTGGAAGTGCAACTGTCCGGTTTAAACAGAAAAGTGAATCTTCTAGAAACTAGTGGCGTCGAAGTACAGGTAAAGGATGTCGATGTAAAGCTGCAGGAGCTCGAAAACAAAATTATGAGCCTGGAAATAAGAGAAGGTCCAGTACGGGTAGTGACTGAAAACACAAATAGGATAAAAGCTCCCAGTTTCGACGGCAACATACCCTTTAACGTCTTCAAATTTCAGTTTGAGACAGTGGCCAGTAAAAATCTATGGAGCAATGAAGAGAAAGCGATTGAACTGATTCTGGCACTTAAAGGATCTGCAGCAGAAGTCCTCGAAAGCCTACAAAGTAGACTGCGAAATAATTATGAGGACATAATGGTGGCGTTACAGCGGAAATATGGCGGCGATCATAAAAAGGAGCTGTATAGAATGGAGCTACGCGGCAGGCTGCAGAGAGCAAATGAGACGCTTCAGGATTTCGCCATGGAAGTGGAGCGTTTGGTGCATCTGAGTTACCCCGGGGAAAACCATCCACTTCTAGAGCAGTTCAAAGTGGATGCGTTTGTAAATGGTATCCGTGACTCTGACGTAAAATATGCGGTGTGCGCTGAGCCGAAGTCGTCGTTTCCGGAGACTGTCGCCTATGCGCTGACGCAAGAAACAGCAAAAGTCATTTCGAGGCCGCAGTCATACAAAGTGCGAAAAGTTGAAGTTGCTGCTGAGCATGAAAAAAACACAAGGGGCGAGCTTAAGCAATTACTAGAATCGCTAAAGGAAGTATTGAAAGAACTCCAATGCAGAAGTAAAGCTAAGTGCTTCAACTGCGGAAAAGTTGGCCATCTTCAGGTAGATTGCAAGTCCCCAAGAAAGACTGGATTTTCTTCGCCTAAGGACGAAACGACATACAGTAGATGTTTCAATTGCGGGAAAGTGGGCCATTTACAGCGATACTGCAAGGCACCAAAAAGAGTAATGAGATCTGCTTCGCCACCAGAGAATGACAAGGTTATGAACAAGCCATCGCAGGAGCCACTATTGGACGTAAAAAGTGCTAGCATCATGGATAATGGGCCAAAATCCGAAATTGTGGGACCATTAATTTCCATCTCGGTCATGCAGCAGGAAAACAAGAATCTGACTGCTCTGGGTTACATCAACGGTAAAAAGCACGTTCTGACGATAGACACAGGAGCGTCGCAATCAATAATCAGGCGCGACTTGGTAAAAGGAGAAATGGAGCCGCTAAGTTATGTCAGACTGCGTACTGCCACTGGAGAATTTGCAACGGTCTATGGCAAAATAAAACTCAGGGTATCTATCGGCAGGCTAAGTGTGGAGCACGTATTTATTGTGGCTGATATTTTGGATGAAGTAATTATCGGAGTCGACTTTATGATTTATAATGGAATCAATTTGCGTATGAGTCAGCAAATAATGATTTGGAGAAAGGTGAAGATACCACTTAAAATCGGGTATGAGAGAAAGGCTCCACCAAAATGCTTCAACTGCAGTAAAGAGGGACATTTAGCTCGTAACTGCAGGGCGCCGAGGAAAATAAAAGAAATACGCCATCAGAAAAGCAGAAATAGTACGAAGGACGAGAAACGACACCACATCGTAAATGTGCGACGTGTATACATAGATACGAGTAAAGAATGTAGTAAGGCGCAGAAGGGTGATCACAAGTTGGCAACAGGTCTGCTGGATAAAGTGGACAGAGAAATATCTCTCCAGAGACGAAACCAAGTACGGAAGCTCCATGAATTTGTGCGTAAGAGGATTGAGTCCACAAGTGATAAAATGAAGGCCAAGTTTGAACGTACTGCAAACTCCGAGGGATTTAAAGAGGGACCGATGATTAACCCACAACAGAAGAAAGTTCACTGGGATGGAACTTATGAAGTAATAAAGCAGCTAAACGATTTAGTTTACAGAATGCAGAAGTTTCAGAGCCCAAGACCAAAAATGAAAGTTGTGCACTTAGAGCGGCTAGCCAACTATGGAAAAGGTACATCTGTGTCTGCTCGGGACGAACAGGTTTGAGAAGGGGGTAGTGTTACGAAAGAAGAATTTATTCATTATAAGCTCTGAACAACAATACTCTCGAACAACAACAACATTAATGGCTTATTTTCTTACAATGATGGAAGAAAGAAACGCCCCATACAAAAATTCGCATTGACGCATACACACACACACAGATTAAATAAACACTCTTCTGTTAAATACACAGCCACATACATAAATACAAGCATAAACAAATAAACAGCCACACACACAGGTATAAAGAAATAAATAGCCACAAACACAGGTATAAAGAAATAACCAATCACACAAACAGAAAATAAGAGCAATAACATTCGAAGCTGCCAGATATGTCTGGAATAGAACATTCTGGTGCTTTTAAAGCACCTATATAAAGTGAATCGTGCTGGCGAGTAGTAGGGCAGTATTAATTTAAAAGTCAAAGAGTTAAGTTGTCGAATATTAAGAGTGTTTAACAGTTTGCTGTATTTTTGAACAGTGGTGTTAAGTAAATAAAGTGACTTACAGTAAAAGTAATAACAGTGTGTATTTATTTTGCAATAAAAAGAACCCAACGTAAAGTAAAAACGTAACAATATATACCTGGGAGAGACCAAAATTGATATTGTAACCACTATAAAAAACCTTGGAGTCACATTCAATCGGTCGCTTAACTGGTCCGATCATATTACACAAGCCTGTGGAAGAACATATGGTATGCTCAGAAGTCTATGGCCAAGTCATAACTACATCAGAAATTCATCAGAAATTTTTGCAAGTTGTAATTTAAAGGAAAAAAGAAAGATTAACACTACTTTTAACAATATTACACGTTATGTTTATGGCCTAACACGATTTGAAAGTGTTTCTTCATTCTCAAAACGTATATTTGGAATTACACTCGATAACTACCTGGAACTAAAAAATCTAACTTTTCTACATAAAATTATCACTACGAAGGAGCCTTACCATCTTTATAACAAATTGACCTTTACCACATCACTTAGGAATAATTCAATTAGGACCTTCCAATATCGTGATACAGCATCCTACCATCAATTCTTCATCTTCACCATACATCTCTGGAACCGTCTTCCCTCATACCTACAATTCACCAGCAACGCATATAAATTTAAAAAACTTTTGTTCCAATATTACAATGGTAACAATTAAAATGAACACTAAAATTTTCTTTTCTTTTAATTTTGTCAAAATTGTTCGTATATATATTTATATCTATTTTGTACACAAGCATATATATGTTTATTTGTCTTAATTAAATTGATTATAACTTAACTGATTCTAATACTGTAAATTAAAAGATGTTGCATCTTGTTGTATTAGAAAATCACTCAATAAAAAAATACAAAATACAAAAAAAAAACATGTTTGCCCTGTGGTCACACTTGAACATATGTTTAAATAAGAATAATATTTCATTAAACTGTCAAAATACATGAATTTATTTGCCCCAACTAAAAAATTCATAGAGAAAAATATATTAACAAGAAAGGATATGGGTGAAGTTGAAAAATTTATTGTGTTGAGTTGTGGAGCAGCGTTAGCACTACTTTTAGAAGAAGAAAAAGAAAAAAGTGAAAGGCAGTGGGTTCGAGACTGGGTGCGACGGTGAAAGGAGGAAGGGTGTTGTTCAAAATTATTAATGGAGCTACGGTCTGAAACTCCTGAACTGTACAAAAACTTTTTAAAGATGAGTTCTGCTGATTTTGATCATTTGGTAAGTGGTAATAAAATAAATAATAAAAATAAATTATTTTCAATGACTTTGTAGCTGAAATTAGTGACGCCGCTGATAATAAAACAGACTACCAATTTCCCCTTCCGAACGTTTGATGGTTACTCTCAGTATGTATTTCGCATACCCCACAATACCATTTCAGGAATTATTCCTAAAACGACGCCATTTATAAAGTTCTACAGCCGGGCTATTTAAAAGTAAAATTAAAAAATAATTATGGCCTTTTTTATGTTTCATTATATTCTTTTTAGATTCCATCCACAGAAGAGGAATGGAGAATCATTTCAGACTCATTTTTAAAGTTGTGGAATTTTCCTAATTGTATCGGTTCATTGGATGGAAAACAAATTGTAATGATTGCACCACCCATTCTGGAAGTATTTATTACAACTACAATGGTTAATTGCTGCTATGTTAACTTCATGTACTGTATTTCATAGCTTTTATTGTTTTTCTAAGGAACACACAGTATTGTGCTCATGGCTATTTCCGATGCATCCTATAAGTTTTTGTATATTGATGTAGGTTCAAATGGACGCATATCTGATGGTGGAGTTTTTCGTAAAACCACCTTTAATAAAGCTCTTACAAACAATAAACTTAATTTGCCATCGCCAACACCTCTACCACAGAGAACTTTGGACGTTCCATATGTTTTAGTTGCTGATGATGCTTTCACATTAACACCAAATATTGTAAAGCCGTTTAGTGCACGCAGTCTAAATGCAGTACAGAGAATATTTAATTATAGATTGTCGCGTGCGAGACGCGTAATCGAAAACGCATTTGGTATTATGTCGCCACGTTTTCGAGTAATACGTAGCCCTATTAAGCTTGAACGGTCCAAAACGAGACAAGTAACTCTTGCGTACTGCGTTTTACACAACTATTTGCTGTCCCGAAAATCCTATATGTACTTTTACCCAAATCTTGTGATCAATACACAGCAGACGGCACTTTAGTTCCTGGTGAATGGCGTAGTGATCAGACCGTAGAAAATAGTGAAGTGAAGTGCCTTTTCAATATAAAAATATGAAGAAAACTGGCCATAGTTTTAATATTATCAAGTAACTACCATAACAAATAATCGAACAAATAAGTGAACACAGATTATTAAAACAACGCAACAAACAGTTTTTTAATAATTGTTTTGTTTTATTGAAAACAATATTTTAAAAAAATACTATACATATGTGTTGAAAAATTCACCAGCAGTAAAAAACAAAATACGAATTCAAAATTCAATTGTTTTTTATTATGCTTAAATTTCTGTAATTAAAGGAGGTTACAATTAAATTAATTTGTTTTATAAATTTAATAATTACTCCTCAACAAAATCGAAAACTCCCGCTTCTCGTATCAATTAACAATGACAAGATAATCAACCTTATTACGGATGTCGTTGTCACACATCGACGACGATAATATTGTAAGAGATTAAAGAATTTTCTGATTGTTTTCTTTAATCTATTACAATATTATCGTCGTCGATGTGTGACAACGACATCCGTAATAAGGCTGAATAAATATTCTGTAATTTGCTGCTCCCGCTTTACAAAATTGACCAATTAGAAATCACTTCCACACTCAATTATAAATAATTTGCAGACTCAGCTGTTTGTCTGTCAATTGAGGGAAAATGGGAAGACTTGATTACAAATTATTTAACACTCCCCCCCAGGTATATCCTCGCTAGGATCTACCCCATCTCCAGAACGTTTGACCTCGAGAACTGCAATCATTGTAGCCAGAAGAGGTTTTTACTGTTGTGCTTCTCACTTGTTTGTCAGCTCCAGTGTGTACTGCTTTTACAATACCTTTCGGACAGCAATTTCTTGGATTTCCCGGATCTACAATGTAGACAATATCATCCACAGCAATCGGCTTCACTTTATCAAACCATTTACTACGTCGTGTTATAATTGGTAAATATTTTTTGACCCACCTCTTCCAAAACATATTTGCTAATTGTTGTACTGTCAGCCATGCCTTGCGCAATGTTACACCATCTGCTACTGCTTCAATTAGAGGCTTGGAACCATTGGAACTTCCGAGAATAAAATGATTAGGGGTCAGTGCTTCCTCATCTGAATTGGTGGGAATGTATGTCAGTGGATGCGAATTTACAGTCATCTCGACCTCCATGAAAGCGGCACGTAAAAGTTCGTCGGTTGGTGTGCGGGATGCAAGTACATTAGTCAACACATTTTTGACCGAACGGACAAGACGCTCCCATGCACCATCCATCTGGGGGGAGGCCAGTGGTATAAAATTCCATTTAGTGGCTGCTGTTGTAAAAGATCTTATTAGCTCGTTTTTGTCTACAGAGGAAAAAGCCTCAGCAAGCTCTCGTTCAGTTCCTTTAAAATTGGTACCATTATCGCTCCACATTTCCAGTGGTGTATCTCTGCGTGCAATAAAATTGCGAATGGCAATGATACATGAATCAGTAGACAAACTATATGCGATTTCCAAATGAATTGCTCGTGTTTCAAACACGTTACCAGAACACCATAACGCTTTTCTCGACTACGGCGAACAGCAACCATCAGGGGACCGAAGTAATCAACGCCAACATATGAAAAGGGTCGACAAAATGGCGCAATCCTTGCTGGGTGAAGGTTACCCATTTGTGGTGGATTGGGATTTACATCGCGATTTCGGCATATTTGACAGCTTCGCCTAGCCTTGTAAACGTTAGTTCGCAAACGGGGTATCCAAAACCAAAATGTATAAACCAAAATTGGTTTATACATTTTTTTGTTTTTGATGAAATTCAAAAATTAAATTCTCTTATTAGCATACTTCTGTATTTTAATGAACATTTAAGAAAATTGAATAGGCTTAGCCATTTAGTTTGATCACCTCCATTTAGTACTTGAATTATTTTAATATCATCTATCATGAAGTAGTATGTTGTCTCGTTTTCGCCAAGATTGCACATTGAACAAATTTTGTTGTTACCTTCTTTGTACTGATTTCCGTTTAACCACAAAAGATCTCCTCGAGCTTTCATTATATAAGATATTTGCTCTTGGCTATACTTCTCATTACAATACGTTTGGCCTTTAGAGAAATCTAAATGTTTAAAAATTCTTTGTTGACTGTTTTGGGCATTTGTAATGTGTTTTTGGCTTGTTGCAAGACTCATTGATTCTATGAGACTTCTACAGCTATTTTTCCAACTTATTTTACTCTGCTCTATATTGATGTGGTTTATAATGCATTCTTGCAACTTGTCCAACAAATCCTTATACCAGTACAATTTCTTTGCTATGACTATTCTCGATAGTTTGTGGGGTAGCCTGCTTTCTTCGTAATCAAAAATTGTTTTTGAAATATATTGTGTAAACTATATGTGTAAAAGTGTCCTTCTATTTGTGCGGTTTCTAGGGCCATTACGTAATTTGGAGTGTTCTCTGGAAGACGTAGCACATGTTTAGTAAAAAACCGTTGAAGTTTATCAACGTCATCAAACCATGAGTAACCCCATATTTGTGCTCCATAACACTTTATGGATCTGCATACCGCGAGAAACATTTTCCACTTGGCTTTAAATGATACTTCCTTTTTGACAATAAAGTTTTTCCAAGTTGCGTTAATACTGACTTTAGCTGCATCATTTTTGGTACTTATATGTTTTGTAAAAGACAACTTCGGGGTGAGTAAAATCCCTAGATATTTTTATTCTGAGACTATTTTAACCTCCTCGCCATTAAATGTCCACTTTTCTATAGATCTAGCTCGGCCACCTTTTTTAAAAACCATAATTTCAGACTTTGTAAGATTAACATCCATACCCCATAAATGACAATATTCTTCCAGATTGTGGATCATTTTTTGCAATATGTAAACATCATCAGCCACTAACACAATATCATCAGCGTACATTAAAACTCGGACATTTAAATTTTCAACAAACAAACCTCCTTTCAAAAATTCATGGATATCATTTAAATATAAGGCAAAAAGTAAAGGTGATAATAAACAACCTTGCTTAACTCCTGTTTTTGTATTAAAAAAGTCGGAAAGATTAGAACCTTCCCACACTGCAGATTTTGTGTTGTGGTAAACTTGTTCTTGTCTTAGCTTGTATATTAATAATTTCCTTGGTACACGGTCAAAAGCGGCTTTAAAGTCTACGAAGAAAGCATACACTCTTCGGTTCTCTGAGAATTTTATATTGACTATTGATGATAGGTTATAAATACTATCAACTGTAGAATAGCCTTTCCGGAAACCCACTTGGTACTCATTCAAGATGCTATTTCGATTTGACCATGCTGTTAATCTTTCATTAATTATTCCCATCATTATTTTACCAACACAATTCATAAAAGATATCCCTCTATAATTGTGGGGTTGGTTTACATCGCCTTTTTTATGAATAGGAAAAATAATGCTTCTCTGGAATGCCTCACAACTATCTTGACCATTAAGTATATTGGTATATGCTTTTGCGAGCTCGATTAAAAAAGTATTGTTGGCATTTTGGTAGAGCTCATAAGGAATACGATCTTCTCCCGGTGCTTTATTTGGCTTAGATTTAGATAGTTGATCTTTTATTTTACAAAGCGATATATCGCTCATTTACTTGAAGACCGTCATAAGTCAAAAAACGTGATTTTTGAGTTAGTGATGCAGAAATGTTCTTTTTATTCCGCTACATGTTGTATATTAATTTCATGATTTTATCTTGTGTACTTTTCGCGTGGGAATAGAATATGCCGTTATTTCATTTCATTTGTTTCAATTTTTTTTATTAATAATAACGACATATTTTAGTTACAAAATATTCCAGATTTTCCCTAAATAATATACAAATAACATATCATTTTATTATTTGACTTCGAAATTGAGGCATGTTCATGTTGTTTTACTTAACAGTGCAGAATAAAAAACTTAAAATGCGTTTTTTACAAAATGCCTTTTTTTGACTTATGACGGTCTTCAAGTAAATGAGCGATATGTGTATCTAGTTCATAATCTTGTATTAAGTTTGGAGCATATAGTACATCCATTGTGTTAACTGTTGGATTCAGCAATAACTCAAAATATTGTTTTAGAGATTCTACATTCACTTTACATCCAATATAGTTTTCTTGTTGCCTTATTTCTCTTGCTAAATACCACCATGTTTTACCGTCCTTTACTGTATTTAACTGCCTTTCAATATACTTATAGTAATCACTTCACTTGGTTTTACATAGGTTTTGATAGTAATATAGCTTTTCAGTGTACTTTTGTTTGTCATAACTAATTTGAGATTTTCTAAATGCTTGTAGGGATTTCATCGAGTTTTCTCTTGCTTTTCTGCATTCTTTGTCAAACCATTTACATTTAGGAGCATGTTGATTAATGTAAATTTTCGGTGTTGTATAGGATTCTAAAATAAGGTTGTTTAAATCGTTAAGCTTTATTTCGGTATTTGTTGATTTAAGTGTTTGTAACTTACTATCCAGTTTTTGAACAAAATTTTGATTATTTTGCGACTTCCAATTTAGTTTTGGCAATAAACCCATTTTTTTCGTACCATTCAAAACATTATTAAATTTTATATTCAAAGTTATAGGTAAATGATCAGACCATATGTGATTTTCAATAACAAAGCTCTCGACTACATTTAATAATTCAGTTGAAATTGCACATTATTATAACTTAACTGATTCTAATATTATAACTTAACTGATTCTAATACTGTAAATTAAAAGATGTTGCATCTTGTTGTATTAGAAAATCACTCAATAAAAATACAAATACAAATACATACATCATTAACCGAATTACCTATATTGTTAACAAAAGTAAAATCGCCATCTTCATCACCTCGTATTCTTCCATTCAAAATCACCAAACCATAGTTATTGCAAAACTCCAAGAACTTTCTGCCATATAAATTCGCTGTTTTATCTTTTGATCTTCTTAATTCTAAACCAGATGGAAAAGATGTTGCAATATAATCATTCTCCTATTCTTGGATTGTTCTCCTATTCTTGGATTCATATCACCCATAATTATTAGGTTTTTTACATCATATTTTTTCAAGCATTCTCTAAAACTATTGAATTCATTTACCCAATTTAAGCCTCCTAGATATACAGGAATTATATTATATTCGAAGTAATTACTTTTCAAAAATATAATATCAAAATATCCATAATTTCGGTACTCATGCTTCACTCAGAAGTTCAATAAATCCTTGTTGACACCACAAACATATCCACCTATACCCCTACCAAACCTGCTATTTCTCAAGGCTGGTTTCCAAAAAGTTTCAAATGTATTAAATCTATTTTTAAATTTTTGTATATTTTTTTCTTCAATATGCGTTTCTAGCAAGATAAATATATCGTTTTGATCTACGTATTCATAAAAATCGCGGTGATAAAACTTATTGGCTAGGCCATGGACATTGTATGATAATATTTTTAAATTTACTTTATTATTAAAACAATCTAAATTTTCTTTATATTTTTTTTGTAAACAACTATGTTTTTTAATGTTTTTTAATAGTTTTTTGACTTAATATTGACCAAAATATCATTATAATCTACCTTAAAAGCTTGAGCTTTTTCACCATATATCTCCTTCAAGACTTCCCCTCCATTACTTTGGCCACACATTAGAGTTTTACTATAGTTCCATCCAAAACTTTTTCCATCAATTATTAACTTGTCGTCTTTAACAATAATTCGTTTACTTTTTTCCACCAACAAAATATCTTTTTTTAGCTGTAACATTATTTTTTTGTGCTCCTGCCGTTCCATACTTAATTCACGGTCAATATATATATATATACGTTCCAACAAGATTCTTAGTATGCTTAAATACCTCAGATACCATAGATAATAACTTCAGCTTAACCAATACATTTCATTTTCCCATTATTTTCAAAAATTTTTCTTGTTTGTTCAATATCCACTTTGTTTTCTATTTTAAGTACTTCTTTAAACAATTTCATAAAAGCTCCATAGGGAGATTGCTGGCTTACCAAACCTCTGATTATTAACTTTTTCCTTGATAAGTAATTTTCAAGCTGTCTGATTCTTTTTTGAACACTCTCCTTATTATTTTTCAGCATTTGGATTTCATCCTGCATTTTTTTATTTTCTGTTGTCAATGTATTTACCTCCGTCTGTACCTCCTTTACGTTTTCAGTTATTTCCCTTAAATCATTTCGTGTGGGCATATTTTTTAACTTTTCATCCAAGACTGTAGACATTAATTTTATTAGCTCCATCGTTGACATCTTTCCAACTTCATCTGTTTTCTCAAAATTTTCTGGTGATGTTTCATTTAATCTTCTTTTAGGCGTTTGTTGAATAACGTTTGAATTTATTTGTTTATTCATTTTACTTTATCTAGAAACTAAACAAATATAATCATTAAACGGTAACACGTTTCTATGTTTGTTGCTAACTTCACGATCTGGCAACCCGCTGGTAAATTCAATTCGCCTTATAAAAAATAAAAACACTATTTTGTTAGAGCAAGACCAGCTGATGTACTTCATATATCAATTGTGTTCGTTTTTGAGTGTTTTTGCGAACTTCAAGTTTTCCAATAAAAGATTATAAAAATTTCAATTTTTAATAATTGTAGTTAAACAAAAAGTACAACACATTTTATCCTGCGATCACATGGAATGATGGCGATCCCGGTATATTTAACTTCAATCAAATTCTTGGCAAAAAATTAGGATGTTTAATGTCACTTATTCAAAAAATATTGGGAGCGTAAGTACCTCGTGTCTAACTTTCACAAAATCTCAACCAATTTTATACTTGGCAATATAATCGGGTCAACGCCGTTCCATAATTTTGCTCTGCCACCTAGCCGAATAAGTCCTTCTGTATCTAAATATGGTGTTAACTTGTATAAAGAACTGGATTTAGGCACAGATTTACCTTCTAAAAGTACGGCGATTTCTTCTTCAAAAACCTTTTGAGCTGCTTTAAATAACATATTATCTCCCGCATATATGTCCTCCTTTGATAATTCAGAACAGTCAACTGCTTCCTTATAATCGGGTCAACGCCGTTCCATAATTTTGCTCTGCCACCTAGCCGAATAAGTCCTTCTGTATCTAAATATGGTGTTAACTTGTATAAAGAACTGGATTTAGGCACAGATTTTCCTTCTAAAAGTAAGGCGATTTCTTCTTCAAAAACCTTTTGAGCTGCTTTAAATAACATATTATCTCCCGCATATATGTCCTCCTTTGATAATTCAGAACAGTCAACTGCTTCCTTATGTATAAGACTTTTCCACTTTCGGATGACTTGTAGCAATTTTCCTACAACTCTGCCGGCTCGTTTCCAAGTACAAATTCTATCAGCTACGGCCTGTAAGAGTGATGGCATATTATTCTCATAATGATAATGTCCAACGTAGCAAGCTCGTAACTCTTTTTCACTTTCGCCCAGGTTTTTAGAATTTCTTTTTGGCCACTGCGATTCATCCAATTATAAAAAAAGGGCCATTAAACCATCTGTTTTTTTGCGAAAAGTCCGGAAGTCTTTTCCACTAGTTGGTATAAGTAATACTGTACTTGACTCGGTCCAAAAAATATATTTGTTTATGTTTAATGATAAGGATTCACCTAAGTTTCTGGCGAGA
The DNA here is from genome assembly GCA_949628195.1 of Phasia obesa. Taxonomy (NCBI): domain Eukaryota; kingdom Metazoa; phylum Arthropoda; class Insecta; order Diptera; family Tachinidae; genus Phasia; species Phasia obesa. The sequence continues at coordinate 4,377,668 of OX451220.1, forward strand.
CGAGCCCCCAAGACAGCACCTTGCAGCTCTAATCTGGGAATTGATTGCATTTTTATTGGGGCTACCTTAGTTTTACACCCAAGTAAACTTATGTCAATGTTATAACCATCGGTAGATCTCAAATAACTCACCGCTGCATAGGGTTCCTCGCTTGTATCTACGAATGTGTGAATTTCGAGTTGAGTAATATTTTTAGATTTTATTTTCGTATAACATCGCAGAATTTTAATAGTTTCCATTTCCGGCAAAAGACGTACCCAGCGCACCCATTTATCAAATTGTTCCTCACCGATCACTTCGTCCTATGCACAACCAGTGCGCCATGTTTCTTGGAAAACAACTTTGGCAAATACTACATAAAATAAAATTAGATCCAGTGGAACAAAAATCGTCATAATAACGCTAAGCATTTTTTTTCGTGGGCCCCTGTACGCCGCTTAATAACTCACTGTTTTTATACCGTGATGATATCTTATATACGAAAGTATCAGTGTTCGTATCCCACCACATTCCCAAGACCTTTTCCGTAGGACATACACCTTCGATATTATAATTAATTTGTTCAACATTTGTAGCACAAAGCGCCTCCAGAACTTTTTTAGATTTAGAAACCCAGTTTCTAATATGAAATCCTGCTTGAGAGTGAACAAACTGAACATCTTTAGCTAAACGTATGGCCTCATCTTCGGTGTCAACACTATCTAACATATCATCAACGTAGTGGTTATCTATTATACACCGTGCTGCCTAAGGATACTGCTGCCGGAATTCATTTGCATTTTTGTTTTTGACGTATTGCGCACAGCACGGCGAACAAGATGCACCAAAAGTCATAACAGTCATGATGTATGTTTCAATTATTATTAGGGCGTTATACAAATTCTGATCCCTTTCCATTTTTGCATACAAACTTGCTGCTCGTTTCTTCGCAACAAAAAAACTTCCGTCTGGTAAAGTCTTGGGACCACGCCACAATAATCCAGTTTCGAAATGTTCATCAACACGATGTGTTATTTCTTCCAGCTGCTGAAGAGCAAGTTGATCATCCAAGGAAGTTTTGCCGTTCTTATCACTGGCCATATCGATACAATTGTCGTTTACTATGTAGTTCCTTGCAATATTAAGTAGCTCATCTGCCGATTTAGCTTCATCATAACACGAGGAAAATGAATAGTAGTAAACAACATCGATCGATGGTCTACCTGAGACAACAGTACCTTTTACCACCCATCCGAGACGTGTATCTTCAGCTATGGGCTCATTTTCACCACCTTCCTTAGTTTTCAAACACTGGCTGTAGCGTGTATTATTTAGGCCTTACGGATTATCTTCCATTTATCGATCTTCTCATCTGTCTAAGCCAATTGCACGAAAAGACCTTTTCACAAACGCCCCTGCATACCACACATTTTCCTGATGTTGCCTTTTGACTTGGTGTAGCCTAACTGTGCATTTACATTGCTTCTCTGTGATTTAGAGGTGCTTGGAACGAGAACACTATTCGCAACATGGGGTAATTGGAATAACCACTGACTAAAATCGTCCAAAGTGCTAGAAGCTAATGTAGCCTTATGCATACCCCAAAACGCTGCAAGTAAACCTGGTAGTTTGCCGACCAACTCCTGCTGCAACTCTGGATTGTTGAGAGAATTGGTCATATTGGCTGCCTTAATCGTTGCGCAAACATTTTGAACTTCTATTGCAAAGTCAACAATGGTTTCATGCCTAGATTCCCTTGGTGGGGGCATATCTCTTATTTGTTTCAGCAGAATGTCTATAATAAGTTCAGACCACGTTCACTAAGTTGCGTGCGGCACCATCTAAAGCGTGGCGTAGACGAATTAAATTTTCTTCATCTGAAAAGCCACATAGGATGGCTCATACGTAGCCATAAAGAGAGGCCATTCTTCAGGCCTACCTGTAAATTTTGGCAGCTCTTTTGCCAACCCTCTTCGTGTAGCTAAATGTTCAGAGGTAAGACGTACTGTTGTGATATTCACAGCTGGTTCAGAAGTAAATCGCATTCAAATTTGATGTTTCGCCTGAGTTAGTATTTACTGTAGAACTCAATGGAACAACACCAGGTGTCCACCATCTCTAATTCGGCTTGAATTTGCTGTGGTTTCTTGGACGATGCTTTGGTACTTCCTGATCGCACTGAACCGGTATGTCCACCTGGACGTTCCGGTAATAATCTCTTCTCATGACTTTCATAAGTCTTTTTTGCCCGGCATTACTCACAAATAATTTGCAGACTCAGCTGTTTGTCTGTCAATTGAGGGAAAATGGGAAGACTTGATTACAAATTATCTAACAATACGTATGTATGTACTTATGTTTGTACATGTAGAAAACAAAATTTATTTTTAAATGATTTAAATAATATATGTACATATTAAAGAAAAAATAACAGTAAGATCTGGAATTCATTTAGAACACTTCATAAAAACATATATATATATATATATATATATTATATATATATATATATATATTATATATATATATATATATATATATATATATATGTAGATAATTTAAAAAAGTCAAGTTAGACAAAAAAAAAAAACAAATAAATTACTTGACTTTATACATATATGTATATGATTATGGCCATGATTTACTATCATACTCAGTCGTCCGAACTGTACATTTACATGTGTGCTCAAAAATATAATAGTGTGGAATACAAGTGTATGTGTGTGGCAGACTTTTTGACAGGTCTGTACGAATTAATAATCTTTTGAAAAATTTATTTCATTTTGAATAAGATTTCATCTTGTTCGTAATTTAAATAATTAACAATGTGTAATTTTAATGTAATACTATAAAAACAACATCAGGATGAAAATCTCCAAAATTAATAATTAATTATTGACGATTCACCCAGCATGTGTACATCAAAGCATCCAACACATATACACGAGTTGGACATCCAGCATTTTGATCGTGTATAGGGCTCTTTAAATTTTTAATGGTCGATTTGTGAAACTTTTTGGTAAAAGCACCAACACCGATTTCCTTTCGGTAAAAGCACCAACCCCGATTTCCTTTCGGTAACGCAAACCGAGTTCGTACTGTTTATATATATACATATATTATGCTAATTTGGAGGTGAATTGTTCGGTTGAGTTTTGCTCTGAAAACTTTCCTTATAAATAACCTAATGTCCATAACCCATATTAAAAATAATGTTTTTTTTTATATGAAGTTTGACTTTTATCAAGCCAAATTTTTGTCAGGTATAGAAACTAGGTAAATAGATTATGGAAAAGATTTTATTAGCAAAATTGTTTATCATTTGTATTTATGTATGTAGCGTTTTTTTTCTTTAACTGACAACACTGCGTCCAACAGCTGGTATTTGCTTTAGTTTGTTCTTACAAAAACTTTGAAAGAACAAACAATTATTTGCTTAAAATCTAGGCAAATATTTTCAATTGAATGGTCACACTATGTTCACATTAGAAATATTTTTGTTTGTCGGCAAATAATTTTGTTTGCCAGGAATCAGCTGTTTTACTGTTTGCTTCTCAATTTTATTTTCTGGTCAGATTATGGCTAACAAATTTTTGACGATTTTAGGCAAATGTTTGTCTAATGTGACCGTACCTTTACATAACATATTTTTAATATTAAGAATATATGTACATATCGCTCATTTACTTGAAGACCGTCATAAGTCAAAAAAAGGCATTTTGTAAAAAACTGAAAAAAATGAAACTTCTTAAAAATTAAAACGAACTTACCTTTTCACACATACGGACACAAAGCATAATAATTCGATATTTGAGAAAGCCGAGCAATCTGTACACGTTGACGGCTGCGGTGTAACTAAAATATGTCGTTATTATTAATAAAAAAAATTGAAACAAATGAAATGAAATAACGGCATATTCTATTCCCACGCGAAAAGTACACAAGATAAAATCATGAAATTAATATACAACATGTAGCGGAATAAAAAAACATTTCTGCATCACTAACTCAAAAATCACGTTTTTTGACTTATGACGGTCTTCAAGTAACTGAGCGATATGTATATAGAGCAACATATTTTTTTTTAAATGCGGTTTCTTCTAGATGCGTTAAACATATAGACAACATCAGAATACCGACTACAAACTGTCGAAATAAAATACACACGTTTATAGGTAAACGATTATTTTGAAGCCAGCTAAACTACATGGCTACACGACCACCGTTGAGGCTGTAGTCAACTTAGGCTAATTTATATTTTTGTATGCGACAATTTTATTTTATTCAACAAAAGAAAATGTAACAAAATTATAAATTACAAATTCATATAAAAACAAAAAATTTTGGAGGAACTATTCATTATTTCTTGAAAAGGTTATTTAATTTTGTATCGGAAAAACATATAATTTGTTAATTATTTTATCATTTATTAACTATTTTGTCATTTATTCAATTGATAGTTTTATATTATAAAGTAAAATCACTTTATTCATTTATTTTTATTGAGTGCGTATATTTATCTTTTATAAACTGTAATTGTGAGTAGTAAATTGTTTTACTTATTTGCTTACTGCTCAGTTTAATTTATGTTCTCTTACTATTATTAATTGATTATTGTTGTTTTGTATTAAATTTGATTGTTTTGTATTGCTTGTTATATTTGATCATTTATATTTTCTCAATTGTAATCCAATGTAAAAACCACTCATTACTCACTATTTATGTAAAAGGATTAAATTCTTAAATTTGTTTCAAAGCTAAGTTTAGATCTTTTTAAAAATAAAATTCATTCGCTTATGAAATCTTGAGCACTAAAGTCAATTCAAAATAGAAAGCGGAGTTTTATTAAAAAGAAACCTAAAATAAAGAAGACAAATTAAGGCTTTGACAGTCCGATTAGTCTCTTTATTTATAAATAATAATAAGTATTACCCAACTTTAACGTACATCGTCTGGTCTCGGTCTACTTCATAATTTAATAAAACATCAACCCTATTTATTCCTCCTTCCTACAACTGGCGCCCAACGTAAATTTTATGGTTGTACTAAAACCAGATGCATTTGTCCATCATTGTTGTATCATAATTCCTTTGTTGTTGTTGTGTTGATCATTGTTGTTCATCTTTTATAACAGTTGTTATAAAAGATACTACTGCTATTAATAATAGCCCACATGGCATTCGAAACACAAAAAATGGTGCTGAAAACCAAACTCCCAATAGTGTTAACGACGAGACCAGAATTAAAGTCTACGTTTAGCAATTGTACTACACGTTTTAATGATAGTCGTAATTCCACAAAAGTCGAAGATTTCTTAGCTACAATTCTTGTTTACAAAGAAGCCGAAAATATTTCAGATTTTTATGCCCTTCTTAGTCTGCCTCTACTTTTAGAAGGCTACGCATCTACATGGTGGCAAGGTATTCGACATGATGCAGTTGAGCTTTTGAGAAAAGCTTTTGCTCCGCCAAAGCCAGATTGGCGTATTTTTAGCGAAATTTTCCAAGAAAAACAGAAAATGTTTGAATCCACTGACAGTTTCGTTTGTAGAAAAAGAAGACTTTTTGCACAGCTGTCTGAGAAAGTATCAGAAAATGTAATGGTTAATATGATATTCGGTCAATTATGTATTCAGATAAGAGAAAAAGTACCTAGAGATAGTGTTTCTAACATCCAAGAGTTATTATGTAAGGCCAGAGAAGTAGAACAATTTGTCTCGGAAAATAAACAGGAAAGAGTAGAAAGACAGAAAATTTTTGAAACACCACAAATAATAGTTTTTATTTATTTATTTACATTCATTTAACTTATAATTACAAATTATAAAATAAATTTAGAAAGAGCAATAGCAGCATAGGCCGTCAGGTCAGTAGATATTAAAATTTATTAAAGTAAGCATGATTTATATAAAGATAGATTTAGATTAAATTGTATAGATTTTATATTTTTAAAAAACTAATGATTAGTACTATGTTCTCAATAGAAGGATGAAGAAGTAGATTCAGAGGATCGGAATTATGAAAAATTCTTTTTCTGCAAATACTAAATCACAAAGGAAGTGTGAGGGTGTTGTGGGATATGAAATAGGGCAGTTGCAAAAAGGCATGATGTTGGGGTTCAATAATGATTCATGTGTTAGTTTAGTGTGACCCAAACGAAGTCGTTCAAATTTAATAATGTCTAATCTATTTACAGCTAAGGTCCCAAATTTCAAAAACGTCATAAATTGTTTTGCGTTCGCAGTTAATAGTTTTATACCATGATGAAGATAAGTTGAATAGTTCTTTTCTGCTATCCTGATCAAACTCTATCAGCGAGTCTAGTTCTCTGCGGAGATAATTCTGAGTCGTCTGTAGAGGGTGATAAAGAGCATTCCTGGCGGAGAGGTCAGCAAATTAATTTCCCGTTATACCACAATGTCCTGGTACCCAGATTAATTTTATATTTGGAAATCTAAGGCTAAGCTCATTTCTTATATTTGATACATAATACCCATTGTTCGCGATATTCTGAATAGATCTTATTGAAGAGAGAGAATCTGAAAAAATTGCGAATTTTCCACTTTTTCCCCTAACTATTAATATAGCCTCGTAGATGGCTATAAGTTCTGCAGAATAAATTGAACTGTATGTAGGGAGTTTAGAAACCTTTATTACACTGTTCTCAGTCGTTATGCTATACGAAGTAGAGCTATCAGTTTTCGACCCGTCCGTATACAGGAATTTGTAATCGCTTAGTTCGTTATTAATCTTCGCGAACATTTCTTTGTACTGAGCAGAGTTTGTTTCCGATTTTGACCAATCGTGAAGGTGCGTAATGATAGATGTAGAATCTAATGTCCATGATTGAAGTTTTTTCGATTTATGAACCTTTATTTGTAAAGGTATATGAAGCCCAACACAATTCTGTATGCATCTGTATATAGCTGATGGACACTTCGGAGTTTTTTTTTTTGAGATTTTCAACTTTTTCACAAGCTGGTACAGAGGCGTATTAATGTTGTATAGAAAAGTTCGAAACAGCTTTGAAGTGGATATTTCCCTCTGCAAAATTAAGGGTTTAATATTTGTTTCATAGAGCATATTATAAATAGGTGTAGAACGAAAGGCGCGTAACGACGTTCTTATGGCTGAATTTATTATAGAGTTAAGTTTTCTTAGCTAAGAATTAGGTGCAAAGCCAAAAATCGGTAAACAATAATTTATTTTGGAGAGAATAAGAGATTTCGTAATCGAGATAAGGGATATAGAGTTACAGTGGAATCGGGAGCTAGACAGGCATTTTATAATATTCAATCGTTGTGTCAGTGAAGCAGTGAGATAATCAATAAGGTTAGTCCAATTGTAACGTTTGTTTTTTATAATTCCAAGTATTCTCATTGCATTTACTTCGGAAATAGTAATTCCCGTTACTAGTACCCGAAGGTTACAGTTTTTACGTCTACATATATGTATATAGCTACATTTAGTAGAAGAGAGTGTGGCATCTGATTCCTTGCACCATTCACTTATATCGCGGAAGAGACTGTTTAAATCGAGTACTATGTTCTTACTTCTATCAGATTTAATTATCAAATTAAAATCGTCTGCATATGCACAAAAATCGAGTTCTTTATGTAGGGAAATGATTGAACAAAGTTTGTTGTATGCGATAGCAAATAAAATAACCGATAATGGGGATTCCTGTGGGATCCCATTATAAAGGGGAAATGGCTGGGAGTTTTATCCACTCGAACTACTATTTTTCTATTAGACATGAAATTAGCTATATACTTAATAATTTTTCGGCCAATCTTCCATTCTATAAGCTGATTAAGTACAGAATGAATGCCTATTTTATCAAATGCTCGTTCGAAGTCCAGCGATATTATAGTTGCATGTTTTCGTAACGAGAGGCAATTAGCAATCTAATAGTCAACAAAGAGCAGACTATCAGTTGTCGAGCTTCGCCTTTTAAAACCGAATTGTAGTTTACTGAGAAGCTTGTTTGTTGTAACAAACCACCATAACCTATTAGCAATAATTTTGTCCAAAACTTTGGATAAACAGGGGTTTAACGAGATGGGGTGGTAAGAGGTTAAAAGTGTTTTGTCTTTACCAGGCTTATGTATTGGAATGACTATACTAACTTTGAATTGTTGGGGGTGTAGTTATTGAATATATTGTTGAATAGGCTTAAAACTGTCAACTTAAGCTTATATGGTAACATTTTTAGCATAGAATATGAAACTCTGTCCAATCCAGGTGTTTTTCCTTTAAGGTTTCCTAACGTAGAAGTGAGTTCGATCATGTTAATGTTTCATTCAATACTCAGTGATTCAGGGCATGGCAAAGTTGAGGCGAAGTTTAATGTCGCATTACGTTTATGTTTCTGTAAATGTCTGTGAAGTTGGAGTCTGAAGAGTTGTTGGACCAGAATTTTCCGAATTCTTGACTTATTTGGTTTCTGTCAATAATTATGTTATCAAGATTATCAAATGAGCCGATGCCGTGAATTTTGTGAGTTGTTTTGTAGCCCATAAAGTTAAGGAGTATTTGGGTTAATTGCAGATGTAAGAGAATTAATGGATTCTCTTTTGGCTATTTTAATTTTCCTTTTATATAAAGCATTTAATTTCTTATAATTTAGTAAGTTTGATTGATTAATGTTCCTTTCGAAAATATGCCAAACTCTGTTCTTTTCCACTTTAAGTTTTTCCAGTTCTTTATTCCACCAAGGATCTCTCCTTGGTTTGTTTTGAGACTGTGGGATAGATCAATTGGCTGCCTCTATTATTGCTTTGCATATGTTAGCGGTTTCCCTATTTATATTAGAAGACAATGGTCTTTTGTTCTCAAGTTTAATGCAATAGTCCTGAAACTTGGCCCAATTGGCATACTTTATATTAAATTTAGGTTTCGATACAAAGGTTACGGAAATAAGGATATGATCACTGGGAAGTGGTCACTTCCATACCGTTCTCCATTTAGCGTGTGTTGCTAAATTTGGGGAGCAAAATGTTATGTCTATATGAGAGAATGTTCCGTGAGTATTTAAGTGGGTTGGGGATTTATCATTCAGTAATACAAAGTCTGAGTTAGTAATACAATTAAATGGTGTAGTGCCAGTTCTGCTATTTATGCTTGAACCCCAACTCTTGTGGGAACTGTTAAAATCGCCCGTGATAAGTGATTGTACAGTAGATGAAAAGGTATTTTTTAGGTTTCTAGCGTTAAAATTTGGTGGTGGTGGAGTATACGAATTGAATATATTGAATTTATCTTTAGATACTATTTCTAGACAAACTGTATCAAAGTTCCCTGAAACATTTATTTGTTTATGTTGTACAGATTTATGGACCAGTATTGCAACCCCTCCATATCGAGTAAGGGATGAGTTTTTAGCGTATAAAATATAGTTAATGGGAATAGGGATGTTGGATAGAGAATGTAGATGGGTTTCTTGGATACAGATAATTTTAGGGCAAAATAACCTAGTCAGGATCTGCAATTCATTATAATTATTAAAATAACCGTTCATATTCCACTGTAGCCCAAAGTACGTGGCATTTTAAAGATGACCCGATTAAAACTTTTGATTTTAAAATAAGCTAACCACAAATTATTAGCAATATATCTTTATCGGAAGAAGAAATGCCAAATGAAGTGGAAGAATTTTTGTCCTGGTTTGAAGAGGGTTACAACGAATACTCACACGGTAGAATAAAACAAATTTTTGGAAACTACGTTCATGAGGACTTAGAACTTCCACAGCCCTTAAATTTATTTCCTCCTCCTAAAAAGGTAAAAAACAACGACTACACAACATTTTTAAACCAATAGAACTAAACTCACTAGAGGTAAAATTAAGGCCAACTGAGGCTTCCCATTTATCGAAAAATGATAGGAAAATTCTAGAAAACTTACTTAATTCTGAAAAAGAAGTATTTAAGGATATTGAGAAACCAATTCCATATGTAGAACACAACATTAAAACAGGTTCACATGATCCAATCTCTAATCCACCATATAGAATATCACCAAAAATGAAAAATCTTTTAAGACAAGAGCTTGACAAAATGCTGGAAAAAGGAATAATTGAAGAAATGGAGTCACCAAGGGCATTTCCAGTAGTATTGGTACCAAAAAAGGATGGTTCTATTAGACAATGTGTTGATTATCGACGGTTGAATGCGATAACAACGACCGATACATATCCACTACCTAGAATCGATGATCTCCTGCAATCAGCAAAAACAACGCCTTTTATGTCCACTATAGATTTACGTTCTGGTTACTGGCAAAAAAATTGCAGAAAAGGATAAAAAGAAAACTGCTTTTGCAACTCCGTTCGGCATTTTTGTTTTCAATAGAATGCCATTTGGATTAAAAAATGCAAAATTTGTGTATTTCGAATGCCATGTGGGCTATTATTAATAGCAGTAGTATTGTGAGGACTTCGTCTCCTATTCTACGATTCCAACAATAGCACTTAAAATATTTTTGGAAAACCATGTTTTAAACGCTATCTATTTTTGCTAATAAAAATGAGATTATACTTTTCCGTTAGAAGCAACAACCGTTATAAAAGAAAAACAACAACAATGATCAACACAACAACAAAGGAATTATGATATAACAATGATGGACAAATGCACTTATGTATGTAAATTACCACTGTGATGCAATTCCCTCAGATTGAAGATGTGACAATCATCACTTGGAGTTTTTTTCTTTTTTTCTTCCTTTATAATAGGGTTGATGTTTTATTATTTTATGAAGTAGACCCAGACCAGACGATGTACGTCCAAGTTGGGTAATACTTATTATTAATTATAAATAAAGAGACTAATCGGACTGTCAAAGTCGTAATTTGTCTTCTTTATTTTAAGTTTCTTTTTAATAAAACTCCGCTTTCTATTTTGAATTGACTTTAGTGGTCAAGATTTCATTTAATAATGTGTGGGCACAATTTTCATATGATGCAACTTTTAATGGAAACAATTCCGTCCAGCGGCTACACAAATCCTCCACAATCATTATCCATTGATTGCCATGTGGGTTCTTTGTAATGGACCAAACAAATCAACTGCTATGATTTCAAATCTGCGATTGATACAAACAGTTTGAAGGAGACTTGCAGGTTTCAAGTTTGTTGGCTTATAGCGCTTGCATTCCATACAGGATTTTACGTAATTTGTTATTTCAGTTCTCATTTTCGGCCAATAAAAGTGTGGAGTTATTCGATTAACAGTCCTGTCGATACCGTAATGACCAGTTGTAGGGCTATCATGATAATTAAATAGAATCATGCTGCGCATTGATTGAGGTACTACCAGTTGTAACATTTTCGTCGTTACTTTCAAACAAATCAATAATCGATTTTATTTCAGGATCTTCCATTTGTGCTTTTCCAAAAACGTCATACATTCACATTTAATTTCATTGTGGGTTTTAATGAGGCGTGGAGGCCTTGAAAGGGTATCTGCTACTTTATTTTTACGACCAGGAATATATTCAAATTTTATATTATATGTTTGTAATTCCAAAGCCCATCTTGCGAGTCGACCAGTTGGACTTTTTAAACTAAATAACCATTTAAGGGGTTGATGATCAGTAAGAACTAATACTTCTGAACCTTCTATATAACCTCTAAACTTTTGAACTGCCCAAGCGACTACTAAAGCTTCACGTTCTGTCGTAGAGTAATTTCTTTCTGCTGGAAGTAGTAGGCGACTAGCATATTCAATGGTATGTTCATATTGTTTCTCCCCTGGAGTAAAACAGCTCCAATGGCATAATTGCTAGCATCTGTTTTTATTATAAAAGGCATATTTTCATTTACTTGGCTACGATGTTAGACGTTTTTTTTAGAGAATTAAAGGCATTTTATTCTTTTTCAGACCATTGCAAAACTGCATTCTTTTTAGTCAAATCAGATAAAAGTTTCGATATATTTGCAAACGAAGGTATAAAACGTCTATACCATGAACAGGTTTGTAAAAATGAGAGAACTTTGGATTTCTAGGACTTTTTCTCATTATAATGGCATTTGTTTTTTCAGGATCAACTTTAAGTCCATCAGTGGTAAGTATATGTCCCAAATATTTAACTTCAGGTTTTACAAAAGAAACACTTTTCTCGGTTAAGGCAAAAATTGAACTCTTTTAATCTTCTAAATGATAATTTGAGATCGAAAATATGAGTTTCTAAATCTTGTGAACATATATAGTTATATCATCAAGATAAGTTAAAATTGTAATATTTGGCAATCCGGTTCGAAATATATCAATTATTTTTTGAAAGGAGGCTGGTGCATTTTTTAATCCAAATGGCATTCTATTGAAAACAAAAATGCCGAACGGAGTTGTAAAAGCAGTTTTCTTTTTATCCTTTTCTGATATTTTTATTTGCCAGTAATCAGAACGTAAATCTTTAGTGGACATAAAAGGCGTTGTTTTTGCTGATTGCAGGAGATCATCGATTCTAGGTAGTGGATATGTATCGGTCGTTGTTATCGCATTCAACCGTCGATAATCAACACATAGTCTCATAGAACCATCCTTTTATGGTACCAAAACCACTGGAAATGCCCATGGTGAATCCATATCTTCAATTATTCCTTTTTCCAGCATTTGTCAAGCTCTTGCCTTAAAAGATTTTTCATTTTTGGTGATATTCTATATGGTGGATTAGAGATTGGATCATGTGAACCTGTTTTAATGTAGTGTTGTACATATGGAATTGGTTTCTCAATATCCTTAAATATCCTTTAAAGTGAATCTGGCATCTCCGTTATGGATTAACGCGCTAAAAATTTTCTCTGCCAAAAATTAATTAAATAATTATAATATTATTTATTTAAGCGGTTTTTATTAAAAGAAAACGTATTAAAGACTTTGAACTGTTTTATTCAAGTTTTGGTTGAAAACCTATAAGTTAAAGTTAAAACAAATAATATAATTTTTGCTGTGTGACGGCGGTGGTGTGTTGTTGGCTATTAGCTACAAATAACTAATTTTTTTAACAATTGGAGTATTGTTTATAAACAAAATACATATATAAAATAAGTATATAAACAAAATACATATGTATATATGTAAACTGTTTTAATCCGCATTTCTTCTTTGGATTCATAATATCACCTATTGGAAATTTCTTTTGTCTCCTTATTTGTTTTTGTATTGAGACTCCTACATCTGAGGCTGTTTGTTTATGTTTTTTAACCAGAGTTGGGATTGTTCATATATTGTATCTAAGCTGGGATTGCTAAAATTTTTTTACTTTATGATGGCGCCGCATTCTGTTGTTTAGAAATGTCTTACATGCAACAAAAATGTTACAAAAACTCAGTTAAAGATTAGTTGTGCTTATTGCGGCAATTATTTTCACATAGAATGTGCAAAGCTTACCACGGAACTTCATAAAATTTGCAGAAATAACAAAATTTTGAAATAAAATATATATGTGATGTTTGCGCACTTATGCCTAATTACTGTAATGTTCAAGAAGAGTTACGAGATGGATTTGCCTCACTTATTAGTGCTTTAGAAAAGGACTTTGAGAATAAATTTCCTGAAAGTAAGCGTTTTCTTGAGGAAAAACTTAATGAAGGCTTAAAAACTATGGAGGCGAAATTTAGTGAATTGGCTGAAAAATATTCTATTAATAAACTTAATGAAGTGGAAAATTTACAGTCGGATATTAAAAACTGTTATAATATGGTCAAGATTATTGATAATGTTGCCACTGATATAGAGTAAGGCGTCTTGTGTTGCAAAATTCTATTTTCCAAAGACGCTTAAATAGAGCAGTTATAATTATTATAGGACTTCCAAAAAATTGAGAAATTTACGCCAACCAATTGTAAAAATTGCCTCTATTTGCAATACTCGCATTTAAAATTCCGACATTCACCACTGTACTTACTTCGAGGGTGGTAAATCTGTTCTTGTAAAGTTCAATTCAGTACAAGTGAGAGATACAATAATGATAAATCATAGAAAAAATCGAAATAATATCTTGCTTAAGGATGTAGTCGGTGGAAATTCTACGACCAATATCTTTTTAAATGATCACTTAACTTCTGCTGCAAAGGAATTAATTGCCGTTTGTAAAAAACTGAAGGAGAAGGGTAAATTTAAAAAATATACATATAGAAACGATGATATTCCCAAAGTCGAAATGGTGTTAATGGATGGCATTGTAAAAGTGTTTAACCTTGAGGAGTGTATTAGTATCCTGGATAATTGTGATCCGCAGTCATGGTAGTTGGATTTAGCATTATATAGTTTTTTATCTTTTTTATATTTTTTTGTTTTAACTACTTATTGATAGTAGGAAATTGTTATTACTTTTTTTTTTAGCAAATTGCTTGTATTTAATTTTTTCTTCACTTTTCCTGCTTTCAAAGTAGTCTTATGATATTTTTTTGTTTTTATATATATAATCTTATAATTTTTTTTTTTTTTTTGCTATGCCACACTTTTTATTTTTTTGAAAACACATTGTTTTACCTTTTATTGCCTTGAATTTTAATAATGAATGATAATTTAGGTACTGTTATCAGTGATAGCTCTTTTTTGAATCTCAATTGCGTAATTGTTGTAATAATCTTAATATTAGTCAAATTAATCTTCAAAGTTTTGCCTTGTATGGTACGTCAGATAAACTTGATGAGTTGAGGAATGTTCTTAGCAATGACCTTTTTGATGTAGTTGGTATAACTGAAACATGGCTTTCCGATAATATTTCTTCGAATGCAATTCGTATTCCTAATTACGTTATTTGTAGGAATGATAGACTTGGTATAGTTGGTGGAGGAGTTGCTTTATATGTATCTAGGAATATAAAATTTAAAATTGTTCTTAGGGATACTAAATTCAAAGTCAATAGGAGAGGTAATGGGCGTCATGTGTCTTCTGAAGTTTTGTTTATTGAAATTAATACATCTGGTATTAAAATTCTTGTTGAAGTAGTTTACTTGCCTCATGGTGATTTAAGATCTTTTGAGGACTGTATTTCTGATATCCTAATTAGATATGATAACGTTGTAATTATGGGTGACTTCAATAATAATATGTTTACCCCTAGTAAAGCCTCCTTTGTTAGGGACATGTGTGGTAGATTAAATATAATTTGCCATCATAATTGCTTACCTACTCATCTGAGTGTGAGATATGGTTCAACATCATTGATTGATTACTTTCTTTTATCTTCATCTATGAAGATCATAAAGTCTGGACAAGTTCAAATACCTGGCATTTCTCGTCATTATTTTATTTATTCATCTTTTGATTGTAATGTTCCGTCATACAGTCTTTATTATGAATACTATGATTATAAAAACCTTAATTTTTCTTTTTTGGAAAATATGATTGCGTCTAGTAATTTGGATCATATCTATAATTTAACTGATGTCAACGATCAAGCTAATTTTATTTACAATAGCTTATGTTTATTGCATCAAGCTGTACCTTTCAAACAATAAGGTTTCTGATATTTTACCTGTTCGTAGTGGGGTACCTCAAGGTTCAGTGCTTGGTCCCTTATTGTTTAATATATATTTATATTTATTTATTTTTTTTTTTATTTCTCTTCATGTATACTCATATTATATACATACCTAGTTTAAGATTTTTTATATTTTATTTATTGATTTTGTATGTATTAAATAATATTTAGTATTAAATATGTATGTATTAAATATTTAGACAAAGTGGTACATTTGTTAACTATATATGGCCCGTTGGGCTTAGTTATAATTGAACTTATTATTATAAATTAAAAAAATTAATAAATATTATTTCAAACTGACAAAATTTTTGGTTATGATTGAATATTTTCAGTGTACTTATTTTATTACTCAATGCGACATAAACCTGCTTTGTTGAAAGTTAGCATGCTACTGATTACAAATCTTATATGTTTTGTTCTCTTTGTGAGAGTCTCGTTGAGATTGTATGTGTGCACACAGAATACAGAGGGGTTTGCGTGGGTCTCTATGCTTAAGGTATGTTAAGTACAATTAAAAAAGTAACTTCACTTTAGCTTCGCCCTTCTTACAATTCAGTTAATTTTGATCGCGAATAAAGTCAAATATATTTAATAAAAAATATAAAAAATAATTACACCTTATGTTGAAATAAGATTCAAAATCAATTGTTTTATTTCTTAACATAAGAGTTTGGTCCTTCTTGGAACCGGATAAGCCAGTCTACCTGGGAAATTGTAGAATTTCAACGAATAGAATAAAAAATTATTTTATAGCAAAACATACATGAGCACAAGTGATTTAAATTATTTTTCCTGTTTCAACAAGTGTTGCTGTTTATAAATTTATTATTCATCCCAATGCAAAATGGCAGACGATAGAAATTCATTAGTGGTCTATAGAGGTCGTTTGAAGGGCTCTTTGACACGATTACTTGCGTTTGCCGAATGTCCCCCTGAAGACTGTAGTTTTGTGATTGTGCTATGCCGATTGGAACGATTGGAAACCGTATGGCATGAGTTTGTGAAATCCACTGATGAGATGCATCAATATCGGATTCAAGCAAATTTTGTTGATCCGAAATTGGACTTAAAAATTATGAAATTCTTAGCGGCTAGAGGCAAACTTTATGCACTAAAAACTAAATTTGACCCAAAATCTAGTGAAAATCCCAGCAATTCTGATGCTGGCAGATTAACAAGCGGCTTTTTTTACAGAAAATTTCTGTAACTACCCCCAGCAAAAGAAAACGAATTGCCACGAATTAATATTCCCTCTTTTAGTGGATCATGTAAAGATTGGCCAAGTTTTAAAGATTTATATGAAAGTACAGTTGACGCAAAAGCAACGTTATCTTATACTCAAAAATTTAATTACTTGAAATCTTTGTTAAAGGTTAGTTAATTTGTTCATTGAAACATTTATGGCTTTGCCCTCTGCCTCAAATGAAAATGGTTCCATTTAAGGAAATTATCTGACGAAGCTAATGAAATAATTCGCGGCCTTGATGCTATTGGTAAAATCGATCGTGACTGCTGGATAATTTACTTGCTGCTAGCTAAAATTTACCCTGAGTCAAAAGGCCGACATGCTGTCCATCGATGCAGAAATGTGCCTATTTCTGCGAGTGCTGTCAAGCCTCCTATTTCTGACACGTTGCCATCGCAATTACCTGGCACTTCTGCTGCTGCCACTAGTTCTTGGTCAACTATTGCTAATGTGGCATGTCCAGTCTCATCTCTGTCGCTTCCGCTGAGATCTCGTGTAACTGAAATAAAAAATGAAAAATAATTTCCACGGCACTCATACACGTAAGAAATCGATCTGGTCTGTCGTGCTTTACTGGATTCCGCATCAAAGCTGTCATATATAACTGAAAGTTGCGCTCAGCGTCTTAGACTTGATATGTCTCCATCAAAGATTTTAGTTAACGGAATTTCATCAGTAAAAGCAGAAACAACCCGTGGATCCTGTCACATTATGGTACAATCTTGGGTTTCAGAACACAATTTTGACGCAGTGGTACATGTTTTACCTAATATAACTGCATCGCTTCCAAATCACTCATTTGATAATCAAAAAAATAATTTACCTCAAGGATTTGCCTATTGCAGATCCATGTTACAACGTTTCACCAGATATAGATATCTGATTAGGACTTGAATATATTTGGAACATATTTGGACCTAAAAAAAAGTGCGAATCGATCCAGATGATCTCACTTCCAGTTAACTCACTCTCGTGCCAGTGACGGTAAACATGTAGTCCAATTACCATTTAAAATAGAAGACCCCCTATTTGGGAATACATTAAATGGAGCGTTGTCCCGATTTTGCGCCGTAGAAAGACTTCAAAAAAATTCTGTCCTACGAAACCAGTGTACAACATTTATGCGTGCGGGCTGCCTCTGAAGATGAAATAGTTTTCAAACGAGATCACCTTATCAACTTGGATTTCTAATTGTCCAAGTATATCGAGGAGTACTGAGGATCTTTCGTATCATAAATCACCAGATGAAGATACCAGAAAAGTTCTGGGAGTCTACTGGACGCCTGTCACTGATAAGCTGGGTTATAAAATCGCACTTGCAGAAAGCTTAGTTTTTTACAAAAAGGCAAGTACTCTCAGATGTGTCTAGAATATTTGACCCAATGGGACTCTTAGCTCCGACCGTTGTTCGTTTTAAAATTTTACTAAGAGAACTATGGTCACAAAATCTGTCATGGGATGAACCACTGCCAGCAAATCTTGCAGCATTATGGGCTCAATATCGAGATAATTTGCACACCTTGAAAAACTTTAATATGCCTCGATTCGTGCCTAATGATAATTTAAGTCTGGAGCTACATGGGTTTTCCGATACCTCCATCCAAGCCTACTCTGCAGTAGTCTACTCGAGATTTGTTGATAATTATGGAAGTACTCACGTGACACTTATTATATCGGTCTATATCTTCCAAATAAAACCCATAAATTGTTCTCTACAAAAGTTCACTTTTATTCGGCTTATATTAAATAGTTTAATTTTACGAATATGGGTATAACAATGTAACTGCACGAGTCGACAGCAAACAAGAAACTGACTGACGTATAAAATGCAAGAAAAGAAATAGAATTAAAAAAAAACAATGATGAGAGTTACACTAAGTAATAAAGTTTTAGTTCAAACATTTCCGCCCGCCTCTTTACCGCAGGGGACGAAAGTACAAAAATATAATTCAAAAGATAAATAATTGACTTAAGCGACTAAACTATAGTAAGATAAATATATTAAATGCATGGTAATTATTTAACTAGATCTTTGTTGTTACCGACTGGGAGTGGGCAGAGCTTAACCAAAGGGCGCTTTAGATGATACGGTCCGTACTGTTGCGACTCTAATTAGTCCGTCAGACCCTGGATGTACCTCTACAATCCGACCTAAGGGCCATTTTGTAGGCAGGTATCGTTCATCGGCAATGAGAACCAATACTTTTATAGAGTTTTCTTGGTGTTTCCATTTGGATATAGATTTGAATCGTCGCAAATACTCATTGGACCAACGCTTCCAAAAACTTTCCATCACCTGCTGAATAAGCTGAAGCCGAGATAATTTTGAAACAGGTATATCAATAACTGAGGGCTCAGGAACAGTATAGAGCTGGAGTAATAGCATTAACATCCGTAGGATAATCAGAGAGAGCATAATGATCTTGAATTGAGAACCGCCTCAATCTGCGTTAGAAGTGTTGAGAGTTCCTCAAAGGTTAAGACTGTGTCACCAATGATTCTGCGAACATAAAATTTTGACGCTAGCTTCCCATTTTCCCCCAAAATGTGGGGCTGAAGGTGGGTTGAATTTCCACTGAGTGCCATCATTAGCCAAAATTGCTGATAATTCTGAGAACTCCCTAGATGATTGAGTGAACAGACGCTTAAGTTCTGCATCAGCGCCTATAAAGTTGGTGCCACAATCACTAGTTAGAGTGGAAAAAATACCACGTCGAGGCACAAATCTTTTGAAAGCTGCAATGACCCCATTTACTGAATAATCTGAAGCGACTTCAAGATGTAAGGCTGATACGGACAAACAAACGAAAAGCACAATATAACCTTTGAATTGTTTGGCACCACGTCCACGCCAAGACCTTATATCCAATGGACCAGCATAATCTACACCGGAGTGCAAGAATGGCCTTGCAGGAATTATTCGATTACTTGGGAGTTGACCCATAAGCTGTCGTGCCGTTTATCCTCTCATTCTTGCACAACGAACACATCGGCGGTTAAAGGCTTTAATAGAACAACGGCCTCCTAATATCCAGTATGACTGCCATAGGTATACGCACATGACTTGGGTACCACCATGCAGGGTTGTCAGATATGGCGATTTCTCGCCAAACGTGGCGATTTTCTATCTTATTTGGCGATCAAATTTTGGATTTGGCGACATGGCGATTTTTAAAATATTTGGCGATATTGTTGGCGATTTTTCATTGACTTTTGGTCAACATTAGAAACTGAAATAATGAATATTAAAATGGATAACAAATTAATTGATGTTTTTTTTGTCATATTTAAATATGATTTGACTTCTGGATACCTGAAACTTTCCGAACATAAATTCATTTAAAGTTCATAATATTTTATATTTTAAAATGTTTTTCATATCTAAAGAAACTTTATTTAATTTTTTAAAATGTTACATTTTAAAATGTTACAATTTTTTATCACACACAAAATTTTTTATAAATTCTAACATAATTTTGGATACTTATCAACCATAATAGAAAACATTAACTTTTGTTTTAGAAAGATTATAAAAAATACATATTATGTTCTATCTAATTATGTGCAGCTACATTAGTTTTATATTTGATGTGCTGGTAATTCCAATGAATTTTTTATACTTATTTTTTACATACAAAGGAAGTTTTGAAGTAAGGATTAAGTTCGTGTTATTCTCTAAGTTGAAAGAATGTTTTTTTTACAAAAAAGGTGATTAATTTAAAAAAAATTATATTTTTTAATTTATATGCTGGTAATTACTGGATAGAATGATCGATATCAATAATGAATTCCACCAAAACTCGATTGCGAAACGAATGCTATAAATTGAAATAGGGCATGAGGCACACATCTGTTGATTTTTTGAAAGGTTGAATATAGGTAACTTGCTTAACGGATCAAAATAAAAGAGGTTCAAGAAATCCAAATGAAAGCATTTAAATGTTAAACCAAATTTACCACCGTAGTTCTGAAGTCGTCTGAAATTTTAATGAAATTAATTAAAGGACATTGGTGCTCTGATTATTGGTTATTGCATTGGGACTGTATAAAAGAAGTTGTCGTAGTGATGTGATTGAAGAGAATACGTATTACATGTCAAGGTTGCCCGGTATATTGTCCTTTCATACCCTCTGTAAACTATCGACAGAAGAACTGGATAATTTAAATATTTTCTAGTAAATATGGTTCTAGTAAGATAGCGAGAATTGTGGAAGAAAAATATTTATCTAGATTTTACTCGCTATTTTCGTTAAGCTCATCTTTATTTTGATTTCTTTCATTTTATATGTTAACGATTCAAATCTATGTGAAAAATAGTTTTCCTATTTTTGTCTCAGATAATATAAAAAACCGTTATGCTGAAATTTTTCGCTTAAAAGCTGAGTATTTTTGTAATAACAAATGAGAAGGATAAAAATAAAATTTTTTAAAGTTCTAAAAATTAAAATAACAACAATAGATATTTAAACGTAAAGCCAGCTAAACTTTTATATTCTACCAAATTTTTTTGATTTTATATGTTCACAATTTTTGTTCTTTATGACAAGAGCTACAACTTTGCCTCAGAGAGTATATCAAAATTTCAAACGGTTTGCAAAATGTGAGCTTGAGGAAATGATAATTTTTTTGCAAAAATGACATCGAGGCCCCACATCTTTAAGGGCCCATAAAAAAAACCTGGAGGACTTTGGGCAAAACTGGGAGACAGGGGTCTTTTTTTTTTTGGTCTTTTATGACGTAGTGGTGTCCGTATATGGTTATTTTTCCATGACTTAAAAAATTACACAGTGTGTTATTCGCTTGGTTGGAGCTACCTGTGTCTTTGCTTCGATAAGTTGAACAGATACAGAATCAAATGCAGTAATTAAACTTAAATATATTATAGGTGCCATTGCCATTGCTCAGAGGCATCAGAGAAACCATGAATTTTCAACCCAAGAATTGTTGATGACATTCCAGTCCATCGAGGTATTGAAATATTGTTGATGTTTTCCAAATCTTTGATAAATTTTAACCATCTATCAACCAAGTTTTGTTTTATATCTTGATCCCAGTCCGTTTTTGAGAGCCAAATGTCTTGCATTAATATTTTAGCTTGAATGGTGATAGGTGAAATCCAGCCAAGAGGGTCAAAAAGTCGAGCTATATTGGACAGAATAGAACGCTTTGTAACTTTACTTAAATATGAACATGTAAATGGTTATGATAATATAAGTGAATCCCTTTCCGGTTGCCAAGAGATACCAAGTGCAGAAATGGATGGATTTTCTATAAATTAAATCTCTTCTTTGTTGGCGCAACGTTCTATGGAGATATCAGATAGAACACTTGTGTTGTTGGCCGTCCATTTTTGCAAACGAAAACCGCCCGCCATGCAGAGCTTGTCGAGTTGAGTAGCAGCGTCTTGGGCTTGTTCTATTGAATCTGCGCCTCCAAATGTATCATCTACGTATGTTGTATTATGTAAAATTTCTACGGCTAAAGGATAGCTGGAACCTTCATCAGCTGCAAGTTGCTTTATTACTCGATTTGCTAAATATGGCGCTGGGACTAGACCATAAGTGACCGTCGTAAGATAATAGGGTATCAAGCTTGATGATAAAGATGGCGACCAGAGTATTTTCTGGTAGACCCAGTCACGCGGATCGACTACTATCTGCCGAAACATTTTCTCGACAGCTGAGAAAACAAACTTGTAATCACGTCTGAAATATTTAGCTGAAGCTTAGGTCCAGTGTGCAGAATATCGTTTAATGATAGACCGCTGCTGGTTTTGCATGATCCATTAAATACAACCCGTAATTTAGTTGTAGTACTGGACTCCTTCAGCACTTCATGATGTGGGAGAAAATATCCTGATTCAGGACCCTTTTCAGAAGACGCAGGTACCATATGTCCGAAAGACTCATTTTCTTTGAGAAAGTCAGAATAGAGTTGAAAAAGTTGGAGATTAGATTTGGATATCTGTAGCATTCTTTCGGCAGCTTGTCGCAAATCTCCAAGTTCATAAGGTGACCTTTAAAGGGTAATCTAACAATGTATCTGCCTGATGAGTCTCGTCGATGTGTAGCTTGAAAGTGAGCTTCACATTCTTACTCTTCTTGAGACAAAATTACTGTTTTGTTACCGCCTTCTTTTTGTGTCCAAAATCGCTGCAACAACTCATCAAGAGTATTATCTACGATACACTGTAAAGTTTGTACTGTATGGAGTGAGGTTCCATTGGGTGTTTTATGTGGGATGCTTCCTGATAATATCCATCCAAGAGAAGTAAGCTGTGCAACTGGAGAAGCAATGCCAACCTTAATAATTTTTTCTTCCAACAGATAACCATATAGGTCAGCACCAATTATAAGGTCAATTTTGCTAGTTTCCATAAAATTGGGATCAGCTAGCTGAATACTTTCGAGATATGTAGTGTTGAAAAGATGAACATTAAACGATGGTAATTGAGTAGTTAGCTTTGATAAAATAAACGCAGTCACGTCACAATGAAAACTGGATTCAAAATGTGGAAAAAGCTTAAACTGTACGAAACCTTTAGTCATGCCCGATTGAAACGCACCGATTCCTTTTTGTCTTTGTGTCTTCGCAGATGGAGTTTCTTAACTAAATCTTCACTGATGAGTGTTATCTCTGATCCTTGATCGAGTAATGCGCAAGCAGTAACAAACGTTCCTTGGGCTAATTTTAAGCGTACTAAGGCTGTTGCAAGCAATATTTTTGATTGAGAATTCAAAGCTCCAGTAGTGTGACAACTGTTGTATTATTTGTGCTTGTAGTATTTTGAGAACTAGAGGCTGCAGGCTGACAATGATAACCATGAATAGATGAATGATGACGGCCATTGCAGTACTTGCAACGCTTTAAGCTCTTGCACTGAGAAACAGAGATTCTTTGAGGCAAGAACAACATGCTTCTGGTCTGGAGTTTTTCGATTATAGATGTCTCAGCTCGAAATATAATGATTTGATCTACAAAGAGAACAAGATATATTATTCGATTTAAATGATAAATTATTTGAAACCTCAACAGAACGTTTTTGGTTTGCTACATGTGAATTTACTGCTGGCTTCTTAGGAGCCTTTGATGAACCTGTCCTAGACTCCACACTTTCTAAGGCTTTAATGCGACCACTGAGAAAAGTTTCTAATTCAGAAAATGTTGCCGGCCTTTTGGACGAACTTCGACAAAGTTCCCAAGCTTCATGTGACGATGAGTCCAAATGGCGCACGATCATATAAACGATAATATGGTCCCACTGCTGTACTGGTGAACCTAAAGCATTAAAGGCACCAAGTGACTCTTTTACGACTGATAGAAGATTCTTTAAGTCTGCGGATGATTTTCGTTGAAGACGAGGCAGTTCAAATATAGCATCTAAATGTGAATTTATTATCATTCGAGTATTTTCATACTGAGCGCACAAAAGATTCAAAGCTAGGGAATAATTTTCTGATGAAACTGGCATATTGGCAATACATTGCAACGCTTCACCACTGAGACTACTTCTAAGATAATAAAATTTTTCCACAGCTGATAATTTGCTACTGAGATGAATCTTGGAAGTGAACAAATCATGAAATCTTTATCTCCTCTGTTAATCTAAAGCGAGTCAGTTTATCATGATACCTTTAAACTTATTCCAGTTGGCTTCGAAAGTGCTTTGAATTTTGTTAAGGCTGTTTCTATATGCGAAAATGTCAATTCTTGACTTATGAGAA
Source organism: Phasia obesa (assembly GCA_949628195.1). Taxonomy (NCBI): domain Eukaryota; kingdom Metazoa; phylum Arthropoda; class Insecta; order Diptera; family Tachinidae; genus Phasia; species Phasia obesa. The sequence continues at coordinate 4,402,111 of OX451220.1, forward strand.
GTGATTCTTGACCTTCACTCATTTTAATTTAATTAGATCACTTTCACGATATTACTGTATTTTTGTAAATTTTAAATAGGAATGAAAAACGTAGATAAAAACTTATTGCAAAATAACAATGTACAATAGCAGCGATGAAGTTATGAGCAGTCAGATTAACAGTATCTAGACTTACAGCAGTTTAAATGCAGCGAAACTAATGAAAGCAGCGAAAAAGTCTGCAGCAGAGAACCAGAGCAGCAGACAATGTAGCAATAAAAAAGATGAGAAACCGTAAGCAGCAACAATTTGGATGATTTTCTGTCAAAAATGTTTTTTAATATGCAAAATTTTAACAATACTTTAAAAAATTTCTATAAACTGTTCTTTTGGTTTTCTTTTGTTTTGTTCGCTATACTTCATAAATGTGCAATGTAGATAACACTTTCAATTTGTTATCTCATGATAAAATCATACAACAGATTTTTTCAAATAGAACAAATTTGTTTTTAACTGATTATAAACCGATCCGGCTCGAAGGACCACAAATGTCCAGAAAATTGATTATATCGGTCTATATCTTCTACAAAAGTACACTTTTATTCGGCTTATATTAAATAGTTTAATTTTACGTATATGGGTATAACAATGTAACTGCACGAAACGTTTGAGGCCAATAGAACTTCAGAAATTTTAGAAAATATGCCTAGAAAATCCTGCCGATTGCGCCTCCCGAGGAATGTCTGTCTCAAAACTTTTAAACTTTGATATCTGGTGGAAAGGGCCCGAATGGCTAAACGATAAATTAAAATATAATTAAATTGTAAATAGTTCTAATAATTTTGATATAATTACAGACCCATGGTCGTTACTGTGGATGACTACAACTCTCTTGAAAACTTTGTGAATCGAATATCAAAGTGGACAAAACTGGTTAGAAATATGGCTTACATGTTTAAATTTTTCTATGCCACCAAAAGAGAGAGTAAGCGGTCCTGCAGCCTTTCTTTTGATGAACTTCAACGAACCAAACTGATTTTGCTGAGACATGCCCAAAAAGCTTTTAAGGATGATCGAGCCCACTTACAAAATAGTCGGACCCTTAGTAATCGGTCATATTTGCTGAAACTATTTCCATTTGTGGACATTAATGGATTAATATACGTTGGCGGACGGGTATTCAACTCAACTTTATGTTGTCACGCAAAACCCTATTATTTTGCCAAAGCACAGTCGAATTACTCAACTGATTCTAGAGGATTTACATGAACGAAATTTACACCCTGAAGTATCAGCCCTTTTTGTTATCGCACGTTAAACGTATTGGATCCTAGGCGCTTGAAATCTCATTCGGAAGTTGACACATAAGTGTCTAAGATGTTTTCGTCAACGTCAAATTACGACCCAACAGCTCATGGCCGACCTACCAGGTGTTCGGATACGTCAAGCATTACCGTTCGAAAATGCGGGTTGTGACAATGCTAGCGTTCTACTGTTTAAACAATTTTCTGGCCGAAATGCTCGAAAATCAAAGGTCTCTATATGCCTATTTTTTTGCCTTGTAACTTCTGCAATTCACCTGGAACTTGCCACAGATTTAAGCACGGAATGTTTTATTGCTGCCCTACGAAGATTTATAGCCCGAAGAGGAAAATGTCGCCAGATTTACAGCGACAACGGAAAACATTTTATTGGTGCCTCTCGACATCTAAACGAGATGCATAAAATACTTATGTCGCAAACTCATAATGAAATTGTCTCCGCATCTTAAGCTGAAGACGGGCGGTATTTGGGTGTCAGCAGTACGATCGGTGAAGCTGCACCTCAAACGGGTAATTATAAACACTGTACTCACATTCGAACAGTTGCACACGTTACTGGTTCAAATTGAAGCAGTTGTTACCTCAAGGCCTCTTGGTTCTGCCCCAGATTCTAAGTGTGGCTATCTGTCTCCAGCCCATTTTCTTATTGGTAGACTCTATACTGCTGTACCTGAAGAAGATCTTGCTGAAGTAAATCAAAATAAGCTTAGCTATTGGCAACATGTTCAAAATATGTTTCAAGGATTTTGGCAGCGATGGCATAAGGGATATCTAACTTGTCTGCAACCGCGTTCAAAATGGAATAAAGCTCAGCCAAATCTGGAAAAAGGTAACTTAGTTGCAGTAAAAGAAAAGAATTTGTCCCCTCGTAACTAAGGTGATCGCGACATATCCACTGATGGCAAGGTTCGTGTAGTAAAAGTTAAGACATTTCATGGTGAAATTACACGACCAATCACTGGATTAGTACAACTACCCGTATTCTGAAACATTGTTCCAGGGTGGCGCGGGATGTTCATGAATACATTTTATGTGCAACATTTTTTACTCCCACTGTACATTCTTTTCTTTAGCTTAACTTTTATTTGTCTCATTGTATAACGGTACCAACATTCCAGTGTTGTTATTGCTTATTATTGTTAAAATCTGCATATGATAATGTTCTTTGTATTATTTATGCATGCATTCGTAAGTTCATATTGTTGTTGTATTTTTTTTCTTATACTTACTTACTCAGAGTTAATATGTAAAAATTATTCTTTGCTTAAGGTATGTTAAGAACAATTAAAAAATGTAACTATATATGTATATAAAAAAAAGTTGCATTGTATTAGAAATTGATGTTCTCTGGAATGGGTGAACCGATTTTGTTTCTATGAAAGGTTACGTCAATACCAAGGTTTTTATGTACAAACGGTCTCTGTATGTGTATTGGTTCATGAGTTATAGCTGGAATAGTTGGCCCATACAAAGTAAAATATTTTATTAACGTGTTCCTGGCGAACTGCAATAGATAGCATCTTGAAACTTTGCAAGAGTATTCTTTGTGCTAAGGCGCATAGTCTGCCGAAATACAAAATGAATTGGGACAGTGCGCGTGGTACCTCCCATACAAAGTGAAAAATTATTATTTTGTATATAGAGAACTATAACAGGTATGATCTTCAAAGTGGGTATAAGTAAACCCCATACCCATGCGTATACTCTAGAAAAACATAGGCTGAATTGGTAGAGTGAGCGTGGTACCCCCCATACAAAGTAAAAAATTATTATCCTGTATCTAGAGAACTGCAATAGGTAGCGCCTTGGAATTTTTCATCAGTAACCCCTATATTAAGATACATTGTGTAGAGAAACACAGACTGAATTTGAATGGAGGGTGTGGTACCTCCTATACAAAGTGAAAAATTATTATCGCGTACCTAGAGAACTACATTAGGTATAGTCTTGCAGCTTTGCACAAGTAACCCTCATACTTATGTGCATAGTTTAGCAAAATACATGCTAGATAAGAATACTGGGAGTGGCACATTCCATTAAAAGTAAAAAATTGTTATCGTGTTAATACGTATAGTCTAGCAAAAAACAGGTTGGATGGGACAATTTTGACTTGAGAATAGCGTGCGATTTCGCGTTAAAATTTGGTCATACTTTTCTTCCAAGTGTTTATTGTGTTTTTTGTGGATGGGTGTAGCGAAGCGCACCGAGGATAGCTAGTATTTAATAAAAATATAAAAAATAATTATACCTTATGTTGAAATAAGATTCAAAATCAATTGTTTTATTTCTCAACAACCGGTTAATCCGAGAAATTGTTTGATTTGTTTCTGGGTATTAGGAATTGGGAAATGAAGAACACACTCAATTTTTGAAAGGTTTGGTTTTACACCTTCCTGGGTAACTATATGTCCTAAAAACTCTGTTTCCCTTTTGCAAAATTCAGACTTATGCAATTGTATTTTGAGGTTAGCATCTTGTAAGCATTTAAAAATTATTTTAGTTGACTGCACATGTTCCTGTAACGTAATGGAAAAAATAATAATATGGTCTAGATATACTAGACAATTTTTTGCAATATATTCTTTTAATCAGTGCCGCCCCTAGGGCAAAGGGGGCGCCAACATGTGTAAGGGAGAAAGAAATATCGCCGTCGGCGTTATGGATAAGAGCACGAATATTGAATATTTGACGAAAAATTCGAAGGTAATCAATGACTATTAAAACAAACAACGTATAAAGTAAAATGGTTTGGAGTTGTCGGTCTCCCATCGGACGCGTCCCCAGGTGGCGGATAGGGGTCGAGCTCAATGTTCATATTTCCCGTGATTTCACCACCATACTGATCACGGGGGGTATAGCATGGCTCGGGTAGGGCCCGGTCTCTGTGGATTCTGCTATGCAGTTGCGCAGAGGCTGGACTCTGCTAGGTTGTGTGAACCAGCCCTTGTTTCTGAAACCTCTCGAGCACGGCAGCCATTCACCCAAAATGGTACCATGCCCGAGAGATGTCAGAATTGCTAGCCATCCCCTGGATACACTGAACAAATGGTTCAGGGGAGTGGCTTGTAAAATTTTAAACAAGGTAGCCGATTCAGTCCAACCCGCGGACCAAAATTGACCCACTTGTAAGATTAAGGTGAACGTAGCAGTGCTGAGAATCTGAATGGCTAGTCAGTGGTAAAAGAAGACTAGTCTCTAACAGATCCCCCCGACGCCAAGGCACGGGTCGGGTGTAAATAATAGTTGCCTAATCCATGTACGCCGTCCCTGCATGGATTGTCGAACCCCTTACGTGCATACTCGTGGGAACAAAAATGAACAAAAATCAAAATAAAAGAACAATTAATACAAAACAAAATAAAATAATAATAAAAAACACTACAAAACAAAATGTCGCAGGAGGTGGGCAGGGGAAACCCTCGCCTGCTGAATGCATTGTTGCCCCAGCAGTACAAGCTAATGCGGCTGCTGAAGTCAATCCAAATGAGGTACCACTCGACTTTTCGGCTGGTACCTCTACGGTCCGTGCTGACTCCAATTCAGCAAAAATCCCTGCCTCGGGTGCTCCAGTGACTGCTGTGAGCAACCCTGCGGTTATTGCACAAACTGAGCCCACAAACTCAGTTACAATGTGCCCCCCGCCCTAACGGCAGTAAAAACAGCCCCAAAAGACCGCATAATTAACTCTAGAAGGGCCTTCATCGAAGGGCGTGCCGCCCAATGCATCATTGATAAATTTGGTAAAACACCAATTACCAATTTATCAACGGAGGAAAAGTCCTCCCTCACCTGGGCCAAAGGACATTTAGCTAATGCTGAAAGCTCCAAACCCGATGCAGATGTAGACACACCATCTACGTCAGCTGCGTCCAAAAGACAACGATCGGGGGAGGAGCCGATGCAACAGCATAACTCTCAACCGGACACAAAACGTCCAAAAATGCTTGCTCAGCCATCAACCAGAGTCATAAATAGACCTTACAGTGAGGTTGCCAAAGATCCACTGATAAGGGCTATCATTGACAGAAGCACTAGTGACGGGGCTATCTCTAGTGAGAAATGGGAGATGATCCGTCTCAAGTTGCTGGAAGATTTCTTGAGCAATGAATCCATTCCAGCACCTCAAAATGTGGATGCTGGCTGGTTTCAAGGCCACATAAAGCTGCTTTCATGTACAAGTGAAAGTTCAGCAAATCAGCTAAAGCTAGCAGTGACGTCCCTAGGGGAAGTGTGGCCCGGCGCTAGATTGGATGTGGTCCCAGTCTGTGATATACCATGCAGGCCGATATCCATTGCGATCATTCCAAGGGAACCTCACGACCCCGCGACAATCCTGTCGATCATTCGGCGAGGTAATGCTGATCTACCAACCAGTGACTGGAAGGTAGTGAAGGTTTCTGAACCGGAAGGTCTGACAAGGAAGGCGGTTGTGGTCCTTAACAAGGAATCGTTGTCACCACTTCGGAAGAGACAAGGCAAGATTTACTACGGTTATGATAGTGTCAAGCTGAGTATCTACCGAGGTGATGACAAACCCAACCCCGCAACTTCCAGCGACCAATTGGAAGAGCCTCAAGGTAAAGGCGTGGCTGATAGCGATAGCCAATCAATACCATCTAAAATAGATGAGGTAGTGGGGGGTTGCGGAGGAGGACGAAGATGTCCTTCTGGACTCTGATCCAGAGGACATTGATGTCACCGTCATCTACGACCCAGATAAAGATGATGAGGGTGATACAGATCAACCTCCATCACTCTAAGGCAGCAACTGCTGCATTAACTCTTCGCCTCGCAGAACGTGGTGAAGACATCGCATTAGTCCAAGAGCCATGGATTAATAATGGTAAAATTTGTGGACTCAATGCAAAAGGCTACAAATTATTGTATGCAGCAGATTCAGGTAACAATAAAACTATTAGATCCTGTATTATAGCAAAAGATCACCTCAATATCTTCATTCTATCTGATTATAGTGATGAAGATTCAGTGACTGCAGTTTGGGAAGAGGCTGAATCTGTGGTGCGGTTATCCTCTACCTACATGTCACATGACCAGGACCCTCCACCCAGTAGTTTGGTCCAAAAGATGGCCAGAGCGGCGAAGGCAAAAAGTATCCCCATAATAGTGGGTGCCGACGCAAATGCGCATCATCACATCTGGGGTAGCTCTGATACCAACAAAAGAGGTGAGTGTATCCTTGATTTCATTTTAAACAATAATCTAGTAGTTGCAAATAGGGGCTCTGAGCCCACTTTTGTTGTATCAAATAGACAAGAGGTGTTAGATATTACGCTTGTTAGTATGCAATATGCTTTTCTGATAGAGAACTGGAGAGTCTCCAATGACTGCTCCTTCTCCGACCATCGTTATCTTATCTTTTCAATAGCTAAAAAGAGAGATAATACTACAATATATATAAATAGGCGACGTACGGATTGGGGAAAGCAGAAAATGCTCCTCACAATCGCACTTGCTAATCCCATGAATATTAGGGACAATACAGGCATCGATGAGGCGGTGAATAGACTCACCAATGCTTTTAAAGAGGCAACGGGGAGGTCCTGTAAACCGTCGATTCATCGTTCAACTCGTAGACCACCATGGTGGTCTTCTGAAATAGCCGAATCTCGTAAGACTTCAATGAAGCAAAGAGGACAGGTAACTGGTTACTCTACAAATCATCTGTTAACAAATTTAAGAATCAGGTTAGAAACGCAAAACGCAAATCTTGGAAAGACTTCTGCGGTAGCATTGAGAGTTTTTCCGAGACTAGCAGACTGCGTAAAGTACTTGCCAAACAACCGCCAATTCCTGGATATATTCAGAAATTAGACGGAACTTGGACAACTAGTGCACATGAGTCACTGGAAGTCCTGTTGGACACTCATTTTCCAAGGTGTCGATCACCTATGGATTCGCGACAGAATCCTACACAGATGTGCAGTACAACGACCTCCGCAAACATCGATGTGGATAAGCTACACTGGGCGATCAAAAGTTTCCGTCCTTATAAATCTCCAGGACCGGATGGTATCATTCCCGCCGATCTACAAAACAATTTAGATCTGGTAACTCCCTGGCTAATAGATATATATCAAGCCTGCCTCACATGGTCATATATTCCATATCAATGGACCAAGTGCAATGTGATATTTATCCCCAAAGGAGGGAAATCATCTTATGCGAAAGTCTGACACCTTTCTTGCTCAAAACGCTCGAGAGACTTATTGACATTCACATTAGGATGACTATCGATAAGAATCTCATTTCGCCATCTCAACATGCATACACAAAAGGCAAATCTGTTGAGACTGCGCTTCATTCGCTTGTGGGACATATAGAGAAGTCACTAGAGCATAAAAACTATACTATGGTGGCCTTCATGGATATTGAAGGTGCCTTTAATAATATTGATTCGATGGCAATAACTCAATCGCTTAGAGAATTGGGGATTCATCAATCAATCATTAGATTTGTAGAAAACTTGCTGAGCGTCAGGACAATAACATCTACTTTTGGCGCGGCGAGTATTTCCAAAAGTGTGGTTAGGGGAACTCCACAAGGTGGTGTTTTGTCCCCTCTGCTATGGAATGTAGCAATAAATAGACTACTCAGGGATCTAGACTCCTTGAACTTCAAGACTGTCGCCTACGCAGATGATGTGGCGGTGGCAGTGTCTGGTATCCATTTAGACATTATCACACAAAGATTGGAGACGGCACTTAGAATGATCTGCTCTTGGGGAGTACAGAGCGGGCTGAGTGTTAATCCAACCAACACCGAACTTGTATTATTCTCTAGGAAATACAAGATCCATCTTTCAGGTTACCGACTTTAAACGGGATACCTCTTACTCTGTCTGAGAGCGCGAAATATTTAGGCATAATCTTAGATAGTAAATTATCATGGAAAATGAACATCCAGGCGAGAGCCTCTAAGGCCATTACGGCAATATACATATGTAGGAAAGCCATTGGCAAAACTTGGGGTATGAATCCAAGGATTGTAAAATGGCTTCTTGAAGCGGTAATCAAACCGATATTACTCTACGGAGTTATTGTCTGGTGGAAAGCACTAGACACTAGAACTAACATATCTATCATAGAAGGTGTGTTACGAAATATGGCTGTCCTCATTACAGGGGCAATTAGGTCAACACCGACTAAGGCACTCTTTGCCATACTCAATTGGCTACCAGTAGACCAACTGGTCAGGGGGCTTGCTATGAAAACAGCTGTTAGACTGAATGTCACAAATGCATGGAACCATAGGCCATGGGGTCATGCCAGTATCCTGGGGATCATGAACGTCATTCCCGGTCTTATTGATTACTGTACCCCAATACCCTTCTTCACAAGAAGCTTTGTCTTTGACTTGACGGAGGGTCCTGCACCTCCACCTGGAGCAGTCTGTGTGTACACGGATGGCTCTAAAAGGGGTGATAGGGTTGGGGGTGGAGTTTATATGGAAGAGTTTGGAATCAAAATGTGTTTCAGACTTCCAAATGACTGTAACGTCTTACAAGCAGAAATATCTGCTATCAAAAGAGCGGGAAACTGGTTAAGGTACCACAGAATATTCAACAGGGATATCTGGTTTTGTACCGACAGTAAAGCTGCAATTCTGTCCTTAGCAGGTGTGTTTACCACATCAAACTTAGTCCTGGAATGCCGGACATCCTTAAATTTGATGGCGGAAAATTCAACAGTCACCCTTAAATGGGTGCGGGGACATGGGACTATTGTAGGCAACTGTGTTGCTGATGAACTGGCAAAGAAGGGAACTTTGCTCAACGATAGCGCCATTGACGTCTATTGTGGCATTCCCCTCTCTGCTTGCGGGCATCGAATAAATCGAGCCTTATACGATCTGGCCCAGGTAAGATGGTCCAATGAGTCGACTTGTCAAACGACGAGGACAATCTGGCCTATACTGGATCAGAAAAAAACGGCTTTGCTATTTCGGCTTCCAAAAATGCAGCTACGCGATTTAATATCAACGACCACTGGGCATTGCCTATTCGGAACTCATGCAAGAAGGATGGGTCTCCACTACAACGATTTCTGTAGAAGTTGTCAGGATGAGGAAGAGGAGGAAACTGTCGAACAGCTCATTTGCCACTGCCCTGCGTTAGAATACCAACGCCTCCAATACCTTGGACAAAGGTGCTTTGCAAGCCTCTCCTGTGTCTCCATTTTGGAACCGAGCAGGATTAACTCCTTTCTGAGAAGCAGCGGATGGTTTTCTAACCAACCTACACTTGACGAGGCATAGACAATCTCGTTAATAACCTGGCTTGACCAACTTGCCCTCCGTTGGCTACCTCCCCACACTTCTGACTCTTCTCTATCTACTTTTAAACTTTTTGTCTGTCTGTCTGTGACTTTATCCTATGTCTTCTTTCAACGCTTTTTCTCTTTTCTCTCTCTCTCTCTCTTTTCCATCTCTCCCTCTTTTTCCTGTTCTCTTTTGCAGGTTACACAAAGGGACCAATACTTGGACCCAAGTGAGCTGTATTGGAGCTGCCTGCTTAACCTAACCTAAACAACAATAAGTTGTAGAAGAGCACCTATTTATGCTCCACTCCTTGCTCAATGGTTGCCAGGTGTAAAGACCGTTTTTCAAATGTACCGTCCAATGACGCCGGCGAGTGTGCGGTTAGGTATTGAAATTGTTCATAAAAAAGTAATAAAAAAGTAAAATATGAAAACAATAATATTATATTTGAAATTACCAATTACCATATCATAAACAGAACTGAATAATTTTTTACCATTAATGAGAATGAAGCTGACAAAACGATATTAATTTCTTCTCCATCCTCTTGGACAGAATTCAAAAATAAAAACGAAAAGAATGAGTTAATTTTTATAGGGCCCTTGCCATTAAATCTGATAACTATTATCCACAAATTACCCAAAACAGATATTTTTGTAATGAACATCAACTTCATTGTGCAGAAATTGGGGAAAAAATAAAACGTTACTGTTTACCATTCCAGATTTTATTGAAACTTTTTTTATTTACATTCCTTGACTCCCTGCATCGAAATATAATTTAAAAAAAATTTTATCTCTTATATTTTTACTACATAATATGTATTCCTTTTCTAAATATAAGTATAAAGTAAAAAAAATAAATTATATGAGAAATATAAATTTATTTAGACCAATTAATTGTGTAGGGGGCCAGATCACATTCTCGCCCCAGGCGTCTACTAACATTGGGGCCGCCTTGCTTTTAATACATTGTTCATTAGTCGTTGGAAGGTTGCAGGCGCAGTTTTTAATCCTCCTTCGACTGAAAATGCGGTTTTATGTATGTCTTCTTCACTGACTTCTATCTGATAGAATCCTTTCGCAAGATCTAAAGTCGTGAAGTACATACTTTTGCCTAATTTATCCAAGATTTCCTCGATATTCGGTATTGGATATCGATCATTTATTGTTACTTCATTCAGCTTTCTATAATCGACTACTAGTCTCTACTTTCTGTGACCGCTAGCGTCTGATTTTTTGGAACAATTCATATTGGCGTTCAATATGGTGAGTTACTGGGACGGATGATTCCAGATTCCAGCATTTTTTTTGTATTTGGTTTTTTACCTCGTTTTTATGTATATACGGGTAACGATAGGCCTTAGTGAAAATCGGGACGTCATTTAGTGTTTGTTTTATGTTTTATAGCATGTGTAAAAGTTAGATCAGAATTACGCTGATAAAATATATTTTTGTATTCTTTTATGATTTTATATATTTCCGTTTTTTTCTTCTAAATTCATATGTGAAGTCCGAATTTACTCAATTGTACAGTCGTTGTTGTGTTCTGTCATACTAATGGAATTACTACGGTTTTCACCATAAAGAAGGCGAACTTTTCTATTATTTATTATTAATGTATTACTTCTTAAATTTACAATAGCTTTATATTTGTGCAGAAAATGATCATGGAATTGACATTCTATTAAATGAAAAATATTTTTCTACCAAAGTTATCCCTAATATATTTCAAATTCTATATAAATTAATTGTATCCTTTTTTATCTATTTACAAATTCGTTTTCTTTGATCTTATAATTTCATTTACAACGATTTCTTTCATTTGTAAGTAAATACAGGGTTGTTAAACTTATACATTTGCACATTTACAAATTGTATTTCCAGTTGTTACAGTAAATCGTCTAAAAATTTTCAAGCATTTTCTTCTTGGAAAGTAATTTTAACATTTAAAATGGACAAATAATTTGTTCTACCAAAAACGCATAAGAACTGAAACAAACCAACCAAAGTACCAAATCATTTATAAATTAAAAAAAACTACCAATTTTGGTCCGATCAGACCAAAGTGGCATCCCTGTATGGGGGTCTCCTAATTTTTCAAATAATGGAACTTGATAAATTATATTCGTGGAAACTGTATTATGTAATGTTTTCAAAGTCAATGTATATGAATTGATTTTCCATTTTGGGTTACATGTTCCGGGGTTAACAATTGGCACCTGTATCAGTTATAAATCTAAGGTGATTTTTGACTATTATATATGGTAGTGCTCCGTAGAGGCTGGTAAAGGAAATTTTGAGGATTATTTGTTGAATTATTTGGGAGATTTTTATTATCGTGTACCATATTGACATCCATAGGTTCAGGCAAATTTCTATTTTGAAAGTTATTTCTGTTTGAGAAATTGTTACCATTTGGATAGTTGTGTCTATTAGCAAAATTATTTATATTTTGGGGATTGTTTATATTTTGGAAATTGTTTCTATTATGGAGATTATTTCTGTTTTGTGAGTAGTCTATATTTTGAAAGTTTGAATTGTTTATATTTTGGAAATTATTTCTGTTTTGTGAATAGTCTATATTTAGAAAGTTTGAATTGTTTCTATTTTGGAAATTATTTCTGTTATAAGAATTGTGCTATTCTTGTTTTGAACATTGTTTAAAATCGGCTGAAATTGTTTACTATATTTATTGCGAGGTATATGCTGACTTTCACCCCCCATATGGGCGTATCCTGCTTGGAACAATATCTCCATGGTTCCTTTCAGATCTGTGGGATTTCTGCAGAACAAAACGGGTTTCATTGGTTCTGGAATCTTATTTTTGAAAATACTGAGGGCGGTCTGCATATTATTCATGGCACTGACCCTAGTTGCTTCCGTTTCGCCTAATATAACTACTAACTATTATTAAATCTATGTAGTTTATTTTTTATCTCATTGTAAAAGTCTAAGGTATTAGTTCTAAATGTTGTACCTCTTAATTCGTCATATGATCGCCTATAGCCGAAATTATTTTGGAGAATACTTTTTATCTCTGACCATGTAGTGGCGTGGCAATTTATTTCATTGGTCTGTCTTGCATTACCCTTGATTTTATCATGTCTGAGAAGAGAAGTTGGGACAATGGGTCATATGTTCTCAGATGTGGATGAACCCTGTCTACGAGTGTAGTAAAAGAATGCAAGTCATAAAATTCAAGTAAATTCTGGAGATATTTCAAAGGGTCTATTACCACTTGGTGTTGTAGTTGGTCAGCCATTTTTTTATGGTTTTTCTTTCTTTAGGTAAAATAATTGTTTAGTTACGTCTAAAATACCGTCTTAATTTTTTTAAATTCTTATATTCCTAACGGTTACCTCAATTCTATAAGGTATAACTTCCTCTTCTGTCGAGTACCCGTCGTTTGATTCTATTCCTGAGTCAAGTGTTAGGTTCATAGAATAGTAGTTAATGACTCTTGGCTCGTATTCAAAATCCGAAGGATATTCCGACAAAGAAGCACTATCACTCATATGTAAAAAGAAAAAAATGATGTGCTTAGCAAATATTTCACGATAAACTTAGCAAAAGATTTCACAAAAATAAAATAGGAAAATTATGTCACTAAAGCCCCTTTCACACTATAACACTGAGTATTAAGATTTTCATTGGATTTTGTAAGATAGAAATCCAATGAGAATTGTGTGATTGTCAAAAAATCTAACGTAACTTAACATTTCGTTTTCACACTATCACACTTCAAATAAAATGAAAAATATCAGCAAACGAACAAGCCGAGACGAGACATTGAACGGCGTCGGCTGGGAAATTTTATCTGGACGGCAGAGGTGACGGGTCTTAAGTTTGTTTGGCCGTTCAAGTTTTCGGTTAATAAAAAAATAAAAACCAAAACAAACAAAAAATAATACCTACATTCAACAATTTCTAGGCATGGCAGAAACAAAGTACATACATAGGCGTTAAGACTGATGGCAATTTAAGGCAGGTGCAGGACAAAGAAAACATTTCATCGGCGGCGGCGAACTATCGGCTGCGACTCAATCAGCTTGGTTCTTTGCTTTAAAAAAACACAACCCTGATAAAATGAAAAATGTTATCGTTTAGAAAATTTTCTAAAAATGGTTTGGTATTATGGGATGTCAAATTTCTTTCCGTATTATTTTACATTTTGATAACATACTGCTTTCACACTATCACACTTTTTCATTGAATTTAAGTAATTGACAAGTCTTAATACTCAGTATAATAGTGTGAAAAGGGCTTTAGCAATTATATCTTACAGCAAATGGTTTCGATAAGAATTTATGTGGCTTAGCAATTGTTTTTTTTTTTTTTCAAATGGTTTCTTAAAAAATAAAACTATGTCACTTAGTAATTGGTTTAAGAAGGAAAAAAAATATGTATATCTTTTAGCAGATGATTTTTCCAAGATTCATAATGTGTTCATAGGTGTTTTTAATTACTATCCTGTTCGCAGGATGTGTTTTGTTTATTTTTGCACTTCGCGATTAAACGTTAAAACGTATATAACAAACTTTATTTTAGTTATATCGCGATCCTACCGACTGCGCCAAAAACAGGTTTTTACCTGATTGTTTATAAAAAAACGCTTGGGTTTTCGTTTTGTTGAGTTCAATACTGAATCTTTATTATTTTAAACTTTCTTATTTATACTTAATTTATTTTGTTTACAATAAATATTTGATTACTTTACAATATATTGATTCTTTAGAAATTTCAGTTTACAATTCTTGGGAAAAATGGTTCATTGGTCTTTTTAATAATTAATTGTATATGCTTAATAGTTCGTTAGTCTTTTATTAATTTTGTTTACAATCGGCCCTATTCCCGTTCGCGTTTTAATTTTAATAGTCGTTTCTATTTTTATAAATTTCTGAAAAGTTTGTTATTTCTTTGTAAGTTTTAACAAAATTATTTAAGTTGAAGTGATGAAGACATAATGGATATAAATACATATACATACATACATACTTACAACGGAAGATGCTACAACAGAACGTTAACATTTTTGCCATCCCAGATTGTAAGTACGAAATTCGACTAGTAGCAATCTAACTTCTTTATGGTCGGGAATATAGTGGACATTTCCTTTTGGGTTAATTTTTTTTTTTTCAAATTTTAATAGGTTTGACACCGCTTCCTCCAATGGTGACGATCGCACCTGTTTATAACATCCTTCTCCTGTTGCTCTGGAATTAGAGCTTCTTTTTTATCTTAATTTATTTTAATAAAAAAACATTTTAATGAAAATTTTCTCCTAATTTAGTTTTAATTACTTTATGCCAAACTTTAACATCAAGAACTGGAGGCCCAAACGGATTTAATTTCTCGGCAGTTTCGCTTCAAAAATCACAAAATTTTAGGATTTTATGCCCTTTCGAAAACCCTTAGCATAAGCGGGATGTATTTCCATTTAAGAAACTGAAATTTCGAAGTGCCTAATGTACTTTTTTTTTCATTAAACAATTTTTTCTAGTAGTCGTTTGAATTTCGTTGCCTACAACGATGACGACAGAGAACAAATGTTTTATTGTCGTTTCTATCTTCGTTTCAAAATAGAGAATACCGATATATTTACGACGAGTGTCGTTAACGCCAACGGTAATGCCAAATTGTATTTCGTTTTTAAACTAAAACGCCAACGGGAATAGGGCCGAATAAGTATTTAATTACTTTACAATATATTGACTCTATGGAAATTTAGTTATTTCATTTTACAATTCTTGGAAAAATAGTTAATTGGTCTTTTTAATAATTAATTACAATTGCTTAATTTGAAAGTAAAAATAGTTTGTTGGTCTTTTACTAATGATTACGTTTGGTTCGCAATTCTTGGAAATCATAAAGCAGTAAAAGAAAGTGTGAAAAAATACTTATGTATGTATGTTTGTTCATATTCTTATGAACAAACATTTTAGTTTTATATTTCGAATACAGTGGAGGCTATAACTGATAATCAGTCCATAAATGGTGACAATATGGTCAAAAAAAGTTTCTCCCCTATTTTTGCTTTTTCTGTATGTTATTATTGTTTTTTGTTTTGTTGTTTTGAAAACCGAAAATTTAGATAAAAAACTAGATTGCTAAAGAATCAGCTTATCGCTAAACAATCGAAATTTCATTATGGTATCACATTTTCGTCGAAATTTTACCTGAAAATTTAAATATAAATAAATTGTTAAGGTTAGGCTTATCTGAGTTTGGTTGCTTAAATATATGATGTTTACAATTAAACACTACCCAAAGTAGATAGATGCGAAGAATGCTGATGACGGACGTAGCTGTCAAGAAAAGGTATTCCATTCTGCGAGTGTCTAATTATCTTTTTCCCATTTTTGTTTATAAAAAATAACTATCTAATCTTTAGTTAATTCTTTAACTACTATTAGTAGTCAGAGAGACTAAAAGAACTTAAGTCTAACTTTAGCAATTCACTTTTATGTTAATAAAAAGTTCGACTAATTTAATTAAATATTCAATACTCAATATTAAAAATTTAAATTTTATAAAAAAATCTAATTTAGATCGAAAATTATTTAGTTAAAACCCAAAATTAAAAAAATCTATATCTATTCAAATAATTAAATTGTAATTCTTTTCCGTCTGCCTGTCTGCTTTTCATTTGCGTTCGCATCACGTAATAATTCTTGAAAGCATTTCTTTATAATTGTTCAAAAGTTGAACTATTTTCACCAACATCCGTCTTTTATGGGGACACCATATATTTTTATAGCTGTAATAGCGACCATTGTAGTACACATTATGTGTAAATTTCAGTTGTCTATCTAAAGCGTCTCAGATGATAAGGCATACATCAAATTTCATTAACTATAGGGACACCCTTTCATTTCCAATTTTATAATTCTTATAGCGGACAAAATAATACACGCTCTGTGTAAATAGCAAGTCCCTATCTATAACGATTTCAAAGATAGGGCAACATAAATCAAATAAAATCACCTATTGGGACACCCTTTAATTTACAATTTTAAAGACCTATTGTTATAGAGAACTTGGCCACAAAGATTTTTTGTAAATTTCAATTATATGCCTGTGACGGTTCAAAGGTTTAGTCATATACAGCAAATTACAGAACTATTAGGACACCCTTTAATTCATAATTCTAAATATTTATACTTGCTGTATACCAGACAAAGTAATGGAAATTCTGTCTAATTTTCAAGTGTTTGTCTATAACGGTTCAAAAGATGGAGCAATATAGGTCAAATTACATGAATTATGGGGACACCCTTTAAATTGTAGATTCAAATTATATACTTGTTATAGCGGACTTAGCAATACAGGTTCCTTGTAAATTTCAGCTGTCTGTCCATAACGGTTCAAAGGTATGGCCACATACATAAAATTACATTAACTATTGGGACACCCTTTAATTTCCAAATTAAAATTTTATACTTTTTGCTATAGCGCACTTATTAATACAGGTTCTTTGTAAATTTAACGGTCGGTGTACAACTGTTCAAAAGTATGGGCATATACATCAAATTTAATGAACTATTGGAGCACCCTTTAATTTATAATTTTGAATATTTATCCTTTTTATTATAAAGGTCATAGTAATCGACATTCTGTCAAACTTTCAAAGTTTTGTCTTTAACGGTTGTAAAGATAGGCCCATTAAGGTCAAATTACGTCACCTATGGGGACACCCTTTAAATTTTAAGTTTATTTTATATTACTTTTTTTGGTGGGAGCTATAGTGATACTAAATTTTTTTAAATTGGTGCCCTTGAGGGTTCTTAATACACGAAAAAAACATGTATGTTGTATGGGCACACCCTTTAGTTTTTAAAATAATGAACTGTTTTTAAAACTGTAAGCATAGCAGTTCTAATAAAGGAAAAAATTTTAAAATCGGTTCAAAAATGGCTAATGGTTAAAAACTACTGGATTTCAACAAAATTTTGTGAGGAGGATTCTTTTTTCTGCAAAACTATCTCATCTCTAAGAGAAAGTGGAGAAAAAGCAGTGAAAAATGCAATTTCCGGTTTAAAGGTACTGAAATTTGCGGTATATTTTAAACACTATTGCATACCATTAGGCGACAATTAAATACAATTTGTATTTGATTTTTATTTTTAATTTGTGGAATTACATTGTTGTCTTGCAATTGGTTTGGAATACTTTCAAAGCAAAATCGAGCAAAATATTGTCAGGACGCCCACGACGTGGCGGGCACAGCTAGTATATAAATAAATACTATGAATAATTGAGAAGTTGGCTTAAAGACCCAAGTTTCGCCAAAAAATTACATTTTCACCCAAAAATTACCAAAAATAAAATTATAAATTATATTAGTTCGGGCTATTGAGTGCGCACTGTTTCAGATATTCAACCTACCATTTTTTAGGGTTGCGTACCCAAAGGGTAAAAACGTAACCCTATTGTTTTTGCTACAATGTCTGTCCGTCTGTCACCGCCGTCTACCTCTGGAACCGTAATAGGTAGATTTTTGAAATTTTCACAGAAGGTGTGTAACTGTGGCCGCTATAGCAACAAATACTAAAACTATATATGTTTATTTCTTGAACTGTTGGAGGCACCCACTTGAAACTTACAAACAGTAATTAAAACATTGTTCGCTATATAAACATGTAGAAAAAATAAACATGTATGTATATGGTCTAAGTTTTGAACCATAATAGGTAGACTCTAAAAATTTTCGCAGAAGGTGTATGGCCGCTATAGCAACAAAACTAAAGCTTATACGGTGTTCCGAAAGTAACGAAAAAAGACGCGTATGTCTTTTTTTAACTGTAGGAGGCATCCACTTAAATTATGCGCACAGTAATTGTATACTGTGCTCGCTATATAAACAAGTATAAAAAAAGTAAACCTAAAAATTAAAGGGTGTTCCACCAGTGAGGTGATTATCAAGTATTCCTGGAAAGGGTATTACCATGGCCGCTATAAGAAATAATAAAATTAAAGTGTAATTCGACAGTGACATATGTTTCACGTATATTGCCTTATTTTTATACCCTTCACCACAGGTGGAAAGGGTATATATAAGTTTGTCATTCCGTGTGTAATTTCTACAATATTCATTTCCGACCCCATAAAGTATATATATTCTGGATCCTTATATATAGAGAAGTTGATTAAGCGATGTCCGTCTGTCCGTGTTAGTGTGGTAATATCATTTGCCAAGGCACCAGAAGAGATACAAAAAAATTTAAGCACACCAATCTGTCAGGCATAGTTTCGAAAATTTTGGTATTGCAATTCAGCAACATCGGATCATTCCTTTGGAGGCTACGGGCCAAAAACCACGCCCACCTATATTTTTTTCACGTTTTTTCAGGTTTTTTTTAATTTTTTTTCATCTTTAATAATTCTGTTTTGCCTTTTTTTCCCAAATAAATATTAGACTGCGACAGGTAGATCGCAAGGAGTGCATACAGATCTCGGGGGATCAATAACCCCCTGCGAGGGGCGATTTTTGTTTGTTTTTAGATTGGTAGGGTTTTTCTGCTTTGATTTGTATTAGTGACCTTAATAGAAAGCAATACACATAGAGGTAGCCAATGGACCCACAGGCTACCCACTGATAAATAGGAGCAGTTAAAAGGACCTCCCATATGTCAATATGAGGAATTTTTTTTTTGTAAGGATTTTTTTTTGCTTTAGTCTGACCATTCTAACTCAATATAGACTGCAGAAAGGTCCTAAATTTAACAAAAAAAAATTTCAATAAAATTAAAAAAAAAAATTTTTAAAAAATTTTTCAAAAAAATTTACAAAACATTTTCAAAAAGATATTTTACAGAAAAATATTCAAAAAAAATTTTATTTAAAAATTTTCCAAAAAAATTTTCGAATAAAATTTTACAAAAAATTTTGAAAAAATTATTTTTACAAACAATTTTTACACACAATTTTCGAAATATTAATATTTCTTTCAATATTTCTTTGAAAATCATGATATGTATGTATGTATGTATGTATGTATGTATGTATGTATGTATGTATGTATGTATGTATGTATGTATGTATGTATGTATGTATGTATGTATGTATGTATGTATGTATGTATGTATGTATGTATGTATGTATGTATGTATGTATGTATGTATATAGAGTATCATATTTTTTAAATGCGTTTGATTTTTAAATATATGATATCTCTGTTTTAAAACCTAGGTGCATTAAACACATAGACATCATCAGGATACCGACTACAAACTGTCAAAAATAAAATACACACGTTCATAGGTAAACGATTCTTTTGAAGCCAACAAAGCTACATGGCTACACGACCACCGTTGTGGCTGTCGTCAACTTAGGCTAATTTCTATTTTATTCAACAAAAGAAAATGTCACAAAATTGTAAATTACAAATTCATATACAAACAAAAAGTTTTGGAGGAAATATTTAAAAGTTTTTGAAAAAGTTTTTTAATTTTAAAAAAGCAAATAAGTATTTTAACAACAATGTCAGAGTTTACGATGTAGCTGTCGGCTTCAATATCATTAAGTACCTGACAACACGGCGACAATTGTAGCAAACGGAATTTGTTTTCATTTGTCTTCTATTTTTTCAAAATATGGATAATGCTGTACATGTCTGTATAAATAAAATCACCGTGGTGAAGGGTATAGAAGATTCGGCACGGCCGAATATAGCACTTTTACTTGTTTTAAATGTGTTTGATTTTTTTAAATGCGTTTGATTTTTAAATAGATGATATCTCTGTTTTAAAACCTAGGTGCATTAAACACATAGACATCATCAGGACACCGACTACAAACTGTCATAAATAAAATACACACGTTTATAGGTAAACGATTCTTTTGAAGCCAGCAAAGCTACATGGCTACACGACCACCGTTGTGGCTGTCGTCAACTTAGGCTAATTTCTATTTTATTCAACAAAAGAAAATGTCACAAAATTGTAAATTACAAATTCATATACAAACAAAAAGTATTGGAGGAAATATTTAAAAGTTTTTGAAAAAGTTTTTTAATTTTATAAAAGCAAAATAAGTATTTTTAAAACAATGTTTGAGTTTACGATGTAGCTGTCGGCTTCAATATCATTAATTAGTTGACAACACGGCGACAATTGTAGCAAACGGAATTTGTTTTCATTTGTCTTCTATTTCTTTACAATATGGATAATGCTGTACATGTCTGTATAAATAAAATCACCGTGGTGAAGGGTATAGAAGATTCGGCACGGCCGAATATAGCACTTTTACTTGTTTTAAATGCGTTTGATTTTTAAATAGATGATATCTCTGTTTTAAAACCTAGGTGCATTAAACACATAGATATCATCAGGATACCGACTACAAACTGTCAAAAATAAAATACAAACGTTTATAGGTAAACGATTATTTTGAAACCAGCAAAGCTACATGGCTATACGACCACCGTTTTGGCTGTCGTCAACTTAGGCTAATTTCTATTTTATTCAACAAAAGACAATGCCACAAAATTGTAAATTACAAATTCATATACAAACATAAAGTTTTGGAGGAAATATTTATAAGTTTTTGAAAAAGTTATTTAATTTTATAAAAGCAAAATAAGTATTTCTACAACAATGTCAGAGTTTACGATGTAGCGTTGGCTTCAATATCATTAAGTAGCTGACAACACGGCGACAATTGTAGCAAACGGAATTTGTTTTCATTTGTCTTCTATTTCTTTAACTCATGAATAATGATTTTTTCTTATACGACTTTATTTAAGTAAATAGTCAACAATATGGATAATGCTGTACATGTCTGTATAAATAAAATCACCGTGGTAAAGGGTATAGAAGATTCGGGAAGGCCGAATATAGCACTTTTACTTGTTTGAACTGCAATAGGTAGGTACAACAACAATTACAACAATAACAATTACTAAAATTTGAAGGGTGTTCGGATAGTTTTTTTCGCAAATATGACTTTAACTTTTTAAACGTAAATTTAAGTAGAATAAAAGTTAAATGGTTTTACGAAAGTGAGACAAATTTACATACATATGGTGCCTTATTTGCACCGGAACGAGAAGACACTTTAGTTCTATACAAAGCATGTATGATTTGTCATCTTATAGATGTACAAAAAATTTAACCAGTAATTAAAGGGTGTTTGAATAGTAAGACACTTTTTCTCTGATCTTATATTTGAACAAACTGACACTGAAAATAGCAAAAATTATATTTTACAATATTTCTATAATAAGTATCGAAAATAAAATTAATAAAAATAAAACGATGTTTCCTAGATGTCGCGTATTTGAGAAATTTTGGCTTCTTTTCTAAACACTTTAGGCAGACACTTGATATTATTTATTTATGATTAAAGGCCTCAACACCATAAGGATTTGCAGGCCTCTGTACAAATTAAATTTTTTTAAATCTAATTAACTTATAAATAAACATATAGATTCTAGATTTAAATCAAGGTTTTATAACCCAATATCTATTAAAAATTGTTTTATGTTTTTAAATTCATGTTCTTTTGAAAGCATTTCAATACCACAAATCTTATACTTTGCTCGTTTTGTTTCTAAAAGATCACATTTATTAAAAATTTTATAAAGATTTAGCGTATTGCCACATTGGAGATTGAATATTTTTAATTAAATGTTCATGGGAAAATAAACAATGGCCTATTTTAATCCTGTTAAGTTTAAAAAATCTGATTTTGCTATATAGTTTTCTTAAATTTAATTTCTATATCTTTCTGAATTTTAAAGAGTTTAGTAGTATTCACAAAATAACCAGAATACCCAACACTGACAGGTGAAAAAGCGTGTTAACATACTTATGTTTTTACTACGATTTCTTAGACGAATAAGAAAAAAACATGAATCGTCTGAAACAATGTGTAAAATGAAACAGCTATACGTACAAACAAAATAATTTTTGCAAAAAAAAACCGACTTCAAAACAGATAGAAGGGCACCAGTTATAAACTAAAAATGTAAGAAGTAATCTGTAAGAATTAGATTTAAACCAAATAGTAGATGCGCCAAAATTAGCGGAAAAAAGTAAAGACTATGTGAATGTCAAGCATCTACCTATTACTGTTTAAAATTTAAGCTATTTTCAGCAGCATCCGTCTTTTATGGGGTCACCATTCAAGCCTCTGTCTGATTTCAAAGATATGGTCACATAGATCAAATAACATCACCTATTCGGACACCCTTTAATTTACAATTTTAAATTAAAGACCTGTTGTTATAGAGGACTTGGCCACAAAGATTCTTTGTAAATTTCAACTATCTGTGTATAACGGTTAAAAAGTTTAAGCATATATATCAAATTACATGAACTATTGGGACACCCTTTACATTATAATTCCAAATTTATACTTGTTATCATACCGGAGAAAGTAGTGGATATTCTGCCTAATTTTTAAGAGTTTGTGTTTAACGGTTCAAAAGATAGGGCCATATAGATCAAATTACATAATTTATGGGGACACCCTTTAGATTCTAAATTCAAATTGTATACTTGCTATAGTGAACTTTGTAATACAGCTTCCTTGTAAATTTCAGCTGTCTGTCTATAACAGTTCAAAAGTTTGGCCACATATATAGAATTACATTAACTATTGGGACACCCTTTTATTTCCAAATTCAAATTTTATACTTTTTTTTATAGCGGACTTAAATTTCAGCGGTCTGTGTACAACTGTTCAAAAGTATGGCCATATACATCAAATTAAATGAACTATTGGAGCACCCTTTAAAATTTAGAATATTTATACATTTTATTATAACGGTCATAGTAATCGACATTCTGTCAAATTTTCAAGTTTTTGCCTACAACGGTTCAAAAGATAGGCTCAAATTGGTCAAATTACGTCACCTATGGGGACACCCTTTAAATTTTAAATTTATTTTTTTTATTAATTTCTGCTGTTGGGAGCTATAGCGACACGCAATTTTTTTAAATTTTAATTTGGTGCCCTTTACGGTTCTTAATACACGTAAAAAACATGTATGTTGTATGGGGACACCCTTTAATTTTTAATATAATGAACTGTTTTTAAAATGGGACCAACCTGAAAGCATAACCTTTCAAATAAAGAAAAAAATTTTAAAATCGGTTCAGAAATGGCTGAGTTCTGCGGTTACATACATAAAAAAAAAGCAACATTGAGACGAATAGATAACCTCCTTCTTTTTTGAAGTCGGTTAAAAATGGAAATAAAATTTAAGCCAAAGTTTTATTTTATTGAAAAAGTTTGAAATTAACTCCAAAAAGTGTAAAAATAAAACATAAAAAAATACGTCATGGCCATAAAACTGCAATCATATTGGCACGATAAGTTTTGCCAGTGGCTTTTGGATTTAAAAAAGAATAAATGGTAAAATTGTATTTGATGAAGAAGTCCCGTGTAAATTTTTCGAGTCTTTTAATATAAAAATATTAAACTTCACATCGTTTGTGCAGTGCAAAGGATTCTGTGCACGGATGTATGCTTCTCCGGCCAAGTGCACGTTGGTTTCAATGTACATACATATGTTTCTCCGGCGTAGTGCACGTTGGCTTTATACATATAGCATTTGCGTGGTGTAATGACCAATCCAAACTGTAAATTTCATGCCAATACAGCAATACATACATTGGCCTACTGGTCAAGATGCAGTTTGGATTCGAAAATAAATAGTAAATATTTTAAATACTTAAGCCCAAAGATGAACTATGTTTTTGTTTGTGTTTAAGGTTCTATATCAGCGGACATAAAACTGGAGACGGATAATGATGAAGACGTAGCAATAGAAGAAAATCAGGCAGATACAAATAGTTCTGGTAGCAGCAGTGTGACATCGCAAATTTCGCCTAAAGAAGATGCTGGCAAAGTTTTGAGCACAAGTCCACACGAAGATATTGTTATGGCTGAAACTGCATCTATAAACGACGTTAACGTAAGTCCAAAGTAAAGATAAAAAGTTTGAGTTGAAATTTTATAGTATTTTAAACTTTATAGATTACAATGCAAATGGAGAGTGAAGAAGCATCTCCAATTTCAAATGCTGAAATTACGGAATTAGAGAAGTACGTTAACAAGTCTGCATATAAAATCTGTATTTTTTGCTTGAAAATTTTTTATTTTATAGATTATTAGCTGAATCGAGTTTAACTGGCTCAAAGCCAACGCTCATGTGCTATTAGATGAGGAAAAGTGCAAAAAGTCCAGTGGGGAGACTAATGCAAGACTTGGTGCGCAAAATAGCCTTGTGCGACAATAAAGAAATATACCATGATTTATGTAGTTGCATGGGATATTGCAGGAACTTTGTCTTTGTTAAATGAATTTGTGAATTGATTACGTTTAGGCCACTTTCCACCCAACGTTACACAAGGCACATATACATGTAGGTTGTACATTTTATTGGCGTGATTATTTTTATTAAGTTCAACAATTTTTTTCGTAGGGTTTAGCATAGTTTGGAAAGAAGCATTTATGTCGGGTGATCAGAAATTATTCGAATTTGTATGACTTTAATATTGTGTTTCGAAAAAGATTTCTTTCGAATTGAAATACGCAGTAGCCTCCCAGGAGCCATGGGTCTTTCGCGGTGGCCTCATAGCCGATAGACAATGATGGCAAAATTGTAGGCTACGCTGCTGGTGCTTTAGATAACCACACATTCTCTCGCAATACTGTAATTTGTTGGATGGCGGAAATGACAGAAAAATATCCCCGAAAACTACTAGAAGAAATTAATGCATTTACAACGTCCGAAAAACTAAATGAAATCAATGATAAGAGAATTTCATGGTGAAGAATTAACTTAAGTAATAAGCTCTCCAGAAGTAATAAGTTCTTATCCGGCTATTATTAGTTCAGCTGTGATTACGAACTTTTTTAACAGTTTGAAATGTTTTCAAATGCTTGCCTGAGTACTAAAATGTTTCCTAACTTAGCAGAAAAATATTAAGAAAAATAAAATAAACTATTTTAACATTTTTTATTAATACATCCCTATAAATTATTAGGTGTTATATTGGATTATTTCTAAATTAAAATAAACACAAATACATTACCTTTATTTACATACAATTTATATAATAAATGCAATATAGTTTCTATCTTTTTAGATGTATATTTTGTATTATTTTTGGTTGCGAAAGTGCATTTTTAGACTAAATTTTTAATAGTTTCATTTAAAAATAAACACAATTTTAAAAGAAATAAACTTGCGTTTAATATTTGTATTGAAAATATTTATAGACCTAAAAGGTATAGTTTTTACAACCAAATAAACGAAATGTTTAAGAAATAGAAAACGAACATACTGACAATATATGACAAGATCTACAAATAGGTTATTTAATTTATTCTTTTTTAAATGCGCTTGCATAGCTCATTCCTCACTATGCAATTTATGTCTGCAGTTACGTACTTTTCTAATAACTTCTTTCATTTGTTCATATTTTCCAGTAGAGGCTGGCAAGTTTTCAAAATTTATTACATCACTTACACCAACTTTAAAGTTGTCTCCATTTGGTATATTATTATATAGTGCAAACTTTAACAGCGGCGTACCCATAAACGACCCTTTAATAACAGTAGTTTTGTCTTCCATCGTTTCATCTGCATCCTCCAGTCTTGATTCTGATGATTTGTCCGAGTTTTTGTTGGTATTTAAATTTTGTTCGCTACGTTTATCATTTTCTTCATCTAATTCGATTAGGGAATCTTCAATTTCTATGACAGTTGTATTTGAGTTTAATTCTTGCAGAAGTCTTAGTTTTTGTTTTTCTAATTCTATTAATGATGGTGATTGAGTTGATAATTCCCGTTCTTTCACAGTTACTGGAGATTCGCAAGATGATGGAGAGGAAGGAAGAGGTGGTGGAGGCTGTGAGGGTGGCTGTTCAGTAGAAGGTGGTGGTCTTGAAAATTGAACTTCACCCAATTGGGTTGTTTCTGGATCTTCAATTTCCATATCAGTGGCTTCATGTATTGTCTCCTTTATGACAGCATCTGCTGTTGCAGTTGGAAAAGAAAAAGAATTGTATTTATAGACAATTGAAAAAGAATTTGTATTTAAAGACACCGCCCAATGTCCATTAAAGCTTTTGTATGTTCGACAAGACAAAATCTTGCTAATCATACAAACCTTTAGAACAATGGTTCCAATTAAAAAACTAAGAATTTTAATTAGTTGTTTTAATTGGAATATAGTCCGAAAAATTAATAAAATTTTGTACATTGGATTTTTTCTCCCAATGCACAAAATCTATGGCTCAACACACATTAAAAAAAAGGTAAACAAAACTTACCTGGTCGCATTCTTCGGGAACCTGTGCAGATTCTCCCCTTTGGACATCCCATTATGCATCGCCGGCTCCTGAAATAAAATAATTAATTAATTTAAAAATAAATTGAATTATAATAAGAAAAATATACTTACATTTTTCTGTGTTTTTCTTTGCCACCAAATTCATATTAGTAAATTCGTTTGCATTACTACAAAAGTGCACAAAATATTTTGTGAAAGCAGATGTTTATTTGTGGGGTGTAACAGAGTAAAAAAACATCGAGAGCAGGCACCCGTACGACCTTTAGCAAACATATTTTTCACACCCAATTTTTTAAGGTACCAATAAACTATTCAATTTAATGTTGTTTATTTGTGTTTTCAACTTTACTCTTTTCATCCAACAATCTATATATAAATAGGCTAGTGAAATAAGTTAAGAACCATTTTGACTGTCTTAAACTCAACGTATTCGGTTGATGTTTTTTATTTGAGAGATTGTCGATAGGAGCAGTGCAGAATGTATTTATTCCTATACATTTTCGTGTCTGAGATAGATAAAATCAGTTAAGATATTAGCCAATCATAAAGCCATAATCTCTGTTTCTCTCTAAATTTGCTAAATAATTATAACAAAAAACTATGGAAGGCTCTCATTAATAGATATAACTATTAAAGAACAGATAAAGTACGATATTATATTTTATTAGAACGAAGAAAAATATAACGTTTTATGTGAGTGGTTTTGTATTATTGCAGTAAAGGTTGAATTTCAACCACTAGGCGAAAACTAGTCTCAATAATTTAAGCAATAAGGCAAAAATAATCAACACTTATTACTAAATTGCAGCAATTTTTAAAAACAATTTTCGGTCTACACTAGAAATGCCAATCCCGAAATGTGCTGAATTCCGAATCCCGGGACATTTATTTCCGCATCCCAAAGTAATATGTTTTTTTACAAAATAAGAATTTTAATTATAATTCTTTTTTAAATTAATCTTCTTAACGAATTTTTAAACGTTTTTAAAATCCCGAGCTCCCGAAAAATTCCGCGTTCCCTAAAAACTTCCGGAATTTTTACTTACCAAAAGAGGCTTGACATTTTAGAAATTTCCACCATTCTAAAATATTCTAGTGGTTGGTTTTTATTTTTCTATGACGTACCGTAGAAAAAGCTTGTTTAAAAAGCGCTAAAAAATGTAAAGTGACACCACTAAAACACAACAGTCAGCTGTTTATATTTCTTGTTTTCATTTTAATTTTGGATTTGTAAATTTATATTTGCATTTGGATTGTCGGGCGAACCCACCATCTTCGCTTATTTCTTTTTAGTTTTTTCTTTGCCTCCATACAATTAATAATATTTTCCTATTTCCATATTTTTTACGCAACAAATACTTTAGAATTTTGTAAACAAATATTAAGAAAACAAAACCATATGTTTATTGCTGCTGCTGCTTTCAAAATAATTATTCGCTTACTGAAATAGTGCTCAGGCTGCTGACAGCTCGGGTTTTAATGCTGTCGCGTGAAGTGCTGTCTCGAATGTGTTTATAGCTTCAGTTTGATTTCAGTCGTTAATTGAGTCACAAAGTACACAGAGATGTAAATAGCGATTGATGAAAATGGCCATAATCAGACTATCCTAAGCTTGTCAAGAAAGAGACAAATATAGTACCAAATTTTTACGAACATCGGAAAAATAAACAAAACAAAAACTAAAAATTTTGGATATTTTCCTTTAAAGCGTGTTCGTTGCTTAAAACATTGTACTTTAAAAGTTAATTTTTACATTAAAATACTAATTAAACAAGGAAGTCTAATTAAAACAAACAATCAAAACTCTTTGGTGGTGTGAAATAAGCTTGAGAAATATATTTAATGAAAGTTACGCACATTTACACTAATAAAAAAATAATTAATAAGAAAATAGCACAAAAGAAATCCAATGTTTACGAAATAACACAAAAGAAAACTAATGAACTTGAGAAAGAGACGGGTAGAATTCGTATTTTTTGCCGTCCTGTTTATTCGCCGTTTCACCTCTTGGGTTCTCTTTGATTGAGTGTTAACGAAGGAACATATGCGGATGCTTGCTGCTTTTTTTCAGCTTTATTGTTTTTTCAGCTTTGATTAAATTTCAAAATAAACCAGCAATTATATAATGGAGGACAAAAATTTTTGTTTTGTCATTAAAAATGCTTTTGGTAACTTGCAATGCATTTTATGTTACCATTTAAAACAAAGAAAACCTTTTCAATTAAAAGGCATTTTGACCTTTTTCACAAAGAAATAAATAAATTAGAAGAGGAAAAAAGGAAAATGTTTTTTCTTGATCAAAAAAACCTTTATATGCAAAAAATTAAAGAATGAATTCTGGAAGAAGAGCAAAATGAGGAAATTTTGCAAAATAAAAAATTAAAAATGGAGATTTAAAGCCAAATAAACTTGGAAATTGCTCAGCAAGGCAGACCATTTATTGATGGAATGCTAGCAAAAAATATTTTACAAAAAACTTTTCAAACTTTAAATTATAGAACAGATTTCATAAAGTCAATTTCCTTGTCACCCCATACTGTGGCTAGGCGTATTGCCCAAATAGGAAATTCGGCGGAGTCTTCTATTAAAGAAAAATTGATAAATTGTAAATTTCTTTCGTTTTCAATGCTCTTTGTCAACTGGTTGTCTGTATAAGATGCATTGATGAACATTTTAATGTTTTCGAATCAATGTTGACATTGGAAACCTTTTATGGACATGTAACTGGAAAGCTTTTGATGGAAGTTGTAAGTGACAAACTTTTTTCTATTGTTTGTAACGACACGTTTTCCGCTGGTTGCTGGGATAGCTTCAACGGAGTCCAGGGTCGTTTATATTATGTTTTGTTACTTAACTTCTTTATCTGCCGCGGTACAGGCGGCAGCAGCGGTACCTGGCAGCGGTAGCGGCGGTACCCGGCAGCGGTACAGGCGGCAACGACGGTAAAAGTAACACACTGTACTTAGCAGTGGCAGCGATTGTAGGAAGTTCTAGGCCGTGTCCAAGATTATGGCCGGAATATAAAATTCCACACCAGCACTAGTCACACGGTCGAGCCAACACCGGTAGAAGATAAACTTCTGTGGTGTTGGTACTTCCACCAATTGCACTTGTCCTGTCGATAAGAAGTAATTGCGGAATATAAAATTCCTCCAAGAGACCTCTTACCTGCAGGCGAGCTACTTGCTATCTCCCTAATTATTCGAAAGGTTGCGTCTTTTATACCTTTGAGTGGGCACACACATTCACACACACACTTGTCTGATGGTTTGTTTACAATGGTTGCCAGCCATCATCTGTGAAATTACATTTGTTCAACAGCTGACTGTGGGGTAGCTCCGACACAAACTACAGAGATGAGTGTATCTTTGATTTTATACTAAACAACAATCTAGAAATTGCGAATAGGGGGTCCGAACCTACCTTTGTTGTATCAAACAGACAGGAGGTTTTGGACATCACGCTAGTTAGCACACATCATGCACTTTTAATCGAGAATTGGAAAGTCTCAGATGACTGCTCCTTCTCCGACCACCGTTACCTGGTCTTCTCTATTAGTAGGAAGAAGGTTTCGACCACAGTCTATAAAAATAGACGCAGAACGAATTGGGAGGAACAAAGCGTGTTTCTCACAAACATAATTACGCATCCCTACGAAATTAGGGACACTAAGCATATTGAAAATGCTGTGAGAAAAATCACAGATGCCTTTAAAGACGCAACTGATAGGTCATGTAAACCATCGGTCCAGCGCGTTAATCGAAAACCACCATGGTGGTCTAAAGAAATAGCCGAATCCCGCAAGATTTGCCGCAGGCTTTTCAACGAAGCAAAGAGAACAGGAAACTGGTCACTCTACAAATCTTCGATGAATAAGTTCAAAAATCAGGTCAGAAACGCTAAACGTAAGTCATGGAAAGATTTTTGCAGTGGCATTGAAAATTTTTCTGAGACCAACAGACTGCGTAAAATACTGGCCAAACAAGCGCCTATTCCTGGATATATCCAAAAAGCAGACGGCACATGGGCAAGCAGTGCACAGGAATCACTGGAAGTCCTTATGGAAACCCATTTTCCAGGATGTCAATCCATTACGGAACGGCTACACAATTCCGTCCAATCTACCTTGTACCTCATACCGTAATCATTGATGCGGATAGGTTGCAATGGGCTATTAAAAGTTTCCATCCCTATAAGGCTCCAGGGCCGGATGGCATAATTCCCGCTGATCTTCAGAATAATCTGGATCTGGTAACACCATGGCTTTTAGCTATATATAAAGCCTGTCTATCCTGGTCTTACATTCCAGACCAATGGACAAAGTGTAATGTGATATTTATTCCCAAGGGCGGAAAAGTGTCACATGCGAGAGCAAAGGATTTCAGACCAATAAGTCTAACATCCTTTCTTCTCAAAACACTAGAAAGACATATCGAAATCCACATAAGAATGACAATCGATAAGAATCTCCTTTCCCAGTCCCAACATGCTTACACAAAGGGCAAATCTGTTGAGACGGCGCTGCACTCGCTCGTGGGCTACATAGAGAAGTCCTTGGAGCATAAAAAATACACTATGGTGGCCTTCATGGATATTGAAGGAGCATTTAATAATATTAATCCGCTGGCAATAACTCAATCTCTCACGGAGGTTGGGGTTGACCATTCAATCATCAGGTTTATAACAAATCTGTTAGGTTATAGGGAAATATCATCCTCATTTGGTTTAGCTAAAATCACCAAGATAGCAATAAGAGGCACCCCTCAAGGAGGGGTACTGTCTCCGTTGCTTTGGAATATAGCAATTAATAAGCTATTAATAAAATTGGATTCCATGTACTTCAAGACAATTGCATACGCAGATGATGTGGCGGTTGCAATTGCTGGAGCTCATGTTGATACAATGACACAAAGATTGGAAAAAGCATTCAAGGCAATCTGTTCCTGGGGGGAGCAGAACGGGCTGGGTGTGAATCCATCTAAAACGGAGCTTGTATTATTCTCAAGGAAATACAAGGTTCCAACCTTCAGACTACTTATAATAAATGGGGTAACACTAAATCTATCTGATAGCGCGAAATACCTAGGCATAATATTAGATAGTAAACTTTCCTGGAAAATGAATGTTCAGGCTAGAGCGTCCAAAGCTATGACGGCAATATATGTATGTAAGAAAGCCATTGGCACGACCTGGGGGATGAGCCCAAGGAATGTAAATTGGCTGCTTGAAGCAGTAATCAAAACAATATTATTTTATGGTGCAACTGTCTGGTGGAGAGCACTATATTATAGGACAAACGTCTCTATTATAGAAAGGGTGTTGCACACTATGGCGATCCTTATAACTGGAGCCATCAAGTCAACACCAACGAAGGCACTTTTTGCAATACTTAACTGGTTACCGGTAGATCTACTAGGCAGGTATGTGGCACTAAGGACAGCTGTTAGACTAAATGTTGTAGGTGCATGGAACCATAGATCATGGGGACATGCCAATCTTCTAGGAACAACGAATGTTATTCCTGAGCTCTTAGACTACTACACCCCGTCACCCTTCTTTACACGAAGATTCCACTTTGATCTGACGGAGGGATACTCTCTAACTCCCCGAACTTTACTGGTTTACACAGATGGTTCCAAAAAGGGAACGAGAGTGGGAGGTGGAGTCTATATAGAGGAGTTTGGAATTAGGATATGTTTCAGACTTCCGAATGACTGCAATGTCATACAAGCAGAAATATCTGCTATTAAAAAGGCGGCTAACTGGCTAAAGTACCACAGGATATCAGACAGAGATATCTGGATTTGTACTGATAGTAAAGCCGCTATCATGTCCCTTATAGGTGTGTATAGCACATCAAATCTTGTCCTTGAATGCCGGACATCCTTAAATGAGATGGCGGATAATTCGACAGTCACCCTTAAATGGGTGAGGGGACATGGGACTAATCAAGGCAACGGTGCTGCCGATGAACTAGCCAAGAAGGGAACACTATTGCACGATGATGCCATAGACATCTATTGTGGCATTCCCCTCTCGGCCTGTTTACACCGCATCAACTTTGCCCTTCACAACACAGCTCAGGCCAAATGGTCCAATGAGTCAACTTGCTCGATCGCAAGGACAATCTGGCCCTCGATTGACCAAAAGAAAACTGTCTCGCTATTTCGGCTGCAGAAAACGCAGATACGCGACTTAATAGCAATAGTCACTGGGCATTGCTTATTTGGAGCCCATGCAAGCAGGATGGGTATCCCTTATAAAGACTTCTGTAGAAGTTGCCAGGATGAAGAAGAGGAGGAAACGGTTGAACACCTTCTCTGTCATTGCCCTGCATTAGAACTCTGTCGCCTACAATACTTGGGACGACGATGTTTTGAAAGCCTCTCGTGTGTTTCATCTCTGGAACCAATCAGGATTAACTCCTTTTTAAGGAACTGTGGTTGGTTTTCCAACCCTCTCCCAACTGAAGTGACATAGTTGCTCATCAACATATGTCACGTCCAATAGTGCCTTCACGGCTAGCACCTTCCCACCTTCTACCCACTTCTTTCTCTAACTTCTCACTTCTTTCTCTAATTTCTCAGTCTAATTTTGTTTTCTATTTTCTCTGTCTATCCCTTCTCTTATCTGCAGGTATCACAAAGGGACCAACATAATGGACCCAAGTGAGCTATTTTATTCTCTTTCTTCCCTCTATACAAGCTGCCTGCTTAACCTAACCTAACAGCTGACTGTTCTAGTTTAACTGGTTGTTTCTGACTTACAGGTGGCGCTATGAGTTTCTTGACCGTTAATTTAAATTTACTTTTATAAATGACATGAGATCAGTTTAGGATAAATCGTTTTTCTTTAGTTAATTCATTGAATATCAATATACTGATAATAAGTAAAACGAAAGTATATATATAAAAAAAAAGAGAATGTAAAATATATAATAATAATAATGGTAATAAACAAAGTAATAATCTTACAAAATAAAAAATAATAAAATAATAAAAATCGTAAAATAAATAAGCAAATTCCATGATATTATAAGGGGTGTTACTTCACACTATGTGTAGGTGAAAACGAGTAAGCGACTTTCGCCGTTACATGTTGATGTAAAAAATTGTCGGTGTCTGCACAGACGGGGCAAATGTAATGGTAGGAAAAAACACAGGTTTGATAGGTAATATAAAAAAAAGTGAAATGACAATGCAAAACTTTCACTGCATTATCCATCAAGCCGCACTTGCGTCAAAATTTTTTACTCAAGACTCTACTATGAAGACCGCAGAGCGCATTATAAATAAAATAAGAGGAGGACACAATGCCCTCACTCATCGGAAATTTGTAAAATTTTTAACATCTAAAAACGCAGCTTTCAATGATCTTAAAATGTTCACTGAGGTACGTTGGCTCAGTCGTGGCGACTGTCTTAACCGGCTATATGATTTAAAAGAAGAAGTCTTAGAGTTTTTAGAAAAAGAAAATATCGATGAGTCGGCAAAAAATTTGTTAAAAGATACACAATTCATATCACATCTAGCTTTTCTAGCTAATACAACTTCTTTGCTTAATGATTTCAACTTAGAGCTCTAAGGAAAAGGTAAGAATATATCTGATATTTGTAAAATTTTATTTAATTTTAAAACAAAACTTTTTCTCATACTTTGCCAAATTAAGTCAGATGACTTTTCCAGTTTTAAAAAAACATCTCTATTGCGCGAATCGCTGTGTGATGCTGCGAAAACCAAGCGAGTTGAGATTTTTGATACACTGCTCAACAGTTTTGAAGACAGGTTTGCAGATTTTAAGAGTATACAACTGCAGTTGGATTTATTTAATTACCCTTATAACTGTGACGTTACTCAATATGAGTTCGATTTACAATCAGAACTTATATTTCTTCGAACCGAAGTCTAAGCTTCGGGAAAAATGGGAATAGAATTCTGGAAAAATCTAACTGATTCTAATTTTCAGAGTTAAAAAGAAATGCTTTGAAATTGTTATCCCTTTTTCCTTCTACATATTGCTGCGAACAAATTTTTTCCGACTTAAAATTTAAAACATATTTTGTTCATAAGAAATTGTTACCAACTCTTAAATTTGGAAAACTTAATTTAATAATTTTTATTAAAAGTTTTTTGTAAAATAAATGGTCTGCCTTGCTGAGCGATTTCCAAGCTTATTTGGCTTGAAATCTGCATTTTTATTTTGCAAAATTTCCTCATTTTGCTCTTCTTCCAGAACCCATTCTTTAATTTTTTCATATAAAGGTTTTTTTGATCAAGAAACAACATTTTCCTTTTTTCCTCTTCAAATTTATTTATTTCTTTGTGAAAAAGGTCAAAATGCCTTTTAATTGAAAAAGTTTTCTTTGTATTAAATATTTGGTAACATAAAATGCATTGAATGTTACCAAAAGCATTTTTAATGACAAAATTATTTATTGTTTTTGTAATGCTTAGTTTTGTGTTTGCTTTGCAATATTATCGTATCCAATACAGATGCATTTCATTTATTGAAAGTATTGGCTAGCTATGATCTATTTCTACAACAAATGTTGATGGTGTTGCTGTAAAATTTAATGAGCATGCAGAAACGTCTGTGTCTCAGACAAATAATTCTTTTAACGATGTTTATGTCAGTGACCAAAAGAAAAAAGTCGCTGATTGTCAAACTTACAATAATGCTAAATTAGTGGTTTTAAATGGTAAAAACAATAACTCTGAGTTAGATGTGGTGTTAAAAATGGAATGGATCCACTTGTCTTTTAAACCTTCAGCAACTGAAGAAGATATAATGTCCAATATAAAAAACATCTTAATATTGGGAATGAAAATATTGCCTGCTATAAATTGGTAAAAAAAAGATGTGTCTTTAGATAGCTTAAAATTTGTAAACTTTAAGCTTGGTGTTCAAGATAGTTTTTATGATAAACTTTTTCAACCTCAACTATAGACTTCTGCCATCAAAGTTCGGCCATTTAAGTTTTTTCAGAAAAAAACAATTGCACAGCTACAAAACTAACACACAGTACTAATGCTCTAAAATTTTTTTATCATAATATCTCTGGCATGATAACTAAATCTTTATTATTTAACAAATTTACATCCGAATGTGATTATGATATATTTGTTACGGAAACCTGGTTGAATTTGGATTTTTATAGTGAAGCATTTTTTAACCCATTCTTATATAGTATATCGTAAAGATCGTGATTTTGGTAAAACTGGATGCAGCAGAGGCGGTGGAGTTCTCATTGCCGTAAAAAAACGCTATGTAGCAGATTTACAACATTATTATATATAGATTCAATTATGTGTAACGATTAAGGGGGTAAATTATGAATTATTCATTGTTGTATCATATATACCTCCTAATAGTTCTGATTATTTATATAATTGTCATATTAATAATATATTAAACATCTCTGATAGTTTAAAAAATAATGACAGATTATGTGTATTAGGTGATTTTAACCTCAGTGATGTTATATGGTCGGAGATTCCTAATTCAAATGTAGTCAAATAATGTGAACAAGAATGTGAACTAAATTTAATTGATTCCTTCCATAGTATTGACTTACAACAAATTAATATTGCTTATAATAGATTAAACAAATTACTTGATTTAGTATTTGTCAACTCTGATGAAAAATGTTCTCTCGAATTGTGTTCTTTTCCAATCTGTCTATCAACACTTCATCACTCTGCATTAGAAATTAAGATTGAGTTCTACGAATATCTATCAAAAAATCATAATGATGAAATACGTTATAATTATTATAATTGTAAATTCTCTGTTTTGAATAATCTTATATGTAACCTTGATTGGTACAAATTATTAGAAAGTGATATTGTTGGTATTTGCTTTGACACCTTTTTGTCTGTTGTTAATCAAATTGTTCAAATAATAATAATATTCCTTTAGCTAAGCCTAAAATTTATAAACTAGCATGGTATACTAAAGGAATGAAAAAATTTAAAAATCTTAGGAATAAATTTTATAAAAGATATAAATCATCAAATAATATGGTTGATAAGAATAACTTTCTTCGTTTTGAAAGAGAATTTAATTTTCTCAATAAATTTTTGTATAATCAATGCATTATGAGTTTTAATGATATATTAAAGCATAATCCTAAAAGATTTTGGACTTTTGTTAATTCTAAAAGAAAAAACTCTTATGTATATACCAGTTCGAATGGTATATAATAATTTAATATCGAAGATTCATTAAACCTTTTTGCTTCATACTTTAAATCTAATTTTGCTGTGGTCTCTTTAACATCTAATAATTTTTATATTAATGAACTGAACTCCTTTGTAGATTTTGGTTCACTTCAAATCTCTGATGACGATGTAATTAATGGTATTTTTAAACTTTCTGCTTTTCCTTTTTTTAACTTAGGGAAAAGAGACGATGTCTGCAATTATAGGCCCATCTCTAAACTTACCAATATAGAAAAAATTTTAGAACATATTGTGTATGACCAATTATTCTTTTCTTTTAAAAGGCATATATCTATTTCTCAACATGGTTTTATGTCTGGTAGGTCGACCACGACTAATTTAGCAGTCTTTACGAGATTTTGCATTCGTAATTTTGAGGACATCGTTCAAGTTGATACAGTTTGATACAGATTTTGCAAAGGCATTTTTTAACTAAGTTATCTAAACTTGGCATTCATTCTAGTATGCTATCTTGGTTTAGACATTACTTGTCTCAAAGAATTTCTGTAGTTTCTGTTGATGGAGTCCTTTCGGAACCTTTTGTTCCATTTTCTGGTATCCCTCAAGATAGTATTTAAGGGCCCTTCCTATTCAATATTTTTATTAATGACATTAGTGTTTGTATCAAATATTCAAATTTTTTACTGTATGCTGCTGATTTAAAAATTTTCAAGAGGATTTAGATAGATTGTCTTTCTGGTCTGAGTGTAATTACCTATATTTCAATTTAAATATATGTTTTTCTATGACTTTTTATAGATGTCGCAATACTATTATCACCAAATATATTTTAAGTGGTAAAACTTTATCTTCCGTCGATGAAATTGTGGATTTAGGTGTAATGTTTGATAGAAAATTATTATTCAATAACCATTTAAATTATATAATACCTAAGGGTTAATCAATGTTAAGTTTTATACGTCGTAATTCTGATAATCTGTTTGATCATTACACTAAGAAAATACTCTTTACTACTTATGTAAGATCCAGATTAGAATATGCCTCGTTTATTTTGAGCCCCAGTTCTCAAATTAATACGCATCGTGTTGAGCAAATCCAAAAAAAAATTTATAAAATATGCTCTTTCGTTTTTAAATTTTTTTACCCTCAATTCCAATTCCTTCTTATGCGGATAAATGTGAATTAATTTCATTAGAAACTCTTTAAACTAGACGCAATATTTAATCAATTACTTTTTGTACAGCCTTGTCAATGGTCTAATAGATTGTCCTGATTTACTACATGATATTAAACTGTATGTTTCTTCTAGATCTCTAAGAAACAACAATTACTTTTCAAGATAGATATTCACAGAACATCGTATGCTATCAATGAACCTTTGAATAGATTTATGATATTATACAATAAACTTTCAAATAATTTAGATATAAGTATTTCATTCAATGAATTTAAAAATATTTTAAGTAATTTATTGAAATAATATAATTATTTTTAAATTTTAACTTATTATGCTATTCTGTAAGGATTTATTGTATCCATAGACCTAAATAAATAAATAAATAAAAGAAAACACTTTTCTTCTTTTACTTTACTAAATTAAATTATTTTGTAGTATTTTGTTTTGTTTTTGCTTCCACGCAACACAAAAATTTAATTTTGAGAGAGAGAAACAAAGCCAAACCAATTTATAGTTTTAAACGTACGTCAAAAGTTGCTCAACTTTCGTACTTTACGTTGACGGAGACGTACTGATTGTGACAGTACTCATTAGAAAACTTGTATTTCAACTTTCTTGTACGTTGAAAAAGATGAAGTATAATTAAATTTTCCCAATTTTTCTTTAATATTATCACCTACTTTGTAATTTAATTAATTCTTTCTTAGAGAGAATAAAAACGAATTTTAGCTTGACTATAAATTTCATTGTATGAAAGGAATAAACCTTTAAAAAAAATAAAGAATAAA
This sequence comes from Phasia obesa, assembly GCA_949628195.1. Lineage (NCBI taxonomy): Eukaryota > Metazoa > Arthropoda > Insecta > Diptera > Tachinidae > Phasia > Phasia obesa. Next base: position 4,441,142 of record OX451220.1, read on the forward strand.
TACAAATTGGATAGATCTGCCTACATAACTATTTGTAAAGAAAACTACAAAACAATATATAAGATTTAAATAAAACAACTTGAGAGGATAAACATAAAAAAGTGGATGAAAGAGCCTGCTGAAGACCAAATAAAAACTTAAAATTACTTGATATTAAGTAACATAAGAAGGAATTACTAAATTGGATGGAATAACCTGGTGGAGAACCAAATTCAGTTTTTATACACGTATCCAAACAAAGTGCCAAAATTCACTTTGTCTATGATAGACATAAGCAAAAGCTGTCATAAAGCAAAAATTTGAACACTGAACTACAAAAAGCGCTCAGTAACAGAGCTAAAAGGCTCAGCAACTGAGCTAAAAGGCTCAGTACAAAAAGCGTTTCATCTAGGTCAAAAGAGTGTATAGTTCAATTGAACTAGGTAACTGAGCTAAAACAGCTCAGTACAAAGAGCGTTTCATCTAGTAAAATTGAGCGAATAGTTCAATTGAACTAGATCGTTCGCAAACTACACAACTCTACTACTTTACCAGAAATCAGACCAGATAAGAATCGAAAAATGCAGTGTGGCAAGATTACCGCTTTAAATGGAAAGGGATAGCAAGAGTCAATTTAACATTTTATTGTTAGAGATAAACTTTGTTCGTTTTTGGGCTTTTAAGGTCTTTTTTGCAGAAAATGTAAAATAAAAAAACTGTTATTTCATTTTACAATCCAACGTTTCGCTGGTATATTCCAGCTTCATCAGGGATAAGTTTTATTTCATCTGGCAACGATATAAAAAACATAAACACAATAATGTAGTAAGATAACTAACAACATGATAACTTATTTTACTTACATATAAGTAGTTTTCTAGTCAATTTTTAATTTTTATTTGAACAATATAAGTTTTACACAACACAACATAACATAAAACATAAAATATTCAAAAAAAAAAAGGAACACAAAAAACAAACTTAAAAATTATATCACAGCTAAAAATATGTTAAACTGATGTCACAGTTGGAGCAAAACTACTGCTAAGTTATTGCAATTATATAGTTGGCGCTGATGTTATCTTTGTCTTCTTTTCTATTTATTGCACTTGTTGTTCTTTGTTGGATTCTCAAACTTTCTAGAGTATATGGTTTGTTCTCTTTCATTTCTTTGTCCAAAATTTTTACATTTAAAAGATCTGCATTGTGTCTCATCTCTGTGCAATGTTGTACTAATGCAGTTGTTATTTTTTCCTTTCGTATGTCAGCGTCATGTTCATTATTTCTCTTCATTAAACTTCTCTTTGTTGTTCCTACGTATACTTTTCCGCATTTCTCTTGCGTGTTCTCCTTAAGCGGCATTTAGATGGTCAATCGCGGGTTGATGGCAAGCCAACAAGCTCGTGTAAACGTCAAAAATTCGTGTTTGTCAGCCACGCTGCATGGAAATCAAAAATTTGTGATATTTTGTCTAAATGCATGTTTGTCAACCATAGTGTAAATTTCATTTGAATTTTTGTAAGCGAGCAGTAAAGATGTCTCGGCTAGAGCGCTTCTTTTTAAGAGAATTTAATGTTTTTGCATGTGGGTTAGTTTTTATGTATGGTATTGTATGTAAAGTTTACATGTTTACATGTAAAGTTTACATGTTTGCAGTATTACACGGAACTGTTCGAAACTTTGAATTTTGTTTCTGTATAAATAAAATATTTCATACATAATTACTTTTTCCTATTCCTTTACACAGTATGAATTAAAGATATTTTAATGAGGCATAACTCTGACCAGATACTAAGAAATTCAATATTGCCGAAAGGTGTTCTTTTGCAAAAATAATATAAAGAATATTTGTATTTTTTCATTAAATTTTTTTAAATAATTGATTAGAAACTGAAGAATAAATAAATAATATAGTCATGATGTCGTTGTTTATAATTCTCTATAATTTCATTCTCTAATAATTCCATTGTCCAAATTCGTTTATTACTCTTTTTTGATTGTAGTCTTCCTATAATTCATCAATTAATAAAGCAGCAGCTAAATCATGCGCCATCTTAAATAATAGCAGTGTCTGTTGTATAGTGATGTTTGACAATCTTCGCTTGATCATGTAAATGCTAAACACTCTCTCTCATCAACCCGCGCTGACAAGCCGCGATTGACCATCTAAATGCCGCTTTATATGTTATTTCATAAACAACTTTGTTCTTGTTTTTCTACTTTTGTTTTTGTGAATAATGTGTTAATTGTTTTGTTTGCTCTATGCTATGTTGTCACTTAGGTTACGCACTCTCATAATAAAACTCAATGCTGTATTAATTTTCTGTAGTGTTGGTTGTGTTGAGTTATAGTTAATTAATCGTCCAGATGCTATTGATTTTGCGTACCAATCGGTGATGATTTTGTTTCCATCCCTGTATAGTTTCATATCTAAATATGGTAGAGCTTTGTCATTTTCCTTCTCAATAGTAAATTGAAGTTTTTTATGGTATTTGTTAAAAGTTTCAATAATCGTGTCCTCGTCCTCTTTTTTAATAATTGCAAATAAATCATCAACATACTTAGTCAGAAATTTAAGTTTTATGTTTTGTCCATTAAGTTCCCTCGAAGGGGTGCTTTACTAGACTATCCAATACTATATCAGTGATTGTAGGTGATATGTATTATCGTATATAAAGTATTTGTTGTCTTCAAGGCATAATTGAAGAAGTTTTAAGAAGTTTGTAATATATTCCATTCTATCATTATGTTGTTAATTGCCAAGTGGATGGGAGTGTTAGTAAAGAGTGACACTACGTCCAAAGAAATCAGAATTTCATCTTCGTCGAGTTGTACATTTGCCAATTTGTTTTTTAGTTCTAAGGAGTTTTTAACATTATATTCCTCTACAATGTTTTTAAGTATAATGTTTTAAGTATGTATTTAGCCAATTTGTAGCAGGGCACTTCGACCGAAGAAGAGATTGGGCGTTGGGCTTATGAATTTTATTGTTTACAAAATAATTTGTGAAATTGACGGAAATTTGTAAAGAAAATTAAGTTTTTGTGCAAAATTAATTGATTTTGTGATTGGCGTAATTTGTGCCAAAAATATAATTTATGCAAATAAGCAAAAGGATATAAACTAAAGGAATTAAAACAACAGAAAAATATTTAAGTATGACAAAGGTTTACTATTCAAATAAATTTACGTTTAATAAAAATTCAAGAGTCGCTGGTGTATTATGGATTGTCTAAAAGGCGCCTATGGAAGTGTACGTTAAAGCGATTCCCTACCGAATATTCTTCTTGTCAAAAGCAGCTATTATAGTTTGTGGCTGTGATAGCTTTTTTTGCTAAGAAATCCGATCCTGCAGTTGGTTGTACATATATATGTATATGATATTCTTGAATACGCTTTCCAATCTTGTTGGTAATTGGGCAAAAACTGTTATCTTATGGCTGGTTGATGTTTCAACTTGGAGGGAATGCGCAAGACCTGACGAAACAATTGCTGCTTATCAAAGCAAAAGAAGGTTACACCCATTTAAAACAAAGAATTTAAGTAATCAAATAATAGAATTATGTACATATGTACTTTGAATGTCCTGCTACTGTTGCCGAAAGTAGAATTGTATTTGACGGCTTTTTTATCGAATCGGTAGTGTCTTGTTTATGGAGTAATCTGGTTGATTTCTATGGGAAAAAATATTAGTAGATTATTCTTAGAATTTGTTAACAACAGTTGTGGTGGCGCAAAATTTAAGTTTTTTGTTTTATACTTTGAAAATATGTATAAAAAAATATACCCGATTAATTTCATAAAGATCTTTTAAATCGCATTTAGTTCAAAAGTATTTATTTATGAATAACTTAAATTATTGTATTTTCATAGCAATTAGATTTTTTAATACTTTATTTTTAGTATAAATTATTATATCATTTTGAATTTAAAAGGAAAACATTCATTAAATTGTTTGTTATTTTATTCATTTGGTTTTTTCGGCGTAGCAGTTTTTTTACAGCCTCAGCCTCCGATTTATACTTCGTTTTGCCCCTTGTTATAGAATTCAACGAACTCAGTATTTCAATATCACCAGTAGCACTGCTTGTAACAAAGAATTTTCACCACTTACATCTTCGGATTTATCGGAGGCATTAGAATCTACAGCATCAAAACTCAGTGGTAGTTTAACCTAAAAGGAAATATTTTTAAAAACAGTTTTTTTCTTCTTGTCAATATAATCTTACCTATACCAGCTACTCCGGAAAGCCCAGCACCTGTATTAGCATTTCTTTATCCCTGTTCGTAATTCTACCAAAATAATCTTTTAAATCACTTAAAAGTTTGTGAGCTAAAATTAACTCACTTGACATTATTGGCTGCTTCATTTTCATTACAAATATATATGTACATATATGAAGCTAATGTGCACTTCGCCGGAGAACATTAAATTAATGCATATAAACTTCTACGTTGTACAATCGTTGTGAAGACACTAATTTGGATAGAGTTGTGTATCATATGATCTTTAATAATTTAGCCGGGACTTTTTCATTTCCAACAGAATTTATGTTGAATTTGTTCTTGAATTCTGTTGAATTGAGACTTGAACTAATGCCACTAAGAAAACTTTGATAGCCAATTTTTTAAAAACCTTAGGCTACAGTTTAATTTAATTTTTTTTTTTGTGTACTTAATTGAAAACATCTGTTTGAAATGGCTATGTACAGCTGTTTCTATTAACTCATTGCAATAAACATTATATTTTTTTTATTCATTCTACCGAAAGCTGTTAGTACATATGATAACATAGTTTTTTTAACGTCACAAGTGGGTAATCTGGTTAGTGTACTGCAAGGCGAATTCATACCAGATGGAATCGATAGCCCAGCTGATTGTTTTTTGCTCTCGTTTTTTTGCTAATGTCTTGTCAAAATTTACATTGTTTCATATCTGCTAATCTAATGTCAAAGTTGTTGTTTTGTTGTAGTTGTTGTCCTACTGCTCACACCTGGTATGAATTCGCCTTGGTGTACTGTGTACTTGAGATTGTTTATGTATGTGCTCACAAAGCCTTAGGGGTTTGCGTGGAGGCTCTTGCTTTAAACTATCTACATAAATGTAATCAGTCATACCTTATTGCATTACCTTTTGCTTTATCTTCCAATATATTTTAAATAAAACTTCAACCATTGTAGTAAATTTTTTCTACACACAATTTTTTTAATATTTAATATAGATGAAACAAATGTATACACACATTCTTGTATGCACTGTTATGAATTCTTTGCAATTACATAAATACATACATACTTACATATTAACGACAGGACAATTATTGTCAAAAAAAATAATTTAAATCACAAATAAAAACTAAATTAATTTACTTAATATGTATGTATGTGCATATGTGCAAAGTATTAATTTAAAAACTTCACTTGCCTAAGAGTTGTAACATGCATACAGATTATACTACATCATTTAACAACTTTGCGTCACACATTGAGTATTCCATGTCAGTTATTTGTAAACCCCAGTCCACATTAGTCGTTAGCATGTCTTAACAAAAGTCAAACTGCATATAAAAAAAACAGTATTAAAAATAATGTTTTTTTTATATGAAGTTTGACTTTTGTTAAGAGATGTTAATGTCTAATAGAGACGGGGGGTAAGTTAACCGACATTGGCTTAAGCCGTAAACCCCCGTCTATTAACATGTCTTAACAAAAGTCAAACTTCATATAAAAAAACCAGTATTAAAAATAATTTTTTTAATGGAGTTTGACTTTTGTTAAGACATGTTAATGTCTAATGGGGACGCGGGGTAATGACAATCACTTGTTTCGTCTTTTCTTAAATTAAGATTCACAGAGTGAAATGGCTAATGTTAGAAGAAGAAAGCTATACAAAACGAAAATAAAATTGTTTTGAAATATAATTTTTTTCTTTACTTTTTTTTTAATTTCGCTAAATATTAATATTTTAAGCTGGAAAAAACATTTTTAAGCTGAAATTTTTTAGTTTTTTTCTACTTTTCATCCATAATAGATATAGAAATTTTAAATGTTGGAGATTTTTCAAATATATAGCTGAACTTATCGCTCTTGCGATAATATTCTTTTACAATATATTTGTATTGTTTTAAAAAATCTTAAAAATTCGAAAAAGTGAGTGTCATTGCGGCTTTACAAAAATAGTTTAACAATTACAACTAACATTTTTTATTTGCTCTTTTTAATATAGTACATGATAATAATAATAATAATAATATTTAATACGTAAACAAAAACAGGAATTGATTCTAAAAAAAAAATTTTTATATATTTAATTTATTATTTTTGTTTTCGACAACAATCGTAAAATTTTCATTACACACATCGATAACCTTATTTACATATAAAGATGTTGCAGAGAGAGACAACCCAGCATTTATTTCTATTAACGATATCACAGCAGTTGATTGATATCCCATGGCATATGTTATCACCTTAAGCGCAAAAGGATTTAACATAAATTTTCATTATTTTGCACGAGCAAAATAAAACTGATAAGAAATAAAAAAATTAAATGAAAAGGCGCAAAAGCTTCGTTATATATCTATCTGCTCCCGCGTCACGCAAAAAATACTGGATGAATACTAGCAAAATTGTGAAGGTAGGTTACTTACTATCTCGATGAATATATAGGCTACTTTTTTCCCGAGAAAATGTCATATTTTCAAAGGAAAATAGAGAAAAAAGTGAAAGTACGCAATTTTGCAGAATTAAATTATCCTGCAAATTTAGCAGCGTCTTTTATTTTCTAATACACGGGAAATACAAAAGTAAAATACAAGTAAATTTGTTATTGGAATCATTCACGATAGAAAATTTGGGAGTTTTTTTATGGGAAAAATTAATATCGATAGGAATGAGTATTTGAAACTAGTGTTGCCAATTCCTGAATTATTATTATCCACAGAGGTACCCACATACAAAATAATTATAAACTATCCCATAGCTGTAGAACTCTACTAGCAAGGGTCAAGATTTTAAAAAATATTGTATACAAGGTAGATTTCAAATCAAAATGCGTAGTCGAAAATAAAAACTATCTGATTAGGAGAGATGGGAGTATTTTACATTTAAAGTAGTTTGCAAATATCGTAAATTTGCAGACTACATTAAAAACAAATAAAAGTTATTGTTGGACGTTTTTTTTAGCAGAAATGAAAGTCACTTTTTAGTTACTATTTCTTCAGAAATAAAAGCCGTGATGTTGAAATAATTTAAATTTTATTTTTGCTCGAAAGAATAAAAATCAGAAGTTTAAAGGGAGCAGAATTTTATAAATTCAATCTAATTCAGAACGATTAAAATGGTATGATTTTGACAGCGTTGTCCTATATTTTCAGGTACTTGTTTTTTTTTTCTCTCTCTCTTTAAAATATCCAAAATAACTATTATTTTCAGTCCCTGGCTGTTAATGTTGACAACGCATTTATAGTATATCATGAAATTCTTTTTATATCTATTTTTTAATGGCAATTAAACATTTTTGTGAACACAGCTTTTACAGTCCTCTTCTTTGAAAATGTCAAACTACTTAAAAACTATATCTCAGAAGGGGAAGTCTCTGCATTGTATTTTGGAAAATAACTAAAGTAATATTCTTTAGACCAACAAGGGTTTTAAAACCCGTAATTTAGTAATTTTTATTCAGTATATGATGCAAAGCTGACGTCCCACAATGTACCAACACAATTCCACATTTCTATAACACTTGAATAGAGGAAATTTTAACACGAACTATCAGTCATAGAGTTGTGGGTTTGATTAACACCAAAGATTCTGTTTCACTACAACGGGTAAAGGTCGAGCTTACTACGCTCGATAAATTATGCTGGAATATAATGTATTGTAACATTGCATTTAAAGCAAAAATTTTTCAGCAACTTTACTTTGACTTTAGTTCATGTAAATTTTGGAGGAAAATTGTTTCTGTACGGAGTTTTTTGTGAAAAGTATTAAAAATGGATTTTAAACATAAGGAAAAGGAAAGTTTTTCATTTGCTTGTAATAACTTAGCAAAAGTTGCTATTCTAATATTTTAACAAATATAGGAAATTAGGCTGATGGCTTTTGTGGCCGCAAATTTGAAGATTGCATTCTTTAATGAGGGCATATTTTAATTTAATATCAATAAATAAGTAAATAATGAGCTTGAATTGTCTAAATGTTCTTGTTGGTTTTTATGTATTTAACAAAACGTATTTTCGTACTCACATAAAGTTTAATGGAAAATGAATAAAAATTGGCTTTAAAATTTGGATGATATAGTATTCACGTACACGAACGTTGAATTTGAATAAGCATCACAGAGCTGACCCGTATACTTATCATTTGTAGCACAGAATGTAATTCAAAACAGGCTCTTTATGTAATTGAATGTATCGAAATACATATGTATGTATAAGAAATTTTTTCAAAATTAGATGTAAACCAAGGCGAATTCATACCAGGTGGAGTCGATAGGCCAGCTGATTGTTTTTTGCTCTCTTTTTTTGCTAATGTCTAGTCAAAAAACACATTGTTTCATATCTGCTAATCTAATGTCAAAGTTGTTGTTTTGTTGTAGTTGTTGTCCTACTGCTCACACCTGGTATGAATTCGCCTTGATGTAAACCTTAAATAAATAGACATGTACATACATACATACATATGTACATATGTATGTATGTCTAGACATAATATATCTGGAATCTGTTTACTAGGAACTTACTTCGCCACGAAAGTACTGCATATTTTTTGCTATTTTGCAAAAAGTACAATAATGTAACAAATTATGTTGTACATATTTTAACTAAAGACGTATGTAAGTCATTTAATAATCAAGCGGCAACACTTTAAAAATAGACAGAAGATCGTTTTTTTCTTGTGATACTTAGCCATTTTTTAAAGATAAAACACATAATTTAATATCAGTATATACATAAGTATTTAAATTAAATATCTCAATTAGTCTTTTAAGCAACAGTTTGATGTGTGGTCATGCTGCTTTAACGATGGTTTCATTTTAAGCGATAAACAATGTAAAATTACTCAAAATTCAGGTCAACACTGAATTTAAAGCCCAGAGAATCATTTAAAAATATCGTATTTAGTTTATATGTACGAGCATAAAGGTTTCCAGTGCAACATCTTTTTTTTATTTTAAATTATCTGATTTGTGTGGTTTTTTAAAGTGCAAAATGCAGAAAATTTGCGTTTAAATAACTAACTATGCATACATAACATTAATAAAAACGGTTGTTTTAACTGTGTCCTAATACCTATTTTCTCTACTTATTAACATACTCTCTTATATTGTATACCCTCTCTCATTTTATTTTGATGAACTATTGTTAGATGTTGTCTGTTGTTGTTCTTGTTGCTGCATCATACTATTGTCAACAGTGATAGACGACGGTGATTCGGATGATTTTTTCATTTTTTCACAATAATCATTGAATATATCACGAAAACGTGTCCAGCACTTTTCGGGAACGGTTATAGCAGTGCGAAAATTTGATTTAACCTAGAAAAAGTTATGCACATGACTATTATTACAAAGCATAATTTTTAAAATATGTACATATGAAAGTATAACTTGTCATGCGGTCTAAACCCTTCAAAACACATTTGTATTAAATAAATACGTTTGTGGACATACAATTAAGTTACTCGTGCAATATATTTTTCTGAGTGTAACAATAACGGTACCATGTTCGCTTAAATTTAAATTCTAATTTTTTATCATCTGGCCACTTGTGAACCCTTATAACTTTCTCAAAAACTTACATGACCTGTGATTTGTACTTCGAAACGGTTTTTGATGTTATACGTACATATTTACCAGTGTTGCAAATTGAAAACTTTAAATGGTAATAAGCTTTAAGTGAAAGAGTACTTTTCCATCAAATGGTATTTTTTGTTTAAAAACACATTAATTTCCAAAAATTAAAGGAATAAAAAATATTTTATAGGAATGCATTATTTAATAATATACAATATTTATATAAAGGAACATATGCAAATAAACTTACGGGTATACATACAGTACATTTAAATTTTTAACCCCATATTTATAAAAAATAAAATATATTTGAAATTTATTTTAGAACAAATTTTTCAAACAAAAGCAGTTTTAAAATGCATTTCAAATAAGTTTTATTTTTTATAAATATGGGGGTTAGTTAGAAAATTATTTAAAATTGTTTATAATTTTAAGAATAAGAAAAACTTAAAAAATGTTATACAATATTTCGTATAAAATATTTTTATATGTACACTTACAAAAGTTTTTATTTAATTTAGTGTTCGCAAAACGGAATATATGATAGCATGTATTCATATTTGCATAATACATATGTACTTAAAACTTAGTTCTGAAAACAGTTTTCAAATGTTTACGTTTAGGAATAAAGCTTTAAATTCATCTTTATAAGATAAAGCACACTTACTTAAGAGATCCTTAGATATATTATAACAGTACCTGTCATTTGATTTTTATAGATCGTTAGTTTTAATCATACGAAAACAATTTCTACATTTCTCTCTTTGCTTTTAACAGCTACTGACGAATTTGGTATTAAAAAAAATCCAAAAGCAATAAGTACAATGTTAGTTAATCCACAGTGTTCCTAATTGTGGCTATAAAATTGAAACTCTTTGAGTTCTTAAATGCTTTATTTCTGGAAGATTCGCTCGCTAGTGCACGGAATTGAGAATTAATATTTTTATAGTTTTATTTTCTTGTTTATAAGTAACGTTAATAATAATGGCCATTGGTTTTCCTGAAAATATATTTTCTGCAGTAAAGGTGTTTACTATTTTTAAAGTTTTATTAAAAAAATAAAATAAAATTTAGTTCTTGATCATAATGTTGCGGTATCTCTCAATTTACTTGTTACCTTTAAAAAAACTTGATCTAAAGGTAAATGAGTTCATTTAAATTTTCCACTGACATTTTAACCAAAGCATCCCTTTTTATAAAAATTTCATTCTGGATATCAAAATGTGGATCCTCACTTTCTCAGTTTACATATTATTATTATCGTCGTTAATTATTTTCAAAATGGACATATAACAAAAATAAGAAATACATTTTTGTTTCAGGTTTAAGATTTCAGTTCCAATGATCGTACCGCGAAGAAAAATACTTGGGCATGCTTGAAAGGCTCAAACTTAGCAATACTCAAACATAGATTGGTATAATAAATACTCACACAAAAGAAATTCGGTGTTGATCACATCGCTTTTAAGACGAGTATACTTAAAGTATGAAAACATGCACTCGTGCAGTATATTATGTACATATATTGCAAAAGTCAGATGAAAAAAGTTTAAATACTAGCCATGAGGCTAGAACAAAATATAATTATACGCCGTCTTCACCAGCCATTGGTTTGCTTGCACATGAACAAATAGGGAACAAAAATATGCTTACTTTCTTCCGTGTGGAGAAAACGTATCGATGTACATGTTCCGACTAAACATAATTTTCTGTTTTTCGTCATTGGTGTTTGACTGCTTATAGCGCAGCAAGTAGGATTTACATTCCTGATCTACAGATGGCGTTCTTTAAAAGTCAAACTTTCATACTAAAAGCAACATTTGGTGCCAGACATCGTTGTGCGAACCAGTGGTTTAACAATGCTGTTTGAACAAGAAATTGACATCAACAACGATGGCCTTTACGAGACGTTTTAATGTGCGCACATGAAATTGTTCAATGGTTAAACATGTTTATATGTAAATATGTATTCCGCAAATGATTTAGGTGTATGTTTATTTTTGTTCTCATCTGCTATCGTTGCCCGAACTTTTTTCTAAGCAAACATGTTCGCCATCAAATGTTACTTTTAGCTTGATAGTTTTATTTCCAAACAGAGCAGACATTTTTTGAATTCTGTTTTGCTCTGTCTTACTGCTTTCACAATTGGACATAAACAAGACCGACAGATTTTTGCACATTATACTTTCAAATTTATTTACTTTAAATGTGTGTGTGTGTTTGAAAATCTGTGTTACATGTAGTTTGTTGAGAAATTTTAAGCAAGTAAACGCCGACTTGAGAAATATAATGTAAAGCAACACAGAAAAAAGCGAAAAGCAGAAAAGAGTAACGAAAAAATGTCCAGTACGATAGTACTGGACTGAAATAAACAACACTGTTGACAAACATAAAGTCATGGCCATCCAGATTTTGGAATAAAAAACTTGTGTGTGACGGCTTAACCAGAAATATTTAGGTGTATTCAAGCTTCTATCCGACGTTATTACACAAGCAGCTAGATGAGTTAAAAATCTTCTGCATGCAAATCATGCAAAAGATATACAAAATAACATAGAAATGGGCAAGGCGAATTCAAACCAGGTGGAGTCGATATCCCAGCTGATTGTTTTTTTCCTCGTTTTTTTGCTAATGTCTTGTAAAAAAATACATTGTTTCATATCTGCTAATCTAATGTCAAAGTTGTTGTTTTGTTGTAGTTGTTGTCCTACCGCTCACACCTGGCATGAATTCGTCTTGGAAATGGGTCACAAAATTGACAAGATACATATGTACGTAAAATACATGACGTTTAAAGTTTTTGTTTATTATGTATGTACATAAACGAGTGATGGAATGTGACACAATCGTGCCATTATTGCTTTTTAAATTGCAATTTGAAATTTTTGTTAAATTTTAATATTTTATCATTAATTTTATCAGGTCAAATAGTCACTATTTTTTTAATCATACAATTTTTGGCACTTGAAAAAACATTTAAAATTCCATCACTGTAGTATACATATAAAAAAAAGATTATAAAACCTGAAAATTTACCTCACTTATTCGCATGTATACACCTCTATTGTTTTGGCCAATATCAAAGTAGAAATTTTTATTATCTACCTTCATATGACGTTCTTCCGGTAAATCTCCTTTAAATCTAAATCGATAATCAGATTAAAATAGAAGTTATTAAAATATTAAAATCATTATGTTTACCCGCCATCATTAGTGCCAAATTCTTCTAACAGATCGGTCAGAGCATCTCGAAATTCAATCATGCCCTGGGCTGGTATGGCAATTTGCGAACGGGGACCACCACGTGTAATAGTTTGCGAAACCTATAAACATTGCGAAAATAAAAACTTACATAATATAGAAGTTTCTGCAAATTTATTTGCAAATAATGCATATCGACCGTCTATAGGGCATATTTTCCACTTAAAGTATTTTTAAGAACCTGTTAGGTAATAAATAGCTATGGTCATTATTTGAAAGAGAAAAAGTTCTAGTTTAACAAAAAACTTCACTTAAATGATTTAAAAAAGCACAATTACTATTTTTTTATATCTCATCAATGCATCTCGTCATTTCGTTTAGGGATTTTTATTTGATTGTTCTAGCATACAATATTAACCTTAAATTTTAAAATAACGTTAAGGTCTGTGTCTAAGGGTGCGTACAGAGTGGCCGCTTGTTGCCGAGCCGAGCCGACGCTTATTGCGAGAACCAATGCGAGAAAACTGGTACTATACAAATTAGTACAAATAACAAAGCGCAAAGCTGGTTGAATGCGAGGAAACAATTCCAAAGCGTATTTCAGCGCCTCAAACATTGTTTATGTTATGTTGTTATAATTTCAAATTGTTTGGAAAACATTAAAAACAAAAATTTAAGAAAAAGTAAATAAAATATGCAATCAAAAAATTAAAAAAATAATAAAAATTAAAAAGTAAATAAAAATTAAAAAATAAAATAAAAATACAAATTCAAATAAATAATAAAAATTATAACAATTATAAAAAAATTAAAAAAAAACTTATAAACAAAATTAAAAAAAAAAAAATAAAAAAAAATTTCAAGAATAATTGAAGAAATGCGTTAATAAGTATATGCGTACAAACATACATAAAACACAAATAATAGATAAAATATATATGATTCTAGCATCAACCATGCACACTCAAACTTGTTTCTCGCATGAACAAGTACTCGCAATAAGCGTACAGTTCGCAGTTATATATTAGCCACGTTGACACAATAGCCACTTTACGCCTTGGATCGTTATCTGTTTTTGTGCAGTCGTGCGAAATCGTTTGAAAACTGAGCGATTGTTTAGTATCTTTGCATGGAAATCGTGTTCAGCAGTTTCGCAAAACATTTTCGCAGGTCGGCTTGAACATCGGGAGCCAGCGCGAGATTTTTAGATTTACCTTATTTTTCTCCAAATTTCTTCCTCGTCTTGTTTGTTAAACATTTTATTTGGTGCTTCTATACTTTTATTGTGCAAACTTATTACATTAATAATATACTCCTTGATTCTTTCTTTCTTTTTAAAGCATTTACATACATACATACATGTTATTTTATTTGTTTTTACGCCATAAGCGGAAAACTTTCACTGCATAAAATAAGCTGTGAGCTATTGTATTTGCAAAGATCCAAAACCTATGAGCAGGTTTTAATTTATTTGACTAAATTTAAAAATTTGTTTAAAAAATCCTCAACAAATGCAAATTGAAAAATCTTGAGGTTGGCGAGTTAAGGCCCAACTATAATGGCTTAAGCTAATGCAAAAATCTGTGTCTTATTTATGTCCAATTGTAAAATGTTTAAGGAAGAGAAAATGAGAATTTAAAAAATGTCTGCCCTGTTTCTGTCTAATTGTAAAAGAGGTGTAAGCAAATAAAAATTCACGAAACTTAACGAAAAGTTTTAATAAGTACATTATAGTTTGCCACATACATATGATTTATATACATACATACTTATGTGGTATACTTATGTATTGGCACAGTTTCTTAAATTAGCTTAAGCATATTATAGTTGGACCTTTAACCTTTTATATTCCGGTAAACAAAAATAAACAGTAAACTTTATTACGCTTACGTTTCATTTTCAAATAATAACAACGAGAGCTTTGTACGTCGTGAATATAAAAATTGATTTACATATTTACCCTTAAAAAGCGTCCGCGGGCGTTTTCTTTTAGATCTAAATAGTAGCGTCTATTATCTTTAGTCATCATTTCTGATTTAAGTTTGCCATCTTCAGGTACATTGTCTGGGTTGGGAGGACCTTTAGAACGTTAGCAATATAATATTAAAAATAAATTAATTTACATATAGTATATGTATGGATATTTGTGAATATATTACCCAGTGAAGCGTAGTAGTCGCTAAACGTTGATAAGTGATCCCGAAACTCAGCGGCAGTTGACAACGCCAGGTAAACTTGACTACGTCTGCCATCAGCTCCAATCTGTAAAACGATTTTCAAATAAAGATATACGCAATTTTAACATTTTACTCTTTAAATTTTATATTGTTAGTGATTAAAACTCCACTACACAATATATACTATTTACAATAGAGGACGTCGTGCATCAATATCCTTACCAGGTCTAAAACATAAATTTTAGAAATTTTCTCAAGTTTAGATGTTTGATATTCTTGCTCATATAAATTATAACTAACCAACCTGACTATCTTTTTAAAAAAATAGTATTTCCAGAACTACCGGAGGAAACAAATAAATTAAACAAAAATATAAAACTACACTATCACAAGTCTTTGGAACCTCCTTCCCAATAATATATTAAATATGTATAAGCAAGACAAACAGGTTTAAAGTTAAGCTATTGAAAAATACTTTAGTTAGATTTTTGTCTTTTTAGAGTATTATATTGTGGTCATGTACATAGCTGCCAGGTTTTTAAAAGTAAGATCGTTATATTTTTGGGAAAAAATCGTCATTATTGTCAAAATAGCTTATTGAAAAAAAAAAACGTCAAATTAAAAAAACGCATTTTTACCAATAAAACATTTTCTATTAAAGGCTAAACATAGCAAAATAAACTCTTAAATCAACAAATCTTGCAGCATTATTATAAATAAAGATAAAACACTTTAATTAGAATTCAAAAATCACAGAATACAAAATCACAGTTAAATAGAATGCACGTTCTTCAATACTTTTAAAATAAAAAAATAATACTCTACTTTAATTTGTTTAACTTTATGTATAATATTTTTTTATATATATATTTTCTTTTGTGTATAATATTTTTTCCAAAGACAACTTATTTAATGAATTTCTTAATGAGTAAATACTAGGGTTCAAAATTTTTCATTTATGAACATTCAAAAATCAACATTCATGTTTTTTTTCATAAATGAAAAATCTAAAATTTTATATTTATTTTTCATACACATAAACATGAAAGAATTTTCTGCTTACGATCGCATGTACATATCAACTTTTTTAACATATGTATTTAGGTACTTACATACATGTAAAAGGGACAAAAAAAAGAAAATCCGTAATGTTCTTCTGCTGCATATGCATGCAAGTGTATTCTAAATGTTATTTTTCGTGTTATTTAAAAACACATACACACATACATACATACAACATACATATAACATACATACCTACATACATACATATTAACTCAAATTGAAATTTTACAATACATTCCAAAAGAAATAAAAAAACATTTTGATGCTTCCATACGTCAGCGGTTGCACATTACGAAATACATACATATTTGCGTGCATTTCTATACGTGAATTCTTAGCGCATATTTTTCTACGATCTTTTCATTTTTGAAAAATTATCAAAATTGTATATACTCAAATATGGACACTCAAATATGAAAAACAAAATATGTTGTCATCTATTCACTTTTGTACAGAAAGAAAAAAAAAAATACATTCATAAATGTAAACACAAAAAACTTTCTGTAGTCTCTCACACATGTATGATAAGAAACAGCTAAAAAATAAAATGTACACATTCATACCTTAATGAAAAGTAAGTGTACATTTCGGTACTCTGGTAAATACTCTTTATTAATCTGGTGAAGAATGCCGTAAAATAAGGATTTTTGTAATAAATTAAGTCAAAACGGGAAACAAAAGACTAGAATCCTTCGTTTGCATCTCAAACCTAATACGAATATGTTTTTAGCACGATAAGTATCTTTTAGGTACAATAATAATATTAATCGACTGAACTCAGTTTCTAGTTCTTTTCTTTCACTTTTTTTAAAATAGAAAACATCTTTTGTAACTTCAGAAAACTATCTTTTTTTATCATTAATAATATTATAAGAATTAATTTGGCGTAGAACTTTAAATTTATTTCAAAAAATAAATGATAATATCTGATCACAAAGCTCTAAATAAAAATTAACACAAATTTAAATAATATCGCATTTTTCTTTTGCATCTATGTATTTGTACTGTACTTCACACAATACGTCTCTGGTATATTCCTAAATCAATGTCTTCATAACCAAAAAAATGTTTCTGATTTTATAATCAATTAAATCTTCATTTTAAGCAAACAGTAGTTTATAAAAATTTGTTCATTAAAATTTTTAGCATTTCATCATACTTATAAATTTTTCTGTACCCTTGCTTTGAAATATTTTATTTATGTTTTAATAATTCCTTGAATATATTTTAGAAAACTTAAATACATTTAATTTATTGAATTTAAATTACTAAAAATCTACTTATCAATTTTATCAATGTTTGCAACAAATGAAAAAATATCTTTAGTGGTTCCTACATCTCTAAAATTCTAATAAAAGCTTCTAGGTATAAGCAACGCGTTTTATTTCTAATAGACTTAAAATAGTATCAAATTGATCGCGCCTCTTCGGACAATTTAACAAATAATTGTGTCAAAGTTTCTATCGATTATGGATGTTTTAGATAAACGTAACAACACAACGCCAAATAATTATTAACAAGTTATTGTTAATAAGTTATTATTAATAATAAAATGTGTCTGTCAAGGTAACTTTAACAGTACAAATAAATGATGCAAACTCGAATGTTTTAAAATCGTCAAAATTAGGGTATAAATCGTCCCATCGTCATCATGTCATTTTTAGGACCCAATATCGTCAAAATGACCATAAATCGTCAAATAAGGCAGCTAATTTTTTATGTAGTCCTTCCTTAATGTGTGTTTACATTGAGTGTACAAGCCATATGTACTGTCAAAATTGCTATCGATATTGAATTTCATGTGTATGTCAAAATCAGTGTTTTACATATGGTTTATAATTTTTGTGTTCAAACGTACCCAAGTTACGTACATATGACATAACCTCCTATTGTTGAAAATAAAAATCAAATATTTAAAACAGCTGGTCTTCAAAGTGTGGTTTAGATGGATTATTTTTTAAATTATTAAACTATATAATAAAAATAATAATAATAGCTTTATTGGGACTTGCTGTAATAAGATATTAGGCAATTTTGTATATTTTTACCGCTATTTTATTTTATAAGAAACCCGCTAGTGATGTCAACTATGCAAAGAACTACCGATTTGTGTTATCATTTGGGAGCTTCTACAATAGTAAAGAAATCAATTTATAAGAAAGAAATTATATTAAAATAAAAAATAATACATTTGAACTATATATATCAGCAACAATTGAATGAATAATTTTGTTGATGTTAATGTCAATTTATTTTCAATCTTTTTTTAGGAATAAAATATTTTTTATCCTAATTCTTATGACAAATTAAACTAAATTTCTTTAAAATAACTGAGCCGTTGCTTTTTAAAATGAGAGAACTCCATTTCATTTTATTTAATGATTTGCATTTGAATGGCGTTAAAAAATTCACAAGCCGGAATAGACTTATTTTATATTTTTTGTGGTCTTATTGCATGGAAGTTTAATATGCAATAGTAGTTATCCATTTTAGCTGCAAAAAAAGGTTTTGGTATGCGCCAATGTAGTTGTCTCATTTTCAAAGGCAATGAGTTGATGAAAAGCTTGATTTTCTTTTACTGGAATGTAATTATAATACCAACAAATTTAATAGTTTATTTACACACATATTTTATTTCAATATCATTTCTTCTTGGTACAGTAAACGAAAAAAAAACTAAAATTATATTTATTTTTAAGAGTAGAAAGTGGAAAGAGAAAGAAAGAAATTACAATACTTACATATATTTCTTAGGTTATATAGAGAAGATTTTTCACCATAGTTGCAGTATGATTGCTAAATTCTGATAATGCTTCTTAATATATTGCAATATAAAAAAGAGTACTTTTCAACATGGATTACAAACATAAAATTATGTAATTTGTAATAAGATTTAGGTTTTATTCATTTTTTTTTTTTCACAAAATTCAGTTCTCTCATTTTCAAAAGTAACGGCTCAATGAGGTGATTTGCAACACTTTCGATACCCACAATACCTCTGTAGCATTTTTTATCATGCGGTCCAGAGTTATTAATTACGTGATATTACAGTTTACACAGTTTGCTTACCGTCTTAAAAAATATTTTAAAATAATGCACTATAGTAAAGTATTTTTTTAATTTAATTCAGTCTTTCTTAGTACGGGAAAACAGATATATCCCATTGGACCCACAAAAAATAAAGATCTGTCTGTTTTAAATATCATTAAATTCGATTTAGCCGTGATTGACGTACAACTAAACAAACTTGAAAATAGATATATAATATACATATGTATGTATATTAGATTACATATGTAACTTTATTATTAATATCAACTATGAGGTATCGATATAAAACTGCGAACATAAAATTACTAACAAAAAAAAATTATATTTGCAATATTACATAATATTATTTATTTATATAAAAAGAAAAGTAAACTTTTTAATTTGAAATGGTTACTATGTTTTTTGTTTAGAAATTTGGATTTTTTCTTGCTTTCTAGACTTAATAAACTTCAAATTTGGTTTATTAAATTTTGGGCATAAGAATCTGGGTTTTTGTTCAGAAAATTAATAAAGTCCACTGACGATCAGGGTTGTCAGATTTATTTTCACCTATTTCGCCAATATCGATGTGAAAAATCGCCAAAATCGTCAGTTTTTTGTTAAAATTTGCCTATAAAATAACCAATATTCTTAAATTTTACAAATATTTTTAATAAATCGCAAAATTTAATCGAAATAGCTAAAATTCGCCAAAAATAGAAAAAAAGTCGCCAAAATATAAAATTATTTTTTTTAATGAGTAGTGAACACGAAAAAGGTAAAATTTTGTACTTGAAGCAATAAAAAATAGTGGTTATAATAAATGGAGACCTAAACATACCCATACTTAGGGTGTTTGTCACCGTGTTCTAATTATCGCCAACTATTTAAAAAATCGCCATGTCGCCAAATCGAAAATTTGATCGCCAAATAAGATTGAAAATCGCCACGTTTGGCGAGAAATCGCCATATTTGACAACCCGGCTGACGATCTGGTTAAGCACCAGTGAAATAGCTATGTATGTATATGCTATATGGATATGCTTACTAATAGTAATCTGTTTGGATTACTTATTTTTTGAAAATAAATATTTTATGATTCGCTCATATATTTTATTAATAAATATTTAATTAATAAATTTAAAAAGGAATTATGCGTTTTATATAAATAATATTACTAACAAAATTTAGATTAAAGATATTGGTTAATTTTAAACTCCTTAAATTTATGATAAAAATAAATAAGCGGAATTATCGAAACTAAAAGTGAACATCACTGAAAACAGCTGTTGTCATATAGTTTTACATATCAAATAGAGCGTGCTTTAAATAAAAAACTAACACATGTTATTGCACATAGGTAAATAACATATGTTTCAAGAGGTTTACACTATGTGTATAGTTTTACATATGGAAAATCTAACATGCCACATGACTTGTACACGTAATGTAAACACGCTTTTAATTGTTATTTTAGGTTAATCTTTTTTACTTTACCATACGTAGTATAGGGTAAAGTATAGTAATCATGAAAAAAATTGAGGTCGGAATTTTGACGGATTTATACGTTTAGAGGTCTCCTGAATCGATTTTGACTATTTTCGCGATGATGGCTGTGGGTGGGTGGGTGTGTGTGTATGCCACTATTTTTGTGGAGTTTGTACAGTTCATACCGTTTGACATATCAAAATGAAATTTAGTATGTGCCTTGGTATGTGGAGATGTACAGCTGTATAGTTTTTGGGCATAATCGGGAGGGTGCAAGGGGTAGTTTCCTTACCCTCAAAATTTGTGAACGCTCTACAGGTCATACCGTATGAAATATCAAAATGAAATTAAGTATGTGCCTTTGGTTTATGGAGATGAAGACCTGTAAAAATTTTGTAATCGCGAAGGGGCAAGGGGTAGTTTACCTAACACCCCAAATCGAAAATAATTTTTTTTATTAATGAAATTTTTGGGAATTTAAATATTAATTATTTAATATTATGCTAATTACCCATAATGTTTTATAACAAAAATGCAATTTATTTTGTTGTTGGTGGAAAAGAGCTAGTCCCTATACGTATTTCACTGGTTGCTCAGGCCAGATCATCAGGAAACCTTTTTCCTAATTTTAGAGAAGCCAAAAATACTCTATAAGTAATAAAATTCTACAAAACACAATGAGAATTATGCATGTTAATAGAATAATATTACAGAATTTTAAAGCTTCAACAAAACACCAACAAACAAACCACGTTTTTATTTTTAACCGACTTCAAAAAAGAAGGAGGTTATCCATTCGTCTGAATGTTGCTTTTTTTTATGTATGTAACCGCAGAACTCAGCCATTTCGGAACCGATTTTAAAATTTTTCTTTATTTGAAAGGTTATGCATTCAGGTTGGTCCAATTTTAAAATCAGTTCATTATATTAAAAATTAAAGGGTGTCCCCATACAAAATACATGTTTTTTACGTGTGTTAAGAACCGTAAAGGGCACCAAATTAAAATTTTAAAAAATTGCTTGTCGCTATAGCTGCCGACATCAGAAATTAATAAAAAAAAAATTTTAAATTTAAAGGGTGTCCCCATAGGTGACGTAATTTGACCTATTTGAGCCTATCTTTTGAACCGTTATAGGGAAAAGCTTGAAAATTTGACAGAATGTCGATTGCTCTGACCGTTATAATAAAATGTATTCAAATATTCAAAATTTTAAAGGGTGTTCCAATAGTTCATTTAATTGGATGTATATGTCCATACTTTTGAACAGTTGTACACAGACAGCTGAAATTTACAAAGAACGTGTATTGCTAAGTCCGCTATAACAAAAGGTATAAAATTTGAATTTGGAAATAAAAGGGTGTCCCAATAGTTAATGTGATTCTTTGTATGTGGCCAAACTTTTGAACTGTTATAGACAGACAGCTGAAATTTACTAGGAACCTGTATTGCAAAGTACACTATAGCAAGTATACAATTTGAATTTAAAAACTAAAGGGTGTCCCCATAAATTATGTAATTTGATCTATATGGCCCTATCTTTTGAACCGTTAAACACAAACACTTGAAAATTAGGCAGAATATCCACTACTTTCTCTGGTATGATAACAAGTATAAATATTTTGAATTATAATATAAAGGGTGTCCCAATAGTTCATGTAATTTGATATATATGGTTAAACTTTTTAACCGTTATAGACAGATAGTTGAATTTTACAAAGAATCTTTGTGGCCAAGTCGTCTATAACAACAGGTCATTAATAAATTAAAGGGTGTCCGAATAGTCTTTTTACTTTTTCCCCTAATTTGGCGCATCTATTATTTGGTTTAAATCTAATTCTTACAGATTACTTCTTACATTTTTAATTTATAATTGGTGCCCTTCTATCTGTTTTGAATTCGGTTTTTTTTTTGTAAAAATTATTCCTTACTGTCCTTCTACAATTGGATGGTTTTTTGCCATCACTGAATGAAGACGTAAGGTATATTCGATTCGAATATACTTTGAACTTTTATTAATTATATAACATATCTAAAAAAATTTCTGTTTCCATTTGGTATGGTGAAGTTTTCTGTAGGCCACTCCAGTCTTATTTATTGTAATTTTGCATAATTTATGCTTCTCTCTGTTATTCATGTACTAAATGTTAAGTTTATTATTCCAGTTCCCAGTAGTTGGAAAAGGAATTATTTTGGATATAATTCGGAAGCTCATGAACTACTTAAGATATTTTAATGAAATTTCACAGAGGCAAAGCAGAGGTGTTCCTGAGTGGGCTCCTAGGGTATATGGTTACCTAGGGCATATAATTTTTAAAAATGTCATAAAAAGTTTATTTTTAACTCAAATGTTAAGTTTTTTTCAATTTAACCTTAAAAATATCTATAAAAAATTGGCTTACATGTGTAGGTTATCTCTTTTAGTTTGGGAGAAAATTGGCTTAGAATTTCTTTTTTTTTAATTTTGGCCGACCTTAACGCTTTTCGTTAAAAGTTACAAGCCTGAATTGGGAAAATGTAAGAAGTACCGTACATATTTCCAATTCAGAGGCTTGTAACTTTTTAACGAAAATCGTTAGTAGAACAAAACTTGAAACTATTTTATACTAAATTAGCTATGCCCGCCACGTTAGCGTACTTACAATATTTTGTTCGATTTTGCTTTGAAAGCAATCCACCAATCTACTTTTTTAGTGCCTCAGTTATGGTGTATGTATTTCCTTATACTTACATACTACAAGAGGCGCTTTACACTATGCAGTACCTTTAAAATATCCGTTTTCAAAAATAAAAAGTGTAAAATAATTTGTTCACAGCTTTTCCTCCACTTTCTCTTGGAAATAAGATATTTTTGAAGAAGAATAGGATACTTTTTTTCTCAGGTTACTAAACACACAATTTTGTTAAAATCCATCCAGTAATTTTTACATGATGCGAACACAAATAGCAAGAAAGACAGACAGACAGACAGACAGACAGACAGACAGGAAATGGAAATAAGTTAAGTTTGGCTAAAATTAAAAAAAAAATCTAAGCAAATTTTCACTTAAACTAAAAAAATAACCTACACATATAAGCACATTTTTTATGGATATTTTCAAGGTCTACCTAAGTTTTAAAAATCTTAGCGTTTAAAGTTAAAATAAACTTTTTATGACATTGCTAAAAAATTATATGCCAATAGAATAAATCCTTACAGGCTAGTACAATATTAGTTTAACAAAATTTGTAATATAATCCTATTTTGTAAACATAACTTAAAATTAAGCTTAGATAAATAAAAATCTAGTTTAAAGTTTTTATTTATCTTGTTTAACGTACTTAAAGCACAAAAAACTGACTCATTTATTACAAAATTAATTCTATGGATGGGTATATAAAACAAATTACACTGGTATGCAAAAAAATTGCTCCCTAAACATAAATATATAGTGATCAAATCCGCTATCAGTTTTCGCGTATCACGTACAAAGTTTTTTTATGGGCATGGCTAATATTTTAATCTAAACAAGGCGACCACGCTAACTTATATCTAAATAACTCTTTAACGGATGGTTCGATTTTAATAATTGAAACACCAAAGCAACAAAAGATGCGGGATAAAATTACCTTTAAGTCAACTTTGTATTATTTTTTTGCGTTTTCAAATGTTTCGGATTTATTCAGAAATTGGTGGCGATAATAAAATCTTTGTTTATTTCAAATGTTGATTTTATTTACAATTAAGTGTAGGTACCTACTTAGACAAACATTATGTAACACATAATTATGAAATATTTCAATATCAGTATTTTATTTAAATAAGAATATCCCTTAAAACTAGACGTGGTAGAAACAATCTGTAAACAGATTTGGATTCAGCACATAAAAGTCCATTAAAACCGCATAACAAGGTTCAAGCTCCCGAATTTTTTTGCTGACATTATTATCACAATAACTACATATCTAATATTTTAATTTTATTAAAATAAGAATATCTCGAAAACAAGACGTGATACATTTGGATTCACATTTAAAAGTCCATTAAAATTACAAAACAGGATTCAAGCTCCCAACCTTTTTTTTTTTGCCAACCAGTGTTATTAGTTCTTAAACATCTAAATTTAATACAAAAAGAAATTAAATGAAATCACAATCTAAAAAGTTGTTGATTAAATCAAAAATTATCATAATAGAATAAGTAGTTTTACTCAAGTAAAGTGTTGACATAAACCGATAATATGGATTCCATACAAACGAACAGTATTCCCATTTCTAAGGAACAAAAATCGTATACAATATTTTTAATATTATATAATCCACAAATTCTTTACAGTTTCTCCTTACAAATGACAATGCCGAATAAACTTTAGTAATAATATATTCAAAATGAGAATGGTAATTCAACTCACTGTCTAAAACAATACCAAAGTCTAAAATTTCTTTGAAAATATTCAGATTAAAATCACATAATTTATAATTGAAAACTTTACGATTTCGTGTGTGAGGCTTGCAAAATATCATTTGAAAACATTTTCCAGTATTTAAAAATATTTTATTGAAAGAACACCAAGTAGATATGCCGTTAATGCAATTATATGCCCCCTGTAAACAACTTTGGGGTCTTACCCAGAAGCCCCACTTTACCCGACAATTCGCCGCTCCACTCAGAAACACTCTACTTTGCCTTTGTGGAAGTTCATTAAGATATCTTTAGTGGTTCATGAGTTACCGAATTATGTCCAAAATAAATCGTTTTCCAACCACTGTGCCGTGTATGATTTCAATTTCGAGCTTCATTTATAAGTTACAGTAGCTTATAAAAAAACTAAGGGTGATTTTCATAACTTGTTTATAATGTTACCAATAGTTAAATGCAACTTTAGTTAAAGTGGACGATAAAATAGGATTTATTTCGTTTCACAACATACCTTTAACATAAATAACACCGCAGCAAACACCGATTACTTTTTACAAGACAAGAAAAAAACAAGTAAGAGTGCTATATTAGGCCGTGCCGAATCTGCTTCACCACGATAATTTTATTTATAAAATGTATTTATACATGTACAGTATGGAGGAACGAAAAAATATTTTTTTTCAATTTCAATATGACAAAGCTTACCGTCACAGGTTGGGAAAGGTACTAGACCGGCACTTTACTAGATCGATCCGATTTCGGATCTTCTCTATTCTACGTAGCTCCATAAGAACTAATTTTGCATATTGACATACATACTCCCATTTCAGCCTAGAAGACAACATAGGTAGAACTATGTTATTTGGGTTAACACCGTGGCCTCTCTTTCAGATGCGCCCTTTCCCTTTTAAAACGTGTACAAAAGAAGAAAACATGATTTGCATCCTATTCCGCGTTACCATCACACGTAGTTCAAAGAGGACTAGTATCATGTCCGAATCTGTGCAGATAATACCTAAAGCAACCATGTCTGTTTAGAATTTGCGTAATAATAATCTCTTTCAGATGCGCCCTTTCCCTTTCAAAACGTGTACAAAAGAAGAAAACATGATTTGCATCCTATTCCACGTTACCATCACAAGTAGTTCAAAGAGGACTAGTATCATGTCCGAATCTGTGCAGATAATACCTAAAGCTAAGAATTTGCGTAATGTAGCAATCTAGGTCTCCATGAGTCCGTTTATGCCACGCCATCAATTCCGGAATGAAGACTATCTTCTCAGCCATTCAGTAATTTTATCCTCCTCTGAGCTGTTAAAAGAACCCCTTATCTGTAGATCAATGGGCATCATTCCAGCAATCACTAGAGCCGCATCATCAGAGATTGTGCGGAATGCACAGCTAACGCGTAGAGCTGTTAGTCTATACACTGGACTTATAATATTCCTATATATCTTAAAGTTTAAGGCTTCAGACCATATTGGTGACGCATACAGAATAACGCTTTTAACCACTTCAGTCAAAAGTCTACGTCATAGGTACTTAGGACTTCTGGTATTTGGCATTATCCGAGACAAGGCAGTACATATTCTTGACGATTTCTTAGCAACATATAGGAGATGATCTTTATAGGATAAACGGTGATCTATTACTACTTCAAGGTATTTCAGTGAAGGTTTCGTTTCAATAGAGCACGATCCAACATTTAATCGTATAGTCTCCACTGCTCGGCGACTGGATATTAAGACCACTTCTATTTTGTGATCAGCGAGCCCCAAACCTATGGATCTAAACCAAGAACGAATAATGTGTATGCTCGTGTTGGTAATAGTCGTAATTTCCGTTAAGTTCTTAGCTACACTTATTACGGCTATGTCATCTCCAAAGCCAACAATTTTAAATCCATCGGGGAAAACTATGGAGCTATATTTATTAATGTAATTTTATTTAGATGGCCAAACTTTTTAACGGTTATTTACAAAGAATCTATGGCCAAGTCCTCTATAACAACAATTGTTTAATTTAAAATTGTAAATTAAAGGGTGTCCCAATAAGTGATGTTATTAGATCTGTGTAGCACTACCTTTGGAACCGTTAAAGACAGAGGCTTGAGATTTAAATAAATTTTATTTTGCTATGTTAGCAATAATAAGAGTTAAAAAAATAAAGGCTACCCTCATAGCTGACGTATTTGCAGTATATGAGGACTCTTAAATTCTTATAGACAGAAATTTGATATTTACACAGAACATATATTACTATGTCCGCTATAGCAAAGGGAATAAAGTTGGAAATTAAAGGGTGTGCCTAAAGTTACTGATCTATATGACTTTATCTTTTAAACGCTTATAGACAAATATTTGCAATTTTAGCAAAGCGAATATTACTATGTCTACAATAAATAGTACAAAAAAACTAAAAGGGTGTCCTCATAGCTGTCGTAATTTGATCTTTATCATCTTTCTTTTGAACAGTTATAGATAGAGACTTGATATTTACTGAGAGCGTGTATTATTAAGTCCGCTATAAGAAGTATTAAATGGGAAATGAAAGGGTGTTCCTATAGTTAATGAAATTTGATGTAAGCCTTATCTTTTGAACTGTTTTAGATAGACAACTGAAATTTACACATAATGTGTATTACTACGGTAGCTATCATAGCTATAAAAATTGAAAGTGAAAATATTAAAGTAATAAATAGGTGATGTTATTTTATGTATGTATAGAGTAATTCCATGTCAAATCAACAAAAAAAATTGTTTTTAAATTTACCACTCCCGATTTTATTGAAACTTCGACCGAAGCAAAATACGGCATGAGTTTGCTGACAAAGAAATACCAGAGAAAATATAGACTGAAAAATCTTACAATGCGGAAAAATAGAGATTTTTTTTAAACTATAAGCTTCACTATCCTACAAAATCGTACGATTTAATCAACCAAAAATCTGACAGAATTCTGTCCTACTTTAAAAATCGTTTAAAAATGGCGTTGTAGATGCCACACTATCATACAAAACAAGTTTTTGCAACTCTGATCGCATGGAAAAACAATATTTTATGAATTTTTTCAAAAGATTATCAAATCGTACGACTTGTCAAAAAGTGTGTCACACACATACATTTCTAAGCCACACTATCGTACTTTTTGAGCACACATGCATTTTTTGACAGATCGTACGACTGAGTATGATAGTGAATCATGGCCTTTACTATACTTTTTTCTCCCAGTTCTTGACGACATTATGTCATCCATTTTTGGTGCAAATACCAAAATATTCTTGAAATAAATCAGCCATTTGTAAAGGATAAGGCCGATTAATCCAAAATTAAATATAAGCATAGTAAAGGATTATCTGAGCTTAAGTTTTGACGCTGGGAACCACCCACTTGCCAGAAGTCTATAAAAATGAGCTACAATTGAAAAAAAATTTTTGATTTTTCGGTACCCTAGCGAGCAAAATTTTAAATATCGTGGCAAAGTTTGAAGTATATATCTTTCCTGAGTTAAAAAATAGACGATTTTCAATTCAAAAATGATTGAATTTTTGTGTATTTTAGCTTTAAAAGGGCCATCAATCTTGTTTTTATAATATAAAAATTTGTCTTAAGGAATAAATAAAAATTTTCAAATATAACCATTATTTTGATAAAAAATTATAACAATTTGCAAGTGTTGTTTTGGTGTAAGTCTATCCATAATGAAATGTCAATCCAAACTAAACAAAAAGAAACCAATACCTGTTGTGAACCCCTAAATTTATTGTTATTCGTTAGTATGTAACATAAATTAATGTTGTTATAAACAAGTAAGAGTGCTATATTCGTCCGTGCCGAATCTTCTATACCCTTCATCTCTTTTGTTTCTGTTTTTGTTGACTCTTTTCATAAATTAAAATAAGTCTGAGAAAAAACTCATTATTCTTGAAAATGTTATGTAATTATTAAAATTTTTTTTTGTTTAAATTTGAATGATTTTTTTTTTAAATTTATGACCTGTCTGCAATCTATAATGAGTAAGAATGGTCAGACTAAATAAAAAAAAAAAAATCCCTAAAAAATTTCCTCATATTGACCCCTTATAACTGCTGCTGTTTACCAGTGGGGACCTTGTTTTTTCATTGGCTACCTCTATGTGTATTGCTTTCTATACAGGTTTTTAATGCAAATCAAGAAAAACCCTACCAACATAAAAACAAACAAAAAATCACCCTGGCAGGGGTTATTGATCCCCCAAGATCTCTATGCACTCTTGCGATCTACCAGTCGCGGTCTAATATTTATTTGACAAAAAAAATCAAATAAGAATCATTAAAGCCAAAAAAATTTAATTTAATGGTTCTCGGCCTGCAGCTTCCGAAGGAACGATCCGATGTTGCTGAGTTACAATCCATAATTTTTCGAAACTATGCCTGAAATATTGGTATGCTTACATTTTTTGTATCTCTTCTGGTGCCTTGGCAAATGACATTTCAACGTCAACACGGGCAGACGGATAGACGGACATTGCTTAATCAACTTCTCCATGTATAAGAATCCAGAATATATATTCTTTATGAAATGAATAGTGTAGAAATTACACACGGAATGACAAACTTATATATACCCTTTCCACCTGTGGTGGAGGGTATAAAAACATGTTACTTCTTATACATATATTCTTATAATTAAAAATAAGTTATGTTATATGGCGTTCACACTTAGGTGTTTAAGCAGTTTTGAAGTGTTTAAGCACAAAACAAGTTATTTTTGAGATGTTTTCCCATACATTGGCGTGTTTTGAAAACACTTCAAATCAAGGTGTTTTAGATTTAAACACTTCGCAAAACACATCAAAACCAAAGTTCGGATATAATCTTGAGGTGCGTTTAGTTATTTTTTGCATTTTTGTGTTAACTAAACATGTTTCATAATGGCGGCAAACATAAATTAAACTTTATGTCAAAAAGTGTAAACAAATTGAATAGATAAGCGAGTTTTTTAATATAAATATATTTTTGAACATTGTGGTATTGTCGTTCTAATTTTTTTTTTTTTTTTTTGTTATTGTTCCAAGCATCTCAATTTATTGCAAAGGACTTCAAATGTTTGACGGTTTACACGAAAATTATTTTTAAATCCTTCATCATTTAGCTTCCTCCATCATTTGGCAATCGACTTCCCAAAATGTTTTTGTTCGGTCCTAAGAGTACTAAAATTAGTTTGTCTCTAATAATAGTAACTACAATAAATATTACCACTTGCCACAAACTTTTCTCATAGTTTAAACCGTTCAAATGCTCCGCCAACATTAGTAAGAGTTGCAGTTGCTCCATTCTCAAACTTAAAATATTTTTAATTAAGACAGAACGCCGCCTGTTATAGCATTGTTAAGGGCGAAAAGGGAAAATGGTAATACATATTTTAATTTTTAGAATTACTTATTAGCCGACTTCAAAAAAAGGTGGAGGTTATCAATTCGTCGGTATGTTGCTTTTATTTTTTTGTATATTTGTGCGCTTAAAACTCAGTCGTGTCCAAACAGATTTTGAAATTTGTTTCTTTATTAAGGTACGGTCACACTAGGCAAACATTTGCTTGAATATTTGTTTGCCATAGTCTGACCACAAAATAAAATTGATAGGCAAACAACAAAACGGCTGTTTCTTGGCAAACAAAATTATTTGCGGGCGAACAAAAATGTTTCAAATATGACCACTCATCGGAAAACATTTTTTTTCTTTTTCGGGCAAATAATTATTTGTTCTTGATAAGAGAAAACAGTGGCAAACAATAGTTGATTCCAGCAGAGTTGATTGATATTAAATCTTTATTTTTAGCAAATAAAATAAAATTACACTTGATAACACACTGTTTACAGAGTTCCGTACCTAAAGGCTAACAACGTAACCCTTAATATAGATAAAATGTCTGTCTGTCCGTCTGTTACAGACCTCCCTTTTCGCTTGAACAGTAATAGTTACATGCGTGAAGTTTTTACAGAAGTTGTATTATTTGGCCTCTGCAACAAATAATAAAATTAATTTCAAAATTATAGAGTGTCCCAATAGAGGCGTGATTTTCTCATATATGGTCTCAATTTCTTAACCGTTATAGCAGACCTTTAAAAATTGTAGAGTGCTAAGCTTGATATATAAAATATGTAAATTTTATTTAAATAGTTCCCGCCACTTCGTCAGCGCCCTTGCAATATTTTGTTCGTGTTTTGTTTTGACCCTTACATTTTTAGTTCCACCTTAAACTATGCATATCCCGTTAGTTCAACTGCGTACTTTCACTGCCTTTTCTCCACTTTCTCTTGGAAATAAGACATTTTTGCGGAAAAAAGTATCCTATATTGGGATCAGGATACTTAGGTATTTCCTCACAAAATTTTGTTAAAATCCATCCAGTAGTTTTTACGTGTTGCGAATGCAAAAAAAAGCATACAGACAGACGGTAATAAGTTACTATTTTATTTTATGTATAGGGCCGAACATCGGGCATAAGAGCATCCTGGACCTAGTTATTAAGGAGGTTAGAAAATATCACATGCCGAGTAATGCGTTCCAACTTGAAGAGAGATAGTCGAAAGACTGCATCGGACACTCATTGCGGAAGGCGTTATATACAATGAGTGTATGGAGAACTATATCAGCATTTTTACTGATGGTTCCCTCATGGACGGTAAGCAGGAGCTGGTGAGCTGAACTAGTCCCATAGTCTGCGTTTGGTAGAGTACGTCTCCGTTTACTAGGCAGAAATGCTTGGTATGCTGCAAGAGTTGAATCACCTGTAGAACAAGATTAACGTGTGCACCTGCCGGTTGGCCTAATCCCACGGTGGTCTTACCGCCGAGTGAAATGTAAGCGTAGACTAGCGTTCCCATTGTGTAGTATAACAACACTTTAAGATATGACGTTGCCGCCATTCCCAATTTGTGTGCGATACAGTCACAATGAGTAGCAATTTATATAATATGGCAAGCCGAAAAAGGCAAGCCTAGATTCCATATTATAGCCTCTAGCTTAGGGGTTTGGACACTATACAAACTCCGTCTGTTAAGAGTGCAACAGCACATTTGATCGACCGTGCACCATACCTACATAAATCGATGTTAAACCACAACCACCACGTGTACCCCCAAGGGGATCTCACCAACAACCGGTCACAGAGAGGATAGGCTCTCTGTGGGGCTACCGATTCCCATGGTACCAGTCCTTTGGGCACTGGTCGGGCCTCGAAGAGGACCCGTGCATTAAAACAACAGACCTTTTCTTCCAGATTTAGGTTCTAGGAACCCTAGCGTCTGGTGCCCCTATTTTCCCCGAACCTCGTCAAAGCATTTGCAATCTACTGCAGTGACATTAATTACTTCACTTTGATAATAAAATTCAAATAAAAACAAGTAAACGTGCCTGATGTTGTCTATGTGTTTAATGCATCTAGATTTAAAAACAAAGATCTCATCTATTTAAGAATCAAACGCATTTAAAAAAATATGTTACTCTATATACATACATATGTACATCTATTCTTAACTAGCTGTGCCCGCCACTTCGTCAGCGTCCTTGCAATATTTTGTTCGATTTTGATTTGAAAGCAATGCACACCAAAGATCCTTACGTTTTTAGAAGCGCCTTAAACTATGCTGCTTATCAGTTTATGTATTTTTTACTTTATATTTACTTTAAATAAGTGAAAGTACGCAGTTGAACTAACCGGATATGCAGGTTAGTTCAACTGCGTAATTTCACTTATTTTTTTTTTTTCTACTTTCTCTTGGAAATAATATATTTTTGCAGAAAAAAAATATTCTATATTGGGATCAGGATACTTTTGTTAAAATTTATCCAGTAGTTTTTACTTGATGCGAACTCAAGAAAAAAGCGGACAGACAGATGAAAATGAGTTACTATTTTCTTATATGTATAGATATTAAAAATATGTTATGTTACACTCATGAATTTTTTTTAAATATTTCGAAAATTGTTTGTAAAAATATTTTTTTTGTCAATATTTTTAAAAGTTTTTTTCGAAATTTTTTTTTGCCCACTGCTTCGAATTGAGTGGTCTGCCGTTGCTGAATTTTATGAGCGAAATTTTGGTGTAATTTAATTTTTCTGCATCTCTTCGGGTGCCTTGACAAAGTTGATTTCAACCCGAACACAGACGGACATCGCTAAATCAACTTCTCTATTTATCAGTATTCGGAATATATGTACTTTATGGGGTCGGAAATTAATATTGTAGAAATTACACACGGAATGACAAACTTTTATATACCCTTTCTACCTGCGGTGAAGGGTATAAAAATATGTTACTCTATATACATACATATATTCTTAATATTAAAAATATGTTGTACACTCCTGATTTTCATTTTCATAGAAATATTAAAATTTTTTTTAAATATTTCGTAAATTGCTTGTTTTGGAAATATGATGATTTCCTTATTGCATCTAAGCCTTACTCCGATCACATGCCACTATGTTTAAAAATTAAATCTTCTTGTCGTGCTGCTTATACTAATGTAAATAATTCAACTCAAAGACTGCGTTGGGACAGTAGATTTTCTGCGAAATACAAAGAAAATCTATCTTTACTTTCCAGTAATGTTGATCTTCAGTCTAATGAAACGGTTTATGACTTGGTAGTACAAATGAGTAACAAAATAAAGTTAGCTAATGTTACTAAATTAAAAAAAATATTTTTTTAGCCCAAGCAGAAATGGTTTGATTGGAAATGTGCTCGGGCTAGAAAACGTGTTGCTTAGGCGCTATAAAAAAAGCACAATACTGTAAACAAATCTGGATATTTCGCATCCAGAGCGTGCTTTCTAAAGATTTGTAACGAAAATAAAATAGATTTGTATAAGAAGAATATAGAGCAATTAAACAGGGTGAAATGTTGCAGTGATTGGTGGAAGCTATCTAACTCTATGAAATCGCGTTCATATTCAGTAAAAGGGTCATTAAATTCCGATGATTTTCGTTCCCACTTTAGTTCGTTACTGCTAATACATGATGATTTCCAGGCTATCAGCTGGTCTATGCCATACTATACTGATGCCTTTCTAGACTCTCCCATGGAAATCTGTGAAATTGTTTCCGTTTTAAAATCACTTAAAGATAATAAGCCACCTGGAGAAGATGGAATCGTTTATGAATTTTATAAAAATGCGCCTAATTCTTTTATTATCGAAATATTGTCTGTCTTTAACAAAATTTTTCTACATGAACAAATTCCATACAGTTTCCAAAAATCAATTATGTTACCTCTTTACAAAAAAGGCGATCCCAATTATCCATCAAACTATCGTGGGTTATCGCTGATAAACTTCCTATGTAAAATATTTAACACCATTATACTAAATCGTTTAACTGAATGGATTGATCGTAGCATGATTTTGAATGAATTCCAAGCCGGGTTTAGAAAAAATTATTCAACCGTCGACAACATTTTCAACCTCGTTAATATCGTGTATTTAAATAAAGCTAACAGCATTAATACATATGCTTTCTTTGCTGATTTTTCGTGCGCCTTTGATACGATTCCTCGTAATAGTTTATTTTACAAGCTCTCAGGCCTTGGAATGTCTTCCAAAATAATGAGAATTTTGCAGCTCTTGTATGAAAATACAGAAAATTACAATTGGGATGGAAACTCTTATTCTAATCCTTTTGTTGTCGAAGTAGGTGTTAAACAGGGTTGTATATTAAGTCCTCTTTTATTCTCATTATATGTTAATGATTTAGCCAATGAGTTACCTGGAGGGGTAAATGTTGCGGACGTTAATGTCTATGCTGACGATCTTGTCATTCTATCAGATTCTCCAACAGAATTGCAAAAAATGATTGATTGCTTAAATAATTATTGTTCAACATGGTCTTTGAAAGCTAATTTAGAAAAATCTAAAATAATGGTATTTCGATCAGGTACTAGAATTTCATCAAATTTAAACTGGACTTTTGGTGGCGAAGTGATCGATATTGTCAACAGCTACAAATATCTCGGAGTAAACATCTCTCATTTAAAAACCAGTTAAATAGCAAAATAGCTGCCTCAAAATTGGCAATAAACTCTACTTGGTCAAAATATTTTAACAAAACGCTAATTTCACAGAAAAATAAGCTTAAAATATTTCAAGCAGCCTCCAGAGCTATTATGTTTTGTAAAATATGATGAGGTTGAAAAATTTTTATTAAAAAATTGCTATACCTACCAAGCACAACACCCAATTACATGCTGTATATGGAAACAAACTTAGACTAACGATTCGTATCTACCTTAGGACTTCACCTTGGATACATCCATAAAGTATTAAATATGAATCCTCACAGATTACCTCGCATATTAGCATTAAAAATTATAAATCAAAAAATATACTGGGCCAAGGAATGGGAAAATATTTGTCAATATATACAATTCTTCCCTGATTATTCAATAACCAATATTGGATAAACTAAAAATCAAAGAACGTTATGATTATATTCAAAATGCTATAAGTTCACAGTTTCACGATCTATATGCAATACTGGAATACAATGTTTCTTCATTGTATACTTCAAATCTTTCTTCACGTGCAGTCAGTTTAATAATAAGGGCTAGAGGTGGCTTAATAGACCTGAATGCAAGAGCCCTCAGAAATAACGCGGTTGGTATTTGCACTATTTGCAATTTAGATGCTTCGGAAAACACATTTTACTTCATCGGTGTCTGTCCGCTGTACAAAGAATTTAGATTACAATATTTTGGTAAAACCATATTAAATTTGAATGAAGTTATATGTATACTAAATGGCTTAAACTTTTTCTCCCTGTATAAATACATGAATTTGTTTTTTAATTGTTCATGTAAATATAAGGTTATAACTTATCTTGTTATTTTTTTGAATAGTGCCAATCTGGCTTACAACAAATATGTTATGCCATATATAAGATTTAGATACTAAACATGTTATTGTAAATGTATCATATATGTAAATAATAAATCTATTAAGAAATAATAATAAATAATAATAATAATATTTTGGAAACATTTTTTTTTTAATTTTTTTTTTTCAATTTTTATAAAGGTATTTAATACAAATCAAAGTAGAAAAACCCTACAAACCTAAAAACAAATAAAAACAATAGAGAATATAAACTCATAGTACATATATTCGAATCGAAAAAATAATTATTTTCGGTTTGGGGTGTTAAGTAAACTAAACTTCTCGATTATGCCCAAAATTTATACATCTCTTCATACCCATAAACCAAGGGCACAAACTGAATTTCATTTTAATATGTCATAAGGTATGACCTGTAGATAGTTTATAAAATTTGGGAGTAAGTAAACTACCGCTTAACCCTTCCCGATTATGCCCAAAATTTACACAACTCTTCATCTCCATATACCATAGGCAAATACTAAATTTCATTTTAATATGGCATACGGTATGACCAGTAGAGCGTTCACAAAATTTGGGGGAAGGAAACTACCCCTTGCCCTCTCCCGATTATGCTCAAAAACTATACAGCTCTTTATCTCTATATACCAAAGGCACATACTCAATTTCATTTTAATATGGCATACGGTATGACCAGTTGAGCGTTCACAAAATTTGGGAGTAAGTAAACTACCCCTTAGCCCTTCCCGATTATGCCCAAAATTTGCACAACACTTCATCTTCATATACCAAAGGCACTTACTACATTTATTTTAATATGGCATACGGTATGACCAGTAGAGCGCTCACAAAATATGGGGGTAAGAAAACTACCACTTGCCTCCTCCCGATTATGCTCAAAAACTATACAGCTCCTATCCATATACCAAAGGCATATACTAAATTTCATTTTGATATGTCAAACGGTATGTCCTGTACAAACTCCAGAAAAACAGTGACATTGGCGCCTTAGAATTTTTTCTGCATTACTCTATGATGCAGTGTCCCATAATTGAATCCCATAACACCAAATTGGTTTGAGGATCAAACTTGTACAGTATAAATTGATTATGTGGTCATATAAATGTTGTGATGCACATGGGCGCTTTCATGAATACTTAAAAAAGCTTTATCATCAGCAAATATTGTTGTGTTTACTTGATTGCTAGTTGGCATATCGGATGTGTACAGAAAGTATAAAATGGGTCCCTGTGAAACTCCGGCTTTGATGAGCTGAGGCGATATTAGACCTTTGTGCCATTCTTTATCGACTGCTTGAGAAACTTCGATAAAAAGCGCAAAACAGTATTTGCTTTCTTCCGAAGTATTTTTAATTGCATTTACTAATGTGTGTTTATAGGATCGAACTATGCCAAATTGATTGTTCGGAATACATTCTTTCGCGCTAAGAATTGGATTCAGCTTACTTATTAATCTTCTCTCAAACAGCTTTGATTTGTTTGATAAAAGGCTTATATATCTGTATGATTCTACTTTTGTCTGGTCGTAACATACAAAATGCACCTGCTTACAAAAAGGTAGACAAGAAGTCTACTTAAATACTTCAGGCCTATTAGCTTAAAACTAACAACACAAATTTTTTATGTGTGTCCGACCTTAACTTCGTATTATTGACGTGGTGGCCCTATTCATAATATTTGTAATTTTAAGATATTGTCTGCATTTTTTTATAAAATTTAAAATAAAAAAGTATTAAGCTTTGTTCTGATATAAACTAACTTATTAAAAACGGTACTAGTCAATTCGAATAAAAGAAAAATTGGGTAATAAATTGTAACAATTGTCTCTCCAGCCTAATGCAGATGTATCCAATTTTGTAACAAAATTTATGAATTATTGTAAAATTCCTCCGAGTGTAAACCACTGATTGAAAAAAATATTCTTAAATTACATAAAATAACAATTTCTAGAACATATCTTTCCCGTTTGAGGAACTCGGATGTAAAAGATACAATAATAAATTGTTTTATTACCACTTCTTTAAAAGCTCTCATATCAATGTTAGTTTCAATTTTTGTATGGATATCTCCATCCGTTCAGAAGTAGTGTCAATTAAAATTCTATAATGAAAAGGGTAGACAGAGTTAAACAGTAAAAGGCCAGAGGTAGAGAATAGATTAAAGTCGTGGAAGAGCAGGTTAATGTTAGATTACAAGTTTTTATGAGCTTGCGAAGAGTGGATATAGTTAAAATTATACTACTAGTGTGACCGATCCCTCTATGATAGTAACGCGAACAGGCAGAGTAAGCCCGAGGCCACAACTGTGTGGGGAATGTGAAGACTATTAGAGCAAACAAAACGATGTATTAAAAAATGGCATGTTACAAAGGACTTTTGTAGCCTATGTCAACTTTTTAATTATAAGTTTCATGAAAAATTAGAAGATAAGTAATAGTAGTATAAAATGGTAGAGGTTCAATTTGCTTGCAACAAGTGCCGACTCATATTACTTATTTATATTTTCTAAAAAAAACAGATTTGCTACAAGAAAACTTGCGCTGGCGTGAATCAAGTATTAAAGTTAAAAATAACTTGTTTTCTGCTTAAAAAAACATCAATACTACTTTTTAGTCTTGAAAAAATAAAAATAAATTACATTAAATTTTTAAAAATAAAAAACTACAAATATCAATTCACTTTTATACTCAGGCTTTTGAAAAAATTCATAAAATGCGATCTAAATCGCAAAATTTTCTTTTGTATATAGTGTGGCACCAATAAAGCCGTTTTGAAACATTTTGAGTAGGGTTAATTTCTGACAGATTTTTTTGTGATCAAATCGTACGATTGTGTGGGATAGTGAATCCTGCCCTTAACTCAAGAATAATTTGCAATGAACTGGCTTTCGTTTTATATTTGAACCGTTATAGGCAGACACTTTAAATTTACAGAGTAACAACAAGTATAAGAAATAAAAGTAAGATTAAAGGGTGATACTGTGCTAAGTTCGACTCACGAAGTCGCGATTTCGATGAGTATTGTCTTATCTTTTTAACGTTATGAACAGACACTTGCAATATGCAAAGGGTAATTAAGTAAGTATTAATTTTAATTATTGTGCTTCCTCTTAATTATTAGTGTTTTAATTTTTACTTGTATAAATTATTGTTTACATAATTTTTTTTTTGATTATTTTAATTCTCTGTGATATATGTTTATCATCATTATCAATCATTACAATGAAGATTTGATTGTTATAAAAAAATTGTAAAACTAGGATTTGAAATTGTAATCAATATATTTTTCCAATCAATATATATTTTTGAATAAAAATAAATAATTTAAAAGAAACAAATAATAATGATTATATGTATGTATTTTTAAATCTATATATAAATAGGCAAAGACAAAACTTTGGATCCCTTTTTCTCTTATGTTTGTCAACCGATTTTGTTTATTTTTTCACCGGTTAGTAGATATTATCTAGCTTTAGTGCACAGTCTATATTTGATTAAAATCGGTTCAGTGTTTTAGGAATAAATGGCTCTTTAAATTGCTACCACTACACATGCTAAAAACACACATGTGGGAGCTTCAAGTAAAACCGAATGTGCGTGTTTGTATGCAATTTAATTTTTTTGAAAACAAAAAGAGAAGGAGTAATTATACAGTTGTTTCTCTATTTAAATGAGTAAAGTTGAAAACACAGCAACAGATGAGAGTTAATAAACATAATTAAATATGT
The DNA here is from genome assembly GCA_949628195.1 of Phasia obesa. Classification (NCBI taxonomy): domain Eukaryota; kingdom Metazoa; phylum Arthropoda; class Insecta; order Diptera; family Tachinidae; genus Phasia; species Phasia obesa. Next base: position 4,480,893 of record OX451220.1, read on the forward strand.
ATATTTGTATGCATGTCTACACATTCCTACATATGTTCACATGTGCAAGAATGAGGAAAACATGAAAACATCTTATGTACACATAATTAAATAATTGCCTTTTAAATCAATGCAAGAAATTTAAACAGTTTTTTTTCGATTTGCATTTGTTTTTAGTTGTTTTGTAAATGCATTATTTTTCAGCTTTATTTTATTCTTAGCTTCAAATTATTAAAGCCTTTGTTAGGAAGTGTTAATTAAAAGTGCGGTGGTATTTTTTTATTATTTACCTTTTTAAAATTTTCTAAAGTGTATGTACATAATTTATAAAACGTTTTAAATCGGTTTAAGACTTTTAAATATTTTTGCCTTTGAATTCAAAGTGACTGTTATCCTAATTTTGCATTTATTCTGAAAATATATTTTCTTTTTTGTTAAAGAAACTAATTTTTATATTTTTTTGAGATGCCACGAAGACGATCAATAACTGGTAGAATGGAGAGACGGCGACGAGCAATTCAATATCTTACTCAGAACAGATCTGGAAATATTAACACCGACAATCTGCGTAATGACAATGAATGATTAAATAATGGGTGATTTTTTTGAGGTTAGGATTTTCATGCATTAGTATTTGACAGATCACGTGAGATTTCAGACATGGTGCCAAAGAGAAAGATGCTCAGTATGCTTTGACATTTCATCATGAATAGACTTACTAACGAGCAACGCTTGCAAATCATTGAATTTTATTACCAAAATCAGTGTTCGGTTCGAAATGTTCAAATGTGACAAATTTTGTTCAGCGATGAGGCTCATTTCTGGTTGAATGGCTACGTAAATAAGCAAAATTGCCGCATTTGGAGTGAAGAGCAACCAGAAGCCGTTCAAGAACTGCCCATGCATCCCGAAAAATGCACTGTTTGGTGTGGTTTGTACGCTGGTGGAATCATTGGACCGTATTTTTTCAAAGATGCTGTTGGACGCAACGTTACGGTGAATGGCGATCGCTATCGTTCGATGCTAACAAACTTTTTGTTGCCAAAAATGGAACAACTGAACTTGGTTGACATGTGGTTTCAACAAGATGGCGCTACATGCCACACAGCTCGCGATTCTATGGCCATTTTGAGGGAAAACTTCGGAGAACAATTCATCTCAAGAAATGGACCGGTAAGTTGGCCACCAAGATCATGCGATTTGACGCCTTTAGACTATTTTTTGTGGGGCTACGTCAAGTCTAAAGTCTACAGAAATAAGCCAGCAACTATTCCAGCTTTGGAAGACAACATTTCCGAAGAAATTCGGGCTATTCCGGCCGAAATGCTCGAAAAAGTTGCCCAAAATTGGACTTTCCGAATGGACCACCTAAGACGCAGCCGCGGTCAACATTTAAATGAAATTATCTTCAAAAAGTAAAATGTCATGGACCAATCTAACGTTTCAAATAAAGAACCGATGAGATTTTGCATTTTTTTTAATTATGCGTTTTTTTAAAAAAAAAGTTCTCAAGCTCTTAAAAAATCACTCGTTAGTTATAAATGTGCTTTCAATATTGTTCCAAGTAATTTTGTAAGTCATAACTTTGGTCCAATGCACTTAATATGCCGTTTTTGTAGTGCTAAGCATTTTGAGGTTGAAGTAACTCAAAATGATTTAACTGCTTTTACAGCATGTTGCCACAAGGGAAAACTATCTTTAATGCCATTGTCTAAAAATAGCTTTTTTAATTCTTTATAATTTGAATTCACAAAACGCTGTTGAAAAGCGTAAAACAAAAAATTTTTTGAAAATATTCGTACTTTTAACTCAGCATTTGCAATGGTTAATACAGAGGCAAAAACTGATAGAAATTGTATGCAAGGAATCTATCATTTTAAAATTCATGATGTGTTTTATCATCGCGTCGCTGCATTGGTGACTGAATGTGGCAGAAAACCATGCTATGCGCAGTACAATTTGATATGAATTACGCACAATTTATTTACTTTTTTTAAACCGAAATAAAATATGTCTCATTATTACGAGTATGTATAAGATTTTTGTTACAATTTTGTTTCCCATTTTGTTTAATTTAATAAATATATGAATAACATGAATTGCTATTAACGTTTGTTTCATTAAAAAAGAATGTGTACTTATGTATGTAAACTATATAAAATGTGTCAGAAATAAATTTTTCGAATTTCGACCACGGGGCGAACTCTAGTTCAAATAAAGAAATTTAATAAAAATAAACGAAACAGAAAATTTTTTAATTCCAACAATTTTAGTCCTGGAAGGCGCAAGTGTGACGTACATATATGTATGTATGTGTTTATCATTTGAACCTTTAAAAGGTTATTTTAAGACCTGTTCTTGTTATGTATTGTATTAACCATCGAGTCCGACACGCACTTGACTGATTTCTTATATTATCTGCCCTACCAGCTTCTCAAATGTATTTCAATATTTGTTCAGAACCAAAACAAAATTTACATTCTTCATTCAACTCTGCAGTTCTATACTATTTTTTTATAAAAAATTTTGTTCTTATCCAAACGTTCGGTGCGTAACAAAAATTTAACTTGACCCAATCGCTATTTTTATTATTATTTTTTGTTTTTTTTTTAATAAATAAAAATGTACAAATATTTTTCACGTTAAAAAAAGTTAAAATTTTCAGTGATTTTCCATTTTGTATCTCTGTGACAAGAAAAACTCACCTCAGCTACTTTTATAAAGCGTCCGCGTCGATTTTGTTTGACATCTAAGTAAAACCGCTTCGATTGTATTTGCAACATTTTAGTAGCCAACTCTTGTTCGGTTTGGCCCTGATGTGCTAATGTTATTAAGGTAAAAAATATCAATATACAACAATATTTGTTTATATTTTATCACAAAAACAAACCTTTGGCTGAATCAAATTCATTTCGACCAGCATCCATGTTGCCGGGAGCATTATATTCTATAAAAAAGAAACAAAAAAAAAAGACAATATGTATATACTTCTAGCCTTTTTACACTGGTCAACATCTTAGTGAAACGTATGGAAGGAAAGCAGTAGACATTAATAAATTCAATTGTTTTTTTATGAAGTCAAAGTTCTGAAATAACAGCAACTTATAATTTTTTTTATTCAGTTAATTTTGTTTATTTAAATAAAACTTTTCCGTCCACTCTGTTTTTGACGGTAGCTTGTTAAAGATGTCAAAAAAATCGCTTGTAACAATGTGAGTTTGTTAGTAAAAAAATGCGAGTTTTTTTTAACTTGTACTTTCATATGTTAACCCTAGGTCATAGTTTACAAGAAATATTAAGTAAATCTGAGAAACTGCTCATGAGAAAACTAGGTTTTTCGTATAATAATTTGAGTCTAAATAAATGTTTTGGCAACTTTTTATTTTTATTTTTTATTGATAGCCTCTAAATTATTTCTGCATTTATTTGCCATGCTGCCTGGTACCGACTTGAAATATCTTAGTGGATATATTAAAGGCGTATTTTTAATTTTATTACACAGTACAAAAATTACAACAAGGAAATACTCTTGAACCCGATGATGTTGACACTGTGAAGTAAACTGGGTTTAAAAACCCAGCAAGTCTTAAACATTTTTTTTCTTCATAATTTATTTATTGTATCTTCAATATTTTAGACCTAACAATAATTACTCATATCTTAAATCTAAAATAAAATATACTTTTTAAATCCAGCCAGTGCTAGACGGATTTTTTTTCATGCATTTTGCAATAATTTGCTGGTCATATCTCTAATTTACGGGCAAGAAAAGCAGTATCTCTTCTTTTTAGACGAATGTAACCAGGTTCATTCAGCCTCTTACCCGCCAAAGGGTTTGGATGAGATTCAAGCCACTTTAGATATGTGACTGCATGTTTCGCTATTTCTGCTTTAACTGATGGCATGTTTAGGTCTTTGTGGATGTTCGAATTTTTTATATACCAGGGAGCAGATGTAATCATACGTAGTATCTTATTTTGGCGCCTTTGAATTTTTTCTACATTGCTAGCTGAGGCAGTGCCCCATAATTGAATCCCATAACACCAAATTGGTTTGAGGATCGACTTGTACAGTAGCTCAGGGTGGAGTTTCTACCAATAAGCCAATTTAGTTATACTGCTTTTAATTTCATTTGTGTTAACTTGAAATCTATGTGGCTTTTCCAAGTAAGGAGACGGTCAAGATGTATACCCAGGTATTTAACATCTGAAAGCTGTGGTATCATTTGGTTATTTATGCGAATAGGAGGGCATGAGTCCCTACGCAGTGTGAAAGTTATGTGAGTACATTTTTGTATATTTACTTTTATTCTCCATTTTTCTAACCATTTTTCCAAATTGAGTATGTGGTCTTGTAAAAGTTGTGATGCTACTTGGGCACTTTCATGAACACTCAAAAAAGCTGTGTCATCTGCAAATGTTGATGTGTGGACAAGGGTGCTAATTGGCATATCTGATGTGTACAGTAAATATAAAATTGTTCCCAAAATACTACCTTGGGGAACTCCGGCTTCAATGAGCTGTTTTGTTGTTTCGTGCTATGTTGTTTTCTAAAGCCGAATTGATAATTCGGAATACATCCTTTCGCGCTAAGAATTGGATTCAGCTTAGTTATTAATATTCTCTCAAACAACTTTGATATGTTTGATATAGGTCTGTGTGATTCTTTTTTTGTGTGGTCTTTTCCTGGTTTAGGAATCATAGTAATCAAAGAGACCTTCAACTCTGTGGGAAAGTACTCAAGACGTAAGATGGCATTAAAAACGAAAAGAATAATTCCGCGACCTATACGAGGCAACTCAAATAACATCTTGTTACTTCTTTTATCAACGCTAGGGGCTTTTTTGGTGTTTAAATCCGCTATTGCCCTTTCAATATCGCTAAATTAAAATCTACGGGGTACTTCAGCACTAGTCTCTACTGGGGGCAATTCAACTATATCAGTACACATATTTGAAGTGAAAACCTTTTTCAAATATTCAACAAATCAATTGCCTTTTTCGGTATCATTTCTTGTCCAGTCTCCACAAGAAGTTCGCAAGGGAGGCTTACGTACTACTGGTCTTTTAAGGTTTCTGCATGCACGCCATAATGAATAATCTGATTGTGCAGTTGCGTCGAGGTCTTCCAAGTAATTTTTCAGAGATGCTACTCTTCGAGACTCAAGTAGCTGTCTTAGCCGTTTCGTGCAATCTTTAAGTCTAGATTTGAGTTCAGGAGATCTGTGATTGCCACTCTCTTCGAATTTTTCTTTTTTCAGCCAAGAGCCGCTCGACATCTACAGAATAAATTTGATTGTATCTAGATGATTGTCGGGTTACTGTTGCCTGTTGGGCTGCTGATTTAAGGATTTGATCAAAATTAATAAGACTTTGATCCACGTCTTCTGGTTTTCGTAGCGGTATATTTTCCGAACAGTGAGTACTGCGATACTTCCTATATTTCAACCAATTAATGCTTGTGCTAGTTGTTGGTGACACAACATTTTGCTGGTTCCGTATATAGACAATAGTGGGTGAATGATTTGAGGATAATTCAAATGACGCTTCAACTTTAAGCGTTTCTCTTGGAATACTCTTAGTCACGCCAAAATCAATAACATCCGGTATTTTTTGCCGATCAGTAGGCCAATAGGTGGGTTGTCCGCTTGATATCACATTCAGACGCATTTTTGAAATTGTATCAAACAAAACACGACCTTTTGGAGTTATTAGGCGTGATCCCCAAAATGTATGTTTAGCGTTGTAGTCGCCTGATGCTATGAAACAGGGACCTAGTGATTTGAAGAAGTCGCTATACTGACTATCTGATACTTGAAATCTAGGAGGTGAATAAATTAAAGAAATAACAAAGTTTTGATGATATTCTTCAACGCAGATGTTTGTTGCTTGAAGGTAGTCCTCACAAAAATCGATTTCTGTGCTGAAATATGATTGGATTTCAACATATCCGCGTATTAAACATGTTGGGTTGTTGGTTGAGCTAGCTGAGGGTAATTAGCATTTGCTTGGTATTGTGACTGCCTAGCAGGAGTATTTAATTTCTGAATTGACTTCCTTACCATAGAAAAAACTGGACCGGCTCTGTAGTTAGCAGTGTGATTTCTACCGCAATTGCTACATTTTTTAACCTTCCAATCATCCTTTGGTTTGTCGCATTGGGCGGAACAATGTAGCTCTCCACACACAACGCAAACTGGAGGCAAGTTGCAGTAAGCAACTTGTATGGCTGTATTCTTGGCAATTTAAATACTGGACGGGTCCTGATCGCTTATGTGGTTCCTCTACACTTACCCTGCAGTGTAAGAGGTATTTTATATTATGAATGGGGTGCGTTTCGTTCTTCTTCAATCTAATATCCCCAGGTTCCAGTGCAACGCGAAAAAGAGGTTGAGGGACACGCTCTCGAATTCGGAGATTGTCAACGCTTTTAACCTTAAACCCTGCTTTTTGGAGGCCAGCTTTTATTTTCACTGGATTAACATATGAGTCTACACCTTTGATAACTACCTGTAGACCTTTGCTACTCTTCAGCTGATAGGTATAAAAGTTCTTTTCGCAGCTTTTAAACTCCTTTACTGCTTTACGATAACTACTTCCATCTATAAATTGAACTTTAGTTTCATCAATGTTACCACGGTTGATGGGAATTACATAGAATGAGTTTGCCCCGATAACTGAAATTAACTTATTTATTAATTCATTCGAATTTTTCTCCCTTAAAAAATTGGTGGTGGTTTAAATGACTTGGGTGTCGTTTTTGGTTTACTTGTTTCGCTATCTAAAACAGCAAAACAATTTTGGGAACTTATTCCGTTAGCCTCCTTATCTTTAAGTACTTTTGACATTGGTGAGATCTGCGAGTATTTAGGGCTTCAACCTCTTTTCAATAAAGATATGTATCTGCCCATTCCCACTTGCGTCTTAGGTTTTTCTACACTATCCATATAAGTTTTGGTAACACTGTGTTCAGAAGGCGACTTGTTTGTACTTATTTTATTGTCATCGCTTAGCAAAAGCGATGAACAAGATTGGCACGTATAATACACAAATTATTTTCAGTTTTTATTTATTTATTTATTTAAATCAAAATTGTCAACATTTTTGTTACTTCAATTAAAGTGGCTCATTAGCCCCTATTGTTTTTGTTTTATTTTTACAGTAGCAATTCAATATGCCGTTGTAAAAAATAAAGAGAAAGAAAAAGAAAAAAAAAAGATTTTACAAACAACTTTGTTATTGTATTAAAACAGGTTTGTTTTTTGTTTTTATTTAAAATTATTCACACAATGTATGTTTTGTTTTTGTTAATGCGTGCCTAAAAAAAATCGCGACCGCACTTATCAACGCCAAAAACAGAACTGACATAAACATGGCGCCGCAACTGTGGTTTCAAAATGAACCACTGAAGATATCTTAATGAAATTACACAGAGCCAAAGCAGAGGTGTTTCTAAGTGGAGCACAAAATGAGAAAAAATTAAGAGGAGACGCTTCGGTTTAGGCGGTTTGAATGAACAAAATCTAAACGAAACGGATATTCGTACAAAATATATTTAAATATAATTTTGAAGATTTTTAATTATTATTAGTCGAGGTATTTATGTATTACATACAATAAAATTGACTATCAATTTCATTGTATATTTAAATATATGTAGATAAAAGAGCTTTTAACCAAATGGTGAAATAAAATTTGAAATTTTTTTATTTTAACATATAAATTTCCGGAACGGAGCAAAATGTTCCAAAAAATTGTTTTTTACAAAGGTGGCTACCCTGCCTTTATTAATCACGGGGCTGTCAAATCCTTATTGGAGTATGTAGCCAACAATTGAGGAATTTTACAATATTTTATAAATTATGTTTCAAAATTGGCTATGTTTGGATAGGGCTAGAGAATGTTGACCTAAATTTTATTTTATTCTCATTTGCTAGAGGTTTACGTTAAAATGGTTCAACAAAATTTACTAGTACCAAAGTAAGTTTAAATTAAATAAGCAAAACTAAAACTAGGTTATTCCAAATTTTATCAAGAATATATCCAATGTATAATAAAAATCTGAATATCTGAGTTAAAAATAATCTTTTTGTGACATTTCCAAAAAAGTATATGCCCGAGCTACCCAACTTTGGGGGCTTATCCAGAAGCTGACAGTTCGCGGCTCTACTTAGAAATACCTCTGCTTTGCCTTGTGAAATTTCATTCAGATATCTTCAGTGGTTCCTGAGATACCAAATTATGTTCAAAATAAATCGTTTTAAAACCACGTGCACCGGCAGAGCAACGGTATTAATATGTTCACCTATAACAATAGGTGGCGAATACATGTTTATATCTCGTACTGATTGAACATAATTTTCTGTTTTCCGTAATTGTTGTTTGAATGCTTATAGCAAAGTAGATATTAATAGTACGGTTGAACAACAGATGGCACAGTTTGAAAATAAAACTGTCGAAGAAAAAAAAACAACAACATGATTTTCATGTTATAAAATAGCTTGGGACGGAAAGGGATAATAAATGTTTTAACAACCATCCAAGAATCCCGCACAGTTTACTTTTATATTCATTAGTATTTATTAGACTGTGCATTATAGTTCATTTCAGTGATCGCTCATTTTAGTTCAACGTTAAAAAATGAACTAGTTTAATCTTTTAGTTCAATCGCAGTTTTTCCTTTTAAACTAAACCCATTCAGGCTGCCACAAAATTAAGTAATTTCAAGCTGAAATTACGAACGAAATCTAAAGTATTCATATTGGGCTTTTTGACATTTGAGTTAATTTTGCAAACAGCTGATCACGCTTAGTTGCATTTGTATAATTTAATTCTTTTGCAAAAAGCTTTCGCACAACACTTTCGCATTGATTTAAAATATACCCGAATATTAAAAACAACACTACAACAAAATTAATGTACAATTATGTACATTTCCATTATTTCATTTGTCTTTTAAATTTTTTTCAAACAAAACGGACTTTCTAGGTTGTAAATATGGTCAAGGTTGCAAAAAAAGTAGCTTTTTCTACAAAACCAGCGTTGTCTGTCGTAATTTCAAGTTAATTTCGACGAAATTAAGTACAATGAGTTAATTTGGGCAATGGTAAAATGTATGCGAAATTACGTAATTTCAACTTGATTTCGGCCGAAATAACGAAATGACTTAATTTCGTGGCAGCTTGAACGGCCTATAAGAATTGTGTTCTGAACTACTTTTTATTATTCACAAAATAACCAGTGGTGCTTTTGTAATTTTTAGATAATATTGTTTAATCAAAAATCATATAGCAAATAATTTTAGGAAATAAAAAAAAATTCATACATATGTACGTTCTTGAAATGTTTATTAAATTGTATGTCAGTTCTACATTGTTGTCAACAAAAAAAAAAAAAAAACATCAATACACGCAAATATTTTAATTCATTTCCTTTAATAGTTCAAACACAAAGCACAACTTAAAAGTTGAACTAGGTAGACATAAAAATTTGAACTACTTCATTTAGTGCAATTGATGGAATAGTTCAACTGAACTAGTTCGTTTGTGAACTACCCAAGTTTAGTATTTATGTCCTAGTTAATATAGCAAACAATATAAAACATATGTCAACAAGATCTACGGGTAAATCTTGTTTGCAACTCAATGTTTAAGCCCTCAGCATTTTTTTCCTTCAAAGAATTTATTGAAAATTAAAGCATATATTTTTTAAAGGACATTATTAACAACTTTTTGGCTTTTATAAAAATTGCATATTATGTAGAACCACCGGTAAGCACCAAATTAGGAACTATGAAAGCAGTTTAACTCCTTGTTTAATCCGGTCCAATGTAATATGAAAGGTGTCAAATATTTCAAAATATTTATTTAAAATATAGACAGTATGCAAAATCCATATTCGTACACCCTTAGAAAATGAACTATTTCCTTAATATCGTAATTAGTTTCAAAAATAAATTAACTTACATAACTTTTTTAAATTGTATATTTCCAAGCTTATTTAATGTAAATTTATCCAACTAAATATTAAAGTTAGTTTTAAAATTATCTATACATATAATAAAATAGTAACTAATTTCCGTCTATCTGTATGCTTTTCATTTTTGTTCGCATCACGTAAAAACTACTGGATGATTTTAACAAAATTGTATGAGAAGGTAACGTAGCATCCTGATTCCAATATAGGATACTTTTGCCGCAAAAATATTTCATTTCCAAGAGATAGTTGAGAAAAAGCAAAAAAAAAGGCAATTTCCGGTTTAAAAGTACTGAAATTTTCGGTTTAAAACTGAGATATTTTAAAAACTATTGCGTAAAATTAGGCGCCAATTGAATAAAATTATTTAAATTATTTTAACTTTGTGAAATAACATTATTGTCTTACAATTGGTGTGGAATACTTTCAAAGCAAAATCGAGCAAAATATTGTCAGGACGCCCACGTCGTGGCGGGCACAGCAGTTTTACATAAAATGTATGTGTACGAATATGAATTTTGTTTTTAAAAATAGTGAATTCAGACAAAATATCGAATTAAAATTTTGTTTGTTTATTGTGTTAAAACCTTTTGATTAAAATTATTCGTTGAACAGAACGGACAAAATTTTTTAAGCTCGCAACAAAAAAACAAAAACATATATTGTTTTAAACAAACAAAAAACGAAAACAATAAAAACCTGTTTGATTGTATTTTGTATTTTTTTTTACAACGGCATTTTTCTAATAATAAGAGAAACCCAAAAAAATAAACAGTGCGAGGGCTCATTATGAAATTTAAATAACATAAGCAGTAGAAATGTACTAAATGCTGACGAAAACAATGAAAACATGGAAATAAATAAAAACAAAAAAACTGATTTGTTTTTAAATGCTGTGCCATTTATAAATACTCACCATTGTTGCTTAGTAGCGACAACAAAATAAATACGAAGTCATCTTCGCCTTCTCAACACAGTATGACCAAATCAAATATGGACAGTGCTCAAAAACTTAGATACGTTACTGTATTGAAAAGAGCACGAAGCCCTAAAACTTCTCAAAAAGCAGCAATGTCTAAAGTACTTAAGGATAAGAAGGCTAACGGAATAAGTTCCCAAATGTTGTTTTGCTATTTTAGATAGCGAAACAAGTGAACCTAAAACGGCACCCAAGTCATTTAAACTACCACCAATTTATTTAAGAGAGAATAATTCAAACGAGTTATCGTGAAACAGTAAATAAGTTTGAAAGCTGCAAAAAAAACTTTTATACCTATCTGCTGAAGAGTAGAAAAAGATCTACAGGTAGTTATTAAAGGTGTAGATTCATACGTTGATCCAGCTTGTCCTGAACCTGTCCCCCAACCACTATTTCGGGTAGAACTAGAGCCTGGAGATGTCAGATTGAAAAATAACAAAACGCACCCTATTTATAATCTAAAATATCTGTTACACCGTAGAGGAACCACATAAGCGATCAGGACTCGTCCAGTGTTTAAATTGCAAAGAATATGATCATACCTGATCATACAAGGACTTACTACAAGTTGCCTCCGGTTTGCGTTGTGTATGGCGAGCTACATTGTTCCGCCCAATGCGACAAACCAAATGATGACTCGAAGGTTAAAAATGTATCAATTGCGGTGGAAATCACTCTGCTAACTACAGAGGCTGACCAGTATTTTCTAAGGTAAGAAAGTCAACTCAAAAATTAAATACTCCTGCTAAGCAGCAACAATATCGAGCAAATGCTCATTACCCTAAGTTGGCTCACCCAACAACCCAACATGTCTCATACGAGCATATGTTAAAATCCCATCATATTTCAATACACAAAGCGACACTGATAACTAATTCTACTCCAATATGTTAAAATTAGGGTTTGGGAAACGGGAATTCACAAACGGGAAAAGCTATAAACCACTTCCCCGGAAAATGTTTGCTAATTTCCCGGGAAACGGGAAATTTAAAATCATGAGCACTTTAAAGAAAATTCAGTGGTTCTTATTTTTAAATAAGCATTCCTTTTGCTATCACACAAATATTTCATCGTTATTGTGCTGAATAAAAAACTAGCATTTTTAAAATTGTAATTTCTAGAAACTTACAAATATGCTATAGATTGTGCAAGACAAAGTGTTAAACTATTTAAAAAAGTCCTCAAAAAACAGCCTGTCACGAGAAATATGAGAAACAAGAACATGGCAAAAAGTCGCGTTTCAATCGTTTCTTAAATCGAAGAACGTATTTAAATAAACTGATATATTTCAATTGCGCAGAGTTTTGGGTTGAAGAATATGTTCAGATTTTAGAAAATTTAGTGGCCGTTTTAAATCCCATTAAAGTTGCAGTAGAGTCCTTCAGCCGCAGAGGCGCAAATTTGTTAATAGCAGATGTTATTATGCAGACCCTCTACGAGCAGCTTTTGGCTATTAATTGACTCTTTCAAAAACGATGGTTGAAAAGAAAAATTAATGAGCGAAGGGATGATAAAACGTTTGCGATACTTAAGTATTTAAAATGTAGTGAAATTGCTAATGTGCCAAAAAATTTCATAAAACTTTATTTAGCACAATTGTTCAACAGATTATTCAAGCCACTCGAATCTGTAGAACCTTCAACTAGCAGATGTGTTGTTAACGTAATGGAACCAACTTTTGAAGAGAGACTATCGCAACAAAAACAAGCAAAAAATGTCCAGTGATTTGTTAAACGCACTAACAATTCTAAAATCATATTTTGTAACAAAATAATTATTGAAATACTTTTTCAGTATTAATAAATATTTTTTATATCTTGTTATTTTTGTCAGCTGAACTGTTGTTAAGTTTTATAAACTGTTGAAACTAATATTTAGTCGTTATATGCGTTCTTTTTTATTAAAACTATGAATTTTTCCCGTGAATTCCCGGGAAATGAAAAAGTCCAGGAAATCCCAAATCCTAGTTAAAATTCAATGATATTTCTGCACACAAAGGGACACCGACAACTAATTCTACTCCAATTTTGCAACCAGAACCTAAAGAACAAACACCATCAAAACTTTGTTGTTTCTTCGGTTTACTCACCTCCTAGATTTAAAATACCAGAGAGCCAATATAGCGACTTCTACAAATTTCAAAAATGCGCCTGAATGTGATATCGAGGGGACAACCCACCTATTGGCCTACTGATCGACAAAAATAACTGATATTATTGATTTTGGCATGATTAAGGGTATTCCGAGAGAAATGATTACACAGGGCAACAGCAAAAATATGCTCGAGTAACTACTATATACATTTGATGTATCATGGCTACCTTAGTACAAAAATGGTAAAATTTTTAAATTCTATGGATAGATTTTTTTTTAAAAAATTTTTTTTTAAAATTGCAATTTTTTTGAGACGTTTCTTCAAATAATTAATGATAACTCAAAAACTACTAGTCCGATATTATTAAAATAAATTCAAAAAAATTAAGATTTGCATAGCCTTTAATTCGTCTATATATCGCGTTTCAATCGGATCAATAGTATCGGAGTTATAATAAAAAACTTAAGAAAAAAATATATTTTTTACGTAAAAATGGCAAAAATTTTCGTTTTAAAAAAATCATAAAAAATCGAAAACGGCAAAAAACTTCCAGATTCATTTTTTTATCGCATAGCGACATATAATAGCAACAAAATGAGATATCGACCATAAAAATCGATTTATTTTTTTCGAATTTATTCACAATTTAGTGAATTCGCTCATTTTCACAAAATTTTACATTTTTATGTAAAAACAATTTATTTCCTTATTTTATATGTTGTAATAAATTTAAATAATAAAATATAAAATAAAAGAAAATACATGAATAAAACAATGAAATGCATTTTCGATCTATTCCATCGATTTGACTTAGTTACATTTTTTTGTCAATTGCCTTCGGCAAGTAACTTGAAAACTGTTTAACCGATTTAAAAGATATGTAGCTTATTGTAAATCTCATTGTGTTTGCCCTAAGGACCAGGATCCACTTTTTTGCAAAAAGGGAAATAAATAGCGTTAATTTTGCAAAAACTGAAAATTTGTCAATTATTTTCGATTTAAACGCTTTTTTTCAGATTTGGGGCCTATGCGCTACGTGTTAACGTTGTCGAATTCGACTAAAATTTTGTGGGTGGAAGTTTCCCATCAAATCTAACATTAATCCGACATGCACCCCTTGAAATTGGAAAATTTATGTTTTTCACACATTTGAAAACCCGCTATAATGCGTATATCAAGCAAAAAACTAAAATTTTGGAAAATTGAATTCGCTCATTTTCACAAAATTTTAGTTTTTTGCTAAATTGTGAATAAATTCGAAAAAAAATCAATCGATTTTTATGGTCGATATCTCATTTTGTTGCTATTATATGTCGCTATGCGATAAAAAAATGAATCTGGAAGTTTTTTGCCGTTTTCGATTTTTTATGATTTTTTTAAAACGAAAATTTTTGCCATTTTTACGTAAAAAATATATTTTTTTCATAAGTTTTTTATTATAACTCCGATACTATTGATCCGATTGAAACGCGATATATAGACGAATTAAAGGCTATGCAAATCTTAATTTTTCTGAATTTATTTTAATAATATCGGACTAGTAGTTTTTGAGTTATCATTAATTATTTGAAGAAACGTCTCAAAAAAATTGCAATTTTAAAAAAAAAATTTTTAAAAAAAAATCTATCCATAGAATTTAAAAATTTTACCATTTTTGTACAAAGGTAGTCATGATACATCAAAATTATATAGTGGTTTTAAGAGCACCTGAAATTTTTTTATTTTGTTGTGCTGTGTTATAGTTGAAGCGTCACTTGAAATATCCTTAGATCATTCACCCACTAATTTCTATATATGGAACAAGCAAAAAATATCGTGTCGCCAACAACTTGCACAAGCATTAATTGGTTGAAATATAGAAAGTATCTCAGTACTCATTGTTCGGAAAACATACCGCTAAGAACACCAGAAGATGTGGACCAGAGTCTAATTTATTTTGATCAAAACCTTAAATCAGCTGCCCAACATGCGTCAGAAACCAGACAACCAGCTAGATACAATCAAATTTACTTTGTAGATGTCGAGCGGCTCTTGGCTGAAAAAAGAAAAATTAGAAGAGAGTGGCAAGCACACAGATCTCCTCAACTCAAATCTAGACTTAAAGATTGCACGAAACGACTAAGACAGCTGCTAGAATCTCGAAGAGTAGCATCTCTGAAAAATTACTTGGAAGACCTCGATGCAACTGCTCAATCAGATTATTCATTATGGCGTGCATGTAGGAACCTTAAAAGACCGGTCGTACGTAAGCCTCCCTTGCGAACTTCTTGTGGAGACTGGGCAAGGAATGATACCGAAAAAGGCAATTTGTTTGTTGGACATTTGAAGAAGGTTTTCACCCCAAATGTATGTACTGATATAGCTGAGTTACCAACAGTAGAGACTAGTGCTGAAGTACCCCTAAGATTTGAATTTCGCGATATTGAAAGGGCAATAGCAGATTTAAACACCAAAAAAGCCCCTGGCGTTGATAAAACAAGTAACAAGATGTTAGTTGAGTTGCCCCGTATAGGTCGCAGAATTATTCTGTTTGTTTTTAATGCCATCTTACGTCTTGAGTACTTTCCCACAGAGTGGAAGGTCTCTTTGATAACTATGATTCCTAAACCAGGAAAAGACCACACAAAAGTAGAATCATACAGACCTATAAGCCTTTTATCAAACGTGTCAAAGTTATTTGAGAGAATATTAATAACTAAGCTGAATCCAATTCTTAGCGCGAAAGGATGCATTCCGAACCATCAATTCGGCTTCAGAAAACAACATAGTACGATCCAACAAACACACAGATTAGTAAATGTAATTAAAACGACCTTTGAAGAAAAAAAATACTGTTCTGCGCTCTTTATCGACGTTTCTCAAGCATTCGATAAGGTTTGGCGCGAAGGACTAATATTTAAGCTAAAGCTGAACTTGCCCGAAAACTTGTATAAGCTCTTAAAAGATTATTTAACGAATCGCGAGTTTTTATTAAAAGAAGGCGACTTTTTAAGCTCGCCACAGCTCATTGAAGCCGGAGTTCCCCAAGGTAGTATTTTGGGACCAATTTTATATTTACTGTACACATCGGATATGCCAATTAGCACCCTAGTCCACACATCAACTTTTGCAGATGACACAGCTTTTTTAAGTATTCATGAAAGTGCCCAAGAAGCATCACAACTTTTACAAGACCACATACTCAATTTGGAAAAATGGCTAGAAAAATGGAGAGTAAAAGTGAATGAACAAAAATGCACTCACATAACTTTCACACTGCGCAGGGACTCATGCCCTCCTATTCGCATAAATAACCAAATGATACCACAGCTTTCTGACGTTAAATACCTGGGTATACATCTTGACCGTCGCCTTACTTGGAAAAGCCACATTGCCTTCAAGTTAACACAATTGAAACTAAAAGCAGTACAACTAAATTGGCTTATTGGCAGAAACTCCACCCTGAGCTTAGATTGTAAACTTCTACTGTACAAGTCGGTCCTCAAACCAATTTGGTGTTATGGGATTCAGTTATGGGGCACTGCCTCAGCTAGCAATGTAGAAAAAATTCAAAGGCGCCAAAATAAGATTTTACGTATTATTACATCTGCTCCCTGGTATATTAAAAATTCGAACATCCACAAAGACCTAAACATGCCATCAGTTAAATCAGAAATAGCGGAACATGCAGTCACATACCTAAAGAGGCTTGAATCTCATCCAAACCCTTTGGCGCGTAACATGCTGAATGAACCTGGTTACATTCGACTAAAAAGAAGAGATACTGCTTTTCTTGGCCGTACATTAGAGGGATGACTCGCAAATGATTTCGAAATCCGTGAAACAAACATTATTTTTGTCTAGCACTGGCTGGACTTAAAAAGAATATTTTATTTTAGACTTAAGATACGAGTAATTATTGTTAGTTCAAAAATTATTGAAGATACAATAAATAAATTATGAAAAAAAAAAAAAAAAAAATTTTAAAAAAAAATTTCGACGTTTATAGTTATTTTCTGAATTTAGAACTGAAACATTATCAAAATTGGGATAGTGATTTAAACTAGTGCAATGAGAAGATAAAGCTGTTTTTTGGGAAATAATATTCCTATATTTTTGGTCTAATTTATGTCCTGCTATTCTAGTTTTAAGTTTATTTTTCGTTGTGCCTACATATACTTTATTACAATTTTCATTTTCATTTCCGTTACAAGGTATTTTATATACTATATTTGACAATTCTAATTTTTGGATTCTATATTGAAAAAAATATAAAAAAATTTTTTAAAGACCTAAAGCTTAAAATAAAATAGTTAATTTAATATTAACAAAAAGGTCAAATAAACTATATAATATAAGCCTATATATTGCAAAATAAGCATAATGTCTGGATTAGTCTACGACTGAAAATTGGCGCAACAATTACTGAAACCATTAAACAATTTAAGTACTGAAAACATGGCGTTGAACAATTAAAAATTATTTGAACTGTTTAGAAAGTCAACCACACCAAAGTTTTTCACGGAAGCTGCTTTAGAAGAACTTGATAGCTTATACGGAAATATTGAGAGAAGCAAAATTATAAAAAATAATTTTTATCTGATGTATGCAAATATTAAGCAAAGCAAAATGGGTGAAATCTAATCTAACCATTCAGAACTTCAACTTCAAATACGAGGACTGGCTTAATGAAGACACCATCCTCGCTATATTGGCAGTAGATAAACCCACCACATCAACCAGAGGAGCAAAAGGAAAGCCAAAAAAAATATTGAGGAGTGTTCAATTTTCACAAGAAAGAGGAAACTTGCCGATGCCACCAATGACTTGACCACGAAGCATTTATCGGACGCGCTAGCTATTAAATATACAAAGGATAGTGAAAGAGTTACGTCTCAGATAACCAAATCTATTGCTGATGCAAGCCCACTGCGACTAAAAAGGATTAAGGAAAGCATTCCCACGCCCACAAACGCACACATTAAAAAGAATGGTTCCGAAGAAGCCTTGGCCTTGTTTATGAACTTAGAACTTTCCAAAGAGAAATATGAGAAACTACGGGCATCTTTAACGCGACACGGCGCTGACGTTTTACCCGGATACAAGCATATTACGCAAGCCAAAATAAATTCACGACCACTGCATACTGAGTTTACGGAAGTCTCTGCAAAAGCCAATCTGCAGGATCTCATGGGCCATACAGTAAAACGGTTGTTGGAGAGTCTTCCTGAAAATGAGGTGAAAATTCTTCCTGAGAAGTTGACATTGATCAGCAAATGGGGCTGCGATGGACAAAGCGTCTATAAGCAAAGGATATCTTCCGATGACGCTACAATATCGGACGGATATATGTTTATGGCATCTGTTGTTCCTTTGCGGCTAAAATCTGATGTTTCCCTACACTGGAGAAATCCACGTCCGTCATCAGTGCATTATTGCCGACTAATAATGTTTCAGTTTGCAAGGGAATCGGCAGAACTCATAAGAACCACGGTGAAGGACATTGAAGAACAAATAAGCAAGATTAAGCCTACAAAGCTGCAAATTGGAGAAGGAAAATATATTGAATGCAATTACGAGTTCCACCTGACCATGGTTGACGGAAAAGTCGTAAACGAACTGACAGGAACAAAACCAACAATGTCATGCCCGATTTGCAAAAAGAGTCAGAAGAACTTTGGTAATTTAAACGATTCTACAAATGAGGAGAATTACGAATATGGAATGTCACCATTGCACGCAAGGATTAGGTGTATGGAGTTCTTGCTAAAACTGGCGTATACCCTACCACATGAGGAGGAAAACTTCGATGAAAATACATCAATAAAGGATAAGGAAAAGATCAGAAAGAAGCAAATACAGGATGCTTTTTTTAAACAAGTTGGACTAAAAGTAGACTGTCCCAAGCACGGATATGGTAACTCAAACGATGGAAACACTTCTAGGAGATTTTTTGAAAATGATGAGGCAGTAACTAGAATCACTGGAATTGACAATCAAATCGTGCAAAGAAAGTGTCAATTCTACAAAATATGGAGAATATGCGTCGAAAAGTGCATCTCTTTTAGCAGAAATGTATCCACAGAAGAAGTTGACCCCGACCGTCCATAAAATATTGGCGCATGGCAAAGATATAATTGAGTACCAGTCTTTGCCAATTGGAGAGCTTTCTGAAGAAGCACAGGATTCTCTTAACAAATTTTATAAAAAATATAGATTGCAGAACACATTCAAAGCATCAAGGGTAAGGCAAAATGAGGACCTCTTCAACATGTTGGCAGCATCTTCCGATCCACTTATTTCTTCCCTGTGGCATGTGAAGTCACGAATAGAGTTAGAAAATAATTATAGTTTAGAAATGGTTAGTCTTTTAGATATACCTTCTCTTAGGATTTGTGATGAATATTTTACAGAAAATTAAAAAAATTAATTTAAAAAAAAATTATTTTTTTTTAATTTGTTGGGTAATAATTTAAAACATAAAACCCTAAAGAAAAAAAAATAAAAACAATTTAAAAATGTAAAAATAATTTTTTTTAGTTACCATAAAATTAATTTTTCCACTAATTTTAACTTTGATAACCCATAAGTAGGCCCCTACAAAGCGTAGCACCCTTTCCAAACGCTCATTTCATAGGCTGAACAGTTATCTATCATATGCTGTTTAAACTGTTTAATTATCTTATTCGGTTCAAAAGATATGATTTTTGCAACGAAAAAACTCAAATGGCGCCACTGTGCGTTAATAAAACAAGTAACAAGATGTTATTTGAGTTGCCCAGCATAGGTCGCAGAATTATTCTTTTTGTTTTTAAGGTACTTTCCCAGAGAATGGAAGGTCTCTTTGATTACTATGATTCCTAAACCAGGAAAAGACCGCACAAAAGTAGAATCATACAGACCTATATCAAACGTGTCAAAGTTATTTGAGAGAATATTAATAACTAAGGTGAATCCAATTCTTAGCGCGAAAGGATGCATTCCGAACCATCAATTCGGCTTCAGAAAACAACATAGTACGATCCAACAAACACACAGATTAGTAAATGTAATTAAAACGACCTTTGAAGAAAAAAAATACTGTTCTGCGCTCTTTATCGACGTTTCTCAAGCATTCGATAAGGTTTGGCACGAAGGCCTAATATTTAAGCTAAAGCTGAACTTGCCCGAAAACTTGTATAAGCTCTTAAAAGATTATTTAACGAATCGCAAGTTTTTATTAAAAGAAGGTGACTTTTTAAGCTCGCCACAGCTCATTGAAGCTGGAGTAAAAGGCTTATAGGTCTGTATGATTCTACTTTTGTGTGGTATTTTCCTGGTTTCATATAGTTATCAAAGAGACCTTCCACTCTGTGGGAAAGTACTCAAGACGTAAGATGGCATTAAAAACAAACAGAATAATTCTGCGACCTATACGGGGCAACTCAACTAACATATTGTTACTTGTTTTATCAACGCCAGGGGCTTTTTTGGTGTTTAAATCTGCTATTGCCCTTTCAATATCGCGAAATTCAAGTCGTAGGGGTACTACGGCACTAGTCTCTACTGATGGTAACTCAGCTATATCAGTACATACATTTGGGGTGAAAACCTTCTTCAAATGTCCAACAAACAAATTGCCTTTTTCGGTATCATTCCTTGCCCAGTCTCCACAAGAAGTTCGCAAGGGAGGCTTACGTACGACCGGTCTTTTAAGGTTCCTACATGCACGCCATAATGAATAATCTGATTGAGCAGTTGCATCGAGGTCTTCCAAGTAATTTTTCAGAGATGCTACTCTTCGAGATTCTAGCAGCTGTCTTAGTCGTTTCGTGCAATCTTTAAGTCTAGATTTGAGTTGAGGAGTTCTGTGTGCTTGCCACTCTCTTCTAATTTTTCTTTTTTCAGCCAAGAGCCGCTCGACATCTACAAAGTAAATTTGATTGTATCTAGCTGGTTGTCTGGTTTCTGACGCATGTTGGGCAGCTGATTTAAGGTTTTGATCAAAATAAATTAGACTCTGGTCCACATCTTCTGGTGTTCTTAGCGGTATGTTTTCCGAACAATGAGTACTGAGATACTTTCTATATTTCAACCAATTAATGCTTGTGCAAGTTGTTGGCGACACGATATTTTGCTGATTCCATATATAGACAATAGTGGGTGAATGATCTGAGGATAATTCGAGTGACGCTTCAACCTTAATCATTTCTCTCGAAATACCTTTAGTCACGCCAAAATCAATAAAATCAGGTATTTTTTGTCGATCAGTAGGCCAATAGGTGGGTTGTCCACTTGATATCACATTCAGACGCATTTTGGAAATTGTATCAAACAAAATACGACCTTTTGGAGTTATTAGGCGTGATCCCCAAAACGTATGTTTAGCGTTGTAGTCGCCTGATGCTATGAAACAGGGACCTAGTGATTTGAAAAAGTTGATATATTGACTCTCTGATATTTGAAATCTAGGAGGTGAATAAATCGAAGAAATAACAAAGTTTTGATGATATTCTTCAATACAGATGTTTGTTGCTTGAAGGTAGTCCTCACAAAAATCACACAGTAATTGATGTTTAATTCGAGCCCTTATTAGTATTGCTGAACCACCACATGCTCTGCCACGGGGGTCTTTAGTGTCATATAATATATAGCCATTGATTTTAAAAAAGCTATTTGTTGTCAAATGAGTCTCTGAAACCATCATGACATCAATTTGTTGGTTCTTCAAGAAGTACTCGAGTTCATTTTTGTGTTGGCGTAAGCCGTTTGCGTTCCAGAAACATATTTTTAAACAGTTCATGGTTTGTTAAGTACCGCCTGCAACATCATAGATTGCATGCGAACCATTTCTTGCATCATGCTGCTCATAGAGCTCATAAAACTGTTTAACGACTGCACTAATGTCTCGATACTTGCTTCGAGACGATTGTAGTTACCAGATGGAGTTTGTTCTTTAGCTTCTGGATGCATATTTGGGGTAGAATTGTTTGTAGGTGTCGCTTTGTGTGCTAAAACATGATTGGATTTTAATATATCCGCGTATGAAACATGTTTGGTTGTGGGTTGAGCTAACTGAGGGTAATGAGCAGTTGCTTGGTATTGTGGCAGCCTAGCAGGAGTATTTAATTTCTGAGTTGACTTCCTTACCTCAGAAAAAACTGGACAGCCTCTGTACTTAGCAGTGTGATTTCCACCGCAATTGCTACATTTTTTAACCTTGGAGTGGGATGCGTTTCGTTCTTCTTTAATCTAATATCCCCAGGTTCCAGTTCAACGCGAAATAAAGGTTGAGGGACACGCTCTCGATTTCTGAGATTATCAACGCTTTTGACTTTAAATCCTGCTTTTTGGAGGCCAGCTTTTATTTCCACTGGATTAACATATGAGTCTACACCTTTGATGACTACCTGTAGGCCTTTGCTACTCTTCAGCTGATAGGTATAAAAGTTCTTATTGCAGCTTTCAAACTCCTTTACTGCTTTACGATAACTACTTTCGTCTATAAAATGAATTTTTGTTTCATCAATGTTACCACGCTTGATTGGAATTACATAGAATGAATTTTCCCCGATAACTGAAATTAACTTATTTATTAATTCATTCGAAGTTTTTCCCTTAAAAAAATTGGCGGTGGTTTAAACGACTTGGGTGCCGTTTTTTGTTCACTTGTTTCGTTATCTAGAGTAGCAAAACGATTTTGGGAACTTATTCCGTTAGCCTGCTTATCTTTAAGTACTTTGGACATTGGTGCAATCTGGGAAGATTTAGGGCTTCGACCTCTTTTCAACACAGTTATATATCTGTTCATTCCCACTTGAGTCTTAGGTTTTTCTGCACTATCCATATTACTGTTGGTAACACTGTGTTCAGAAGGCGACTTGTTTGTAGTTATATTATTGTCATCGGTTAGCAAAAGCGACGAACAAGATTGGGCACGTATAACTTGCGTAGAATTTACACACAAATTATTTTCAGTTTTTTTGTCTTTATTTAATACAATATTGTCTACATTTTGTTTGCTTAAATTAAAGAGGCTCATTAGCCCTTATTGTTTTTGTTTTATTTTTAAAGTAGCAATTCAATATGCCGTTGTAAAAAATAAAGAGAAAGAAAGAAAAAAAAATTACAGACAACTTTGTTGTTGTATTAAAACAAGTTTGTTTTTTTGTTATTGTTTGAAATTATTCACACAATGTATGTTTTGTTTTTTGTTAATGCGAGCTAAAAAAGATCGCGTCCGCACTTATCAAAGCTGAACTTTCCTGACAACTTTTATAAGCTCTTAAAAAACTATTTAACGAATCGGAAGTTATTGCTAAAAGAAGGTGATTTTTTAAGCTCTCCACAGCTCATGACAGCCGGAGTTCCCCAAGGTAGTATTTTGGGACCAATTTTATATTTACTGTACACAATATGCCAATGAATGACACAGCTTTTTTAAGTATTCATGAAATGGACCAACAAGGCCACATACTCAATTTGGAAAAATGGTTGAAAAAATGGAGAATAAAGGTGAATAAACAAAAATGAATTCATATAACTTTCACACTGCGTAGGGATTCATGCTCTCCTATTCATATAAATAACCAAATAATATCGCAGCTTTCAGCCGTTAAATACCTGAGTATACATCTTGACCGTCGCCTTACCTGGAAAAGTGAGATAGATTTCAAGGTGACACAAATGAAATTAAAAGCAGTACAACTAAATTGCCTTATTGGCAGAAACTCCACCATGAGCTTAGATTGTAAAATTATTCTATATAAATCGATCTTCAAACCAATTCAGTGTTATAGCAATCAATTATTGGGCACTGCCTCAGCTAGCAATGTAGAAAAAAATCAAAGGCGCTAAAATAAGATACTAAACATGCCATCAGTTAAAGCAAAAATAGCGAAACACGCAGTAACGTATCTAAAGAAGCTTGAATCTCATCCAAACCCTTTTGCGCGTAACATACTAAGTGAACCTGGTAACATTCGACCGTCCTTCTTGGCCGTACCGCATATGATTGCAAAAATCGTGATGCAAACATTATTTTTCTCTAGCACTGCACAGTGGGACAGAATCAAAATATTTTGGAAATAAAAAACTAGACCGATTGAAACAAAATTTGACATGAGAAGTATCTCATCACCTCCACGGGTGACGCAATGTGTTCTCAAACTTGGGAACCTCGCACCTGAAAATTCTTTTGCAGCTTGCCATTTCCTCAGTTTTATTCTGATTTTTTAAAATTATACATGGTCTTAAGAGTCTTGTCAATACCTACAAAATGGCGTCTAAATTCGCAAATAATGATTTACAGAGTTATAAGCATTTTAAGAAATAAAATTTTTACCATTTTTTAATATTTTTTACATTTTTACCAATTTTTTAATATTTAATCCTTAATATTTTTGATAAATTTGAAGATTTTATCTTTAGTGAGTTAAAAACTAGACGATTTTCAATTTAAAGGATCCAAAACTATGGCATTTTTGTGCCCAAAAACGACATTAACGTTAAAATCGGAATTCGCAGATGCAAAAAAAGGTAGTCAACGAAGAAATTCTATCTTTTGGAATCTCCCCCCTTCATGCTAGAATAAGATTTTTGGAGCATTTTCTTCATATTGCATACGATTTGAAATACAGAAGTAAAACAGAAAATTTAATAAAAACAACAAAAAAACGACGAATTAAAAGCTCTAAGAGCTTCTGAGAAAAGTAAAATCCAAGAAGCCTAAGAAGCAAGAAACAGCGATCTCAAGCAAATTCAATTATTCAGTTCTAGAAAATGTTCTAGGCGGGCACAAAATGAAGTCTTATTCTGTAGCCTATTGTTATCTTCCAATCTTGTACGTTGGATTAGTTATGAGGCTTCTTCACCTCACAGAATTAAAGGATTTACTTTATCTTTTGGACATGCATCATGATATGACAGATTATTTTATTGAAAATAAATAACACTTTTAAGAAAACAAAAAATACTTTTAAGGAATTTTCATAAATAAAAAATAACCGAAAAAACCAATTTTTATCGGATGTTTTAAATGACGTTTGTTAATTTTAGAACTGTCTCCAGTTTACATTTTTTCCAGATATAATTGTTTTTTTGGGATTTTTTACACGCGCGTAGAAATGTGTATCTTCCGTAACATAAATTTATAAAAGTGACACATAGTTTTGAACGTAAAAAATTATTGAGGTGAATCTTTTTTTGTTTGATAGGAAATTGCATCATATTTTAAAATTTGTTGCTGTATCTGAAAATTTCGAAAAATTATGGTAAAAGTGGTCAAATTTTAGATATGCAATAAAGTTTTTAAAATCAATCAAATCAAATAAAATTTTCTGTACATGTGTTGTTAATCAAGTTAAATAAAATGGCAAAAAATCTGCAATATTAAGAGAAAGGAAATTCCAAATTCCCAAAATAAGGACCAAAAATCCCAAAATTAAGATTCTTTAATCTTTTGCCCATAAAGTCTGCATACGGACTAGGGATCCTAAATTACTTTCATATATATCATATATAACAGCAGTCTTTTTTTCGATCCCAACTTTGGCATTTTAGAATATATAGGCTAAAGTCAAAATTTCAATGTAAAATAGTTCATATTTACTAAAAAAGGATGATATAGTAAATATTAAATTTTTATATGTTCCTTAAGAAAATTTTTTTTTATAAAAAAACGTTAATGACCTTTTTTGGGCTACAGTACACAAAAATGTAATAATTTTGTTTTTTTTTTAATTAAAAATCGTCTAGTTTTAACTCAGTAAAGATAAAATCTTCAAATTTATCAGAAACATTTAGAATTTTGCTCGCTAACTTCGATAAAAAAAATTGGTAAGAATGTACCCAATATTTTGAAAAAACTGGACCAGTGTAGCGAAAAATAAAAAATGTTATTTCTTAAAATGTTATAACTCAACCATTTTAAATTATTATTTACAAGTTTAGATACCATTTTGTAGGTATTAACAAGACCTCTAAGACCATGTTTAGTTCGAGGTTCCCAACTTTGAGGCCACATAGCGCCACCCCTGGAGGGTGTATGGCTCATGTCAAATTTTGGATCAATCGGCCTAGCCATTTATTGAAAAGTATATTTATTTATTTATTTTAGACTTAAGATATGAGTAATTATTGTTACTTCAAAAATATTGAAGATACAAAAAATAAATTATGCAAAAAAAAGTATTTTTAGTTATTCATTTTATTACATGGTAGTTGTTTTTGCGAAAACAGAAGTTGTAAGAATACGTATTTTGCGTACAGTAAGATTGTAAAAATTATAATAAAAAATTAATTCATACTTGAATTTAAAACTCCTTCTTCCCCACTGCCGCTTTCCGACATTATAGTTATACTATTTCTTAAATTGTTGCCTTAAGTTTAAGAAATGTCTTCAAATAAACAGATTGTGTATTTTTTTAAACTATATTTAACACATCTTTGTTAAATTGTATAGTCGTATGTTCATCTTATGTTTTATACTTCTGGCTATCCCAAGGCTTTTAATACTTTCGCTCAGGCTGTGAACTATAAGCAGACTTTGGTATATTGGTTAAATACTGCTTTCAGTTTCAGATGTTTTTTGTTCCTCCTGTAATGAAAAAAAATATATTTTTTTTAATTAAACAAATAGCAGACCTATTCAACTCTTTAGTAGGTGTGTATAAAAGTTATTTTTGCGATTTCAAATTCGATTACTATTTCAGAAATTTTTTTATCAATTGTTTGTATTTTTGTTTTAACAAAAATAAATTTTCGCCAATAATTGAAATCAAAGTTTTTATTAAGTCTTTTCTATTTTGTTTTCTATTTTTGTTTTATGTTTATTGCAGGCTTAAAAGAACCAGCTCCTTTCTTTTCATCGAATAAACATCTACTACTTGTATCAAACATGTCAAAACTGTTTGAGAAGATACTAATAACTAAGCTGAACACAATCCTAAGAATACATCCTGTATTCTGAACTATCAATGCAGGTTTGTAAAAAACATAGTACAATCGAACAAACACCCATATTGGTAAGTTTAGTTAAAATGCCTTTGAAAAAAGAAAATACTGCTTTCCGCTTATTATCGGCGTGACATGAGTTACATTTTAGTTGCCTATAATGTTTACAAGATAAGGCCAAATTCGTTAAAATCGCAGCTTTTAGGGGACACCTTTTATTTTTTAGTGATTGTTATAGTTGCCGTAGTAATACACCTTCTGTCAAAATTTCAAGAGTCTACATATTATAGTTCAATATTAAGACGATATAGATGCAAATCACGCCACTGCACAGTGGGGCAGAATCAAAATATTTTGGAAATAATCTATTAGTTTATAAACGGCTTGGTCGATTGATTCAAAATGATTCATTTTGAATTATTATTTCCAAATTTAGATACCATTTTGTAGATATTGACAAGACCCTTAAGACCATATATAATTTTAAAAAATCAGAATAAAACTGAAGAAATGGCAAGCTGTAAAAGAATTTCCAGGTGCGAGGTTCCCAACTTTGAGATCACATAGCGCTACCCCTGGAGGGTATATGGTACCCACCTTTAAAACTTAAGTTCAGATACTCCTCTGCTATGCTCATGTCAAATTTTGAATCAATCCGCCGAGCCGTTTATAAATTACTAGGTTATTTCCAAATTTTTTGATTCTGCCCCATTGTGCACTGGCGGAACGCCCTTTAATTTTTAATATTTGTTATAGTTGTCATGGTAATACACTCTCAATTTTAAGAGTCTACCTATTATAGTTCGAAAATAAGGGCATATGAACTAATGAGCTGAAACGAACTAAGAAGCTGACTGAACTAGTGGGCTGAATAAACTAAGTAGCTGATATGAGCTCAGTGTGGTGATCAGTGTGGTGATCAGCTCACTAAGGTCAGTTGAAAGATTAGTTCAACTGAACTAGGTCGCTCAAGAACTACACAACTCTAATATATGTATGTACGTTTTTAATTGCAATTTTAAACTTACCACATTTAAATCAACTAAATTTTCTGCCAACACAAAATACTGAAACTTCATTGGCAAGGATTACAGATACTGCGCAATTATCCCGAGTCTAAAATCATGAGTGGCCCTGGAAATAAAAGTAATTAAAGATTCAATATATTTTTTAAAGAAAAATCAATTTTGAAATATAATAGATTTTTTTTTTTTCATTTATTATTTATTTATGATTAAAGGAAAGGCTTCAGCACTATAAGATTATATAGGCCACTTTACAAAAAATTTTTTTTAAATCTAATTAAATTGTAAATAAACATATATATACTAGGTTTAAGTGATTTAACCCAATATCTATTTAAAATTGTTTTATGTTTTCAAATTCATGTTCTTTTGAAAGCATTTCAATGCCTTTCATTAAAAATATGATAAACATTTGCCACATTCACAAATTGTAGGTTGAATATTCTTAATTAAATGTTCTTGATTTTAACAAAATCTGATTTTGCTAATATAGTTTTCTTAAATTTAAATTCTATCCCTCATATTTATAAAAAATAAAATATATTTAAAATCTATTTTAGAACAAATTTTTCAAACAAAAGTTGTTCTAAAATTCAATTCAAATAAGTTTTATCTTTTATAAATATGGAGGTATATCTTTCTGAATATTGAAAAGTAGTAGTGTTATTACCTTGCCATGAATCATTCCGGATATCAAATATATATATCGGAATCTCTCGTT
The DNA here is from genome assembly GCA_949628195.1 of Phasia obesa. Taxonomy (NCBI): domain Eukaryota; kingdom Metazoa; phylum Arthropoda; class Insecta; order Diptera; family Tachinidae; genus Phasia; species Phasia obesa. The sequence goes on from OX451220.1 coordinate 4,509,576, forward strand.
TATTATCTGAATACTGATATTTAAATTCTATTGATATATTCTGTCTTAAAGAATCCTTCGCTAAGATATTAGCTTTCTCATTTCCTAAAGTGGCTCGGGATCCACAAAAAACATACCTTTCCATATGCAAGATTCGTAATAGAATCTTTTATCTGATTTATTATTGTTGCTACTAAAAGCATCCCGTATTCTATTCTGCTTCTGCTATCTGCTGTAATGAGAGATTTCTCGATAGTACAATTTAGATTTTCAATACAAGTTGCAAATAAAACGCTAGTGTATATTGAGGAATAATTTGCAATTCGTTGTTTAATTAAAAAATTATTACTAAAAACCGCAAACCCTGCTTCTTCGTTTATGTCAAAACCATTAGTGTGTGTGTTTCGAATATGAGGTGTTAATTAATTTCAAAAATTTCTGCTGTATCTCTACAGAAGTCATATGTATCACGTTTGTTACGTATTGCAAGAGAAAAATCTATTTTAACTTCTGACATACACCACGGTGGAATACACGATAATTTTCTATTTCTCAATGATATCGATATCCAATAGATATTTTGAGGTGATTGAGAAAGGCGTATTCCAGTATTAAGAATGGGATCTAACATTTTTAAATTTATTTTGTTATCCGATTGGTATACAACTGACCTAAAATCTAAAGTCGGAAGTACTACGGAATGTAAAATTATCAGAAGAGTTTTTGGATCAGATCCAAATTGAAAACATCTTAACATTTTGATAATATTAAATTTTAAGTTAGCTTTAGCTTTGATTATTTGAATATGAGATTTAAAAGAAAGTAAATAAGTAATTGGAAAATGGTAAAATGGTAAAATAAAAGCTAACTGCTAAATGGAAAATTAGCGGCTAAACTAAAAAAAATAATGCTAAATTTAGCTGCAATAATCACACACTGATAGTAGTAGATAAGATAAATGGTTAGTGTGATAGTAAAGCTTCGCTTATGGCAACACTGCAATTGCACGTTGTGATTATTTTCTCCGGTGAATTAGTGCTATGTGGTAATACCGGCGAAGGCGTGTTTAGTTCCGCCTTAAACTACTATGCTGCATATCAGTTTATGTATTTTTTTACTTTATAAAAGATAAAGTATGCATCCGGTTAGTTCAACTGCGTACTTTCACTGCTTTTTCTCCACTTTCTCTTGGAAATAAGATATTTTGCGGGAAAAAAGTAAGTATCTTAAGTATCTCCAAAATAAAATTTTGTTAAAATCCAACCAATATTTTTTACGTGATGCGAGCGAAAAAAAATCAAACAGACAGACGGAAATGAGTTACAATTTTATTATATGTATAGATGTATAGATATAGATTGCTGAGACTTTTTTTTCCGAAAAATAATTTCTTAAATACTAATTTCTTCCATACACAATCATTATATCTTTATAATAATCTAAAAAGAAGTACCCTGACACGTTCCTATAGTTGTTTTTAATTCAGTCAATGTAAACTTATTGTTATAGAATTCATTACTATTAATCAAGTTAACGGAAAGATTTATAATTCGTGCATAAACCATAAAATTTGTTGTAAAATTTGAAGATGATGAATTCTGTACAAAATTCGGTTGCATCGGTTGCAAGGATTCCATTATTTTCAATTGCGGAGATCTGATGGTGACTCGATATGCCATTTAATGATTTAATTTTACTATAAACTTCAGCGGATGTTGTTCGCAAATTTGTTGATTCACAAAATTCTTTCCACGATTTTTTTTAATTTCTCTAATTACCTTACGAGTCTGAAATTTAGCTCTTAAATATTTTGCTTTTCAGAGGTACAGTTACGTTTAAATTGTTTGAGCATTTTTCTTCTCAATTTAATTAAAGACTTTATATCTCAAGTGCCTTCCTTTCTTTCGCAAGTTTAGTTTGTTAACTGTTCTGTAAAGTTACAATAAAATTTTTCCCATTGTGCTTTTTTCATAATCCAACTAGGTCTCTGTTCAATATTTAGTGAGCAACTATTCAAGTTTATAATATTACATTACATTATATGTTACAATATATAACCCAATATCATTAGTTGTAAGTAATCTGGTTTAAGGATCCCTGCTTTTAATTCTTCTAATTTCTAATGTGTTTTGATTTTGTTCACAAATTTCGCTTAAAAGCTCTTCATCAGATAGGCCTAGTAATTCGTTGAAATAAAAAATTCCTTTTTATTTGTTAAGTGAATTGTATTCCTCCACTTTCACAAATATATCTAAAGATAAACTTATCATTTTAATTATCCTATTAGCTTGCTTTCCATTAAAATAAGTAGTGGTCCAGATCTCAGTTTTTTGCAATTTTTAACAACTGCAACCGAGTGTAGAGCGCGTTGAATAAGGAAAGTAGATACGCTTGTCAGACCACTATCCGCTTGCACACCAGCTCTACTCATTATCAAAAAAATATACATTTAAATCCAGCCAGTGCTACACAAAAATAATGTTTGTTGCACGGTTGTTGCAATCATTTGCACTTGTACAGTAGAAGTTTACAATCTACGGTCAGGGTAGAGTTTTCTGCCAATTAGCCAATTTAATTGTACTGCTTTTAATTCCATTTGTATTAACTTGAAATCTGTGTGACTTTTCCAAGTAAGACGCCGATCATGATGGCGTTCCAAAATTCTACCTTGGGGAACTCCGGCTTCAATGAGATGCGGCAAACTTAAAAATTCTTCTTCTTTTAGTAAAAACTTTCGATCCGATAAATAATTTTTTTTAAAAATTATAGAAGTTTAACTTATATACTAGGCCTTCGAATGCTTGAGAAACGTCGATAAAAAGCGCAGAACAGTATTTTCTTTTTTCAAAAGTCTTTTTAATTACATTTTTATCGTACTGTTGTTTTCTAAAGCCAAATTGATTGTTCGGAATACATTCTTTTGCGCTAAGAATTGGATTCAGCTTAGTTATTAATATTGTTACGAAAGAAGAATTTATTCACTATAAGCTTTGAACAACAATACTCTCGAACAACAACAACATTAATGGTTTATTTTCTTACAATGATGGAAGAAAGAAACGCCTCATACAAACATTTGCATTTACGCATATACACACACAGATTAAATAAACACTCTTCTGTTAAATACACAGCCACATACATAAATACAAGCATAAACAAATAAACAGCCACACATACAGGTATAAAGAAATAAATAGCCACACATACAAGTATAAAGAAATAAATAGCCACACATACAGGTATAAACAACCACACAAATAGAAAACAAGAGCAATAACAATCGAACCTGCCAGACCTGTGTGGAATAGAACATTCTGGTGCTTTTAAATCACCTATATATGTGAATCGTGCTGGCGAGTAGTATGGCAGTATTAATTTAAAAGTCAAAGAGTTAAGTTGTCGAATTTTAAGAGTGTTTAATAATTTGCTGTATTTTTTTGAACAGTGGTGTTAAATAAATAAAGTGACTTACAGTAAAAGTAATAACAGTGTGTATTTATTTTGCAATTAAAAGAACGCAACGTAAAGTAAAAACGTAACAATTGGTGACAGAAGTGAAATTGTAAAATAAAATAACTTAAAAAATAAAATAATAAATAAAAATGAAATTTGAAGAACTTAAAGTGGAGCAGCTGAAAAAGGAGTTGAGTAAGCTGGATTTGCCAACAGCAGGTAATAAAACAGACGTGGCATCGACATTGGTACATATGAGTTCGAAGAAAAAGAGGAGATTGAGGTATGTACCCGTGCAACAACAAGCAGCATTGACTTTAATATAATGTTTGCTGCTATGATGGAGAAAATTTCAGAAGTTAAAGAAGCTTCTAAAAGAAGTGAAGAAGCTTCTAGAGCAAACAGCGAAAAACTGTTAGCTGAAGTACAAGAAGCTTCTAGAGCAAACAGCGAAAAACTGTTAGCTGAAGTACAAGATGTTTCTAGAGCAAACAGCGAGAAACTACTGGAAACAGTAAATGAGAAACTGGAGGAAAATCAACAACTTCTAGCTGAGATTCAAGAAGTTTCTAGAGCGCATAATGAGAAACTTTTGGGACAAGTCAACGAAAACCTTCTACAAATTTCTGAAACCATTAATAAGCGAGTAGACTATGTAGAAGTCAAGTTCGACGAAAAAATATCTGCCGTAGAAGCGCAACTGTCCGGTTTAAACAGAAAAGTGAATCTTCTAGAAACTAGTGGCGTCGAAGTACAGGTAAAGGATGTCGATGTAAAGCTGCAGGAGCTTGAAAACAAAATTATGAGCCTGGAAAAAAGAGAAGGTCCAGTACGAGTAGTGACTGAAAACACAAATAGGATAAAAGCTCCCAGTTTCGACGGCAACATACCCCTCAACGTCTCAAATTTCAGTTTGAGACAGTGGCCAATAAAAATCTATGGAGCAATGAAGAGAAAGCGATTGAACTGTTTCTGGCACTTAAAGGATCTGCAGCAGAAGTCCTCGAAAGCCTACCAACTAGCTGCAGAAATAATTATGAGGACATAATGGTGGCGTTACAGCGCAAATATGGCGGCGATGATAAAAAGGAGCTATATAGAATGGAGCTACGTGGCAGGCTGCAGAGAGCGAATGAGACGCTTCAGGATTTCGCCATGGAGATAGAGCGCTTGGTGCAGCTAATATACCCTGGGGAAAACCATCCACTTCTAGAACAGTTCAAAGTGGAGGCTTTTGTTAATGCTAATCTCGACCCAGATATTAAGCACGCAGTCTGCGCTAAGCAAAACACATCCTTTGCTGAAACCATTGCTTACGCTCTGGCTCAAGAAACAGAAAAAGTCATTTCGAGGCCGCAGTCATACAAAGTGCGAAAAGTTGAAGTTGCTGCTGAAGATGAAAAAACAACAATGGACGACATAAAGCAAGTACTTGAGTCGGTAAAGAAAGTCTTAGATGAAAGACAAGGTAAGACAAACGCTAAGTGCTTTAATTGCGGCAAAGTCGGCCATTTTCAACGAAACTGTAAGGCAGCAAGAAAACGAGCCAGATCTGTTTCGCCGCCAAGAAACAATAAACGTGCGACTCATGGAACATCTCGAGAGTCGTTTAACTAAAGAGAGCTAGCACTACGGGGCATGAGCTAGCTCCCACAACCGAGGGCCCCACAATCTCCATATCTGTGATGCAGCAGCAAAACAGCAATCTTACTGCAAGCGGGTATATCAACGGAGGAAAGCGTATTCTGACAATAGACACAGGAGCGTCACAGTCTATAATAAGACCTGATTTAGTAAAGGGAAAAGTGCATCAATTGAACAATGTCAGTCTGCGCACCGCTACCGGAGAATTTGCTACTGTCTATGGTAAGGCCAAAGTCAGATTACCTATAGCCAACATGAGTGTGGACCACGTGTTCATTGTTGCTGATATCGTCGAAGTTATTATGGGCGCAGATTTTATGATCATGCATGGAGTCGATCTGCGCATGGGGCAACAAATAATGATCTGGCGAAACGTCGAAATACCCCTTGATATTGGATATGTGAGTAAATCTGCAGTAAGGAAACTGGTTGCTGTAGCATCCCAGAAATTACCACCTAAGACAGAAACTGTGATATGGGCACGTATGGAGGAAGATTGTGAGGACAACCGGTTGTGGGTGGTAGAACCAACAGGAATTAAGAGTGAGACAATTACAGCAAAAGCCCTCGTGAAAACCTGTAAGAATGGATAAATTCCTGTGGGAGTGTTAAATCTATCCAGCAGTGAAAAAGTAATTGGTAAAAACTCTCACATAGCTCAATGTACACCAGCAGAGGCCATAATTAATTGCGAGAGAGACTCGGAGCCTGAAAAACTGTCAACTAAAGAGCGCGAAACACTATCAGAACACGTGGGGAAATGGGTAGCAGAGCTGAAGCCCCCTGACAGAAACAAAGCCAAGCAGCTGCTACGAAAGTACGCCTCTCTCTTCGCCCTAAAAGATAAAAGCCAAGGTAGAACGGCAATAGTGAAGCATGAAATAAATACTGGCGAAGCGAGGCCCATAAAACAAGCCCCCAGGAGCATTCCCCGAGCCAAGCGGAGCGAAGTAAAGCAGCTAGTCAACGAAATGGAGCGAGACGGAATTATCGAACCATCTTCGAGTCCTTGGAGCTCGCGGGTAGTTTTGGTAAAGAAGAAAGATGGCAGCACTAGATTCTGTGTTGACTACAGAAAGCTCAACGATGTTACCAAAAAGGACAGTTATCCGCTACCAAGAATCGATGACACCTTGGACACGCTAGCAGGAACCAAGTGGTTTTCTACGCTAGATTTACAGAGCGGTTACTGGCAAGTCGAGATAGCTGACAAAGATAAAGAAAAAACTGCTTTTAGTGCTCTCGATGGTTTATGGCAGTTTAATGTTATGCCATTTGGTCTCTGCAACGCTCCAGCCACCTTCGAGCGTTTAATGGAACGAGTGTTAAAGGGACTCAATTGGAAGCCATGCCTGGTGTATCTGGATGACATAATTGTCATGGGAAACACCTTCGATGAACACCTAAGGAATATGGAAGAAGTCTTCAGGCGTATATCAGCGGCTGGACTGAAGCTCAGTGTTAAAAAATGTGCATTGTTTCAGAAGGAAGTCAAATACTAAGGGCATCGTGTAACAGCAGAGGGCATATCAACCGATGAAGATAAAATACGGGCAGTAAAGGACTGGCCTCGTCCTCAAAATCTTCACGACTTACGAAGTTTCTTGGGACTCTGCACATACTACAGACGATTTGTGCCAAATTTTGCTAGTGTTGCTGCGAGCCTACATGAGCTAACCAAAAAGTCGCGACCTTACCAGTGGAGTGAAGCAGCTGAGGAAGCATTCCAGAAGCTCAAGGAATTGTTGTGTGTGGCACCTATCCTGGCATATCCAGTAGCTGGGCAAAAATTCATGCTAGACACTGATGCGAGCGGATATGGAATAGGAGGCGTGCTGTCGCAAGTGGTAGATGGGACAGAAAAGGTTATAGGCTACTACAGCAGAGTACTTTCGAAGCCTGAAAGAAACTATTGCGTAACGCGACGAGAGCTTCTAGCAGCATTGGAGTGCATAAAACACTACCACAAGTATTTGTATGGCCAACATTTTACGTTGAGGACAGATCATGCCGCACTCAGGTGGTTGCTGCAATTCAAGAGCCCTGAAGGACAGCTTGCACGCTGGATAGAGCGTCTTCAGAGCTATGACTTTAGTATTGAGCACAGAAAAGGATGCAAGCATAACAACGCAGACGCCCTTTCTAGGCGGCCATGTGATCTGGGGTGTAAGCATTGCACAAAGGCAGAGAGAAAAGAATTTGTTATTGATATTCGGCTTACACATATAGAATCTAGTGAAGACTGGCCGACTGCACAAAGAAACGATCCCATATTGGCAAAAGTTATAGCGGCTAAAGAGGAAGACAGAAGACCGACGCGAAGTGAGATCTCACCAGAAGATCAAAGAGGTTATGAAACAATTCCACAATGGTCCTAGTGGAGGTCACCTTGGTGTAACAAAGACGCTGGAAAAGATAAAACAACGATTCTATTTGGTTGGCTGTCAACAAGCCGTAGCCGAGTGGATAGCCAATTGCCAGGAGTGCATTGCAGCAAAGGGTGCAGTACGAAGGAGTCGGGGGCAGCTTCAGCAGTACAATTCAGGAGCTCCCTTTGAACGCATAGCGATGGACGTAGCAGGTCCCTTCCCTGCTAGTAATGCTGGAAACCGATACGTTTTAGTGGTCATGGACTATTTTAGCAAATGGCCGGAAGTATATGCCATTCCCAATCAAGAAGCCAGAACGATTGTAGACGCTTTTCTAAGCAACTGGGTGTGTCGCTATGGTGTTCCCTTAGAACTACACTCCGACCAAGGCCGAAATTTTGAATTCGCTATATTCAAAGAGATGTGCGAAGTATATGGAATAAGAAAGACCAGAACGACACCGTTACATCCGCAATCTGATGGTATAGTCGAAAGATTTAATCGAACCCTGGAGGAATACCTGAGAAAAGTGGTCAGCGCACATCAGAGGGACTGGGATGAGCATATACCCAAATTTTAGTTGGCATATAGATCAGCTGTTCACGATTCCACCTCACGAACACCAGCGAAAATAGTCTTTGGATCTGAGCTAAATTTGCCTGCAGATTTAGAGTTTGGTGTTAAGCCAACACCGGCAGAAGGAGACGGCGAAAACTCTAGTCAGGCACAAAGGGACCTGCAGGAGATTCACGAATTCGTGCGGAGTCGGATAAAATTAACCAGTGATAAAATGAAAGCCAGATATTGTCGAGCTGCCAACTCTAAGGGATTTAACGAGGGACAACTGGTTCTACTTTTTAACCCACAACGGAAGAAAGGATTATCACCCAAGCTACAAACTCATTGGGATGGACCTTATAAAGTAATAAATCGGCTAAACGACGTAGTTTGCAGAATACAGAAATTTCAGAGTCCAAGATCAAAAATGAAAGTTGTGCACTTGGAGCGGCTAGCCAACTATGGAAAAGGTACATCTGTGCCTGTTCGGGACGAACAGGTTTGAGAAGGTTACAAAAGAAGAATTTATTCATTATAAGCTCTGAACAACAATACTCTCGAACAACAAATACATTAATGGTTTATTTTCTTACAATGATGGAAGAAAGAAACGCCTCATACAAACATTCGCATTTAGGCATATACACACACATATTAAATAAACAATCTTCTGTTAAATACACAGCCACATACATAAATACAAGCATAAACAAATAAACAGCCACACATACAGGTATAAAGAAATAAATAGCCACACATACAAGTATAAAGAAATAAATAGCCACACATACAGGTATAAACAACTACACAAACAGAAAGAATAGAACATTCTGGTGCTTTTAAATCACCTATATAAGTGAATCGTGCTGGCGAGTAGTATGGCAGTATTAATTTAAAAGTCAAAGAGTTAAGTTGTCGAATTTTAAGAGTGTTTAACAGTTTGCTGTATTTTTTTGAACAGTGGTGGTAAATAAATAAAGTGACTTACAGTAAAAGTAATAACAGTGTGTATTTATTTTGCAATTAAAGGAACCCAACGTAACAATATTCTCCTAAACAGCTGTAATATGTTTCATAAAAGGCGTATAGATCTGTATGATTCTATTTTTGTATGGTCTTTTCCTGGCTTAGATCATAGTAATCAAAGAGATTTTCTATTCTGTGGGAAGTACACAGCCACATACATAAATACAAGCATAAACAAATAAACAGCCACACATACAGGTATAAAGAAATAAATAGCCACACATACAAGTATAAAGAAATAAATAGCCACACATACAGGTATAAACAACTACACAAACAGAAAGAATAGAACATTCTGGTGCTTTTAAATCACCTATATAAGTGAATCGTGCTGGCGAGTAGTATGGCAGTATTAATTTAAAAGTCAAAGAGTTAAGTTGTCGAATTTTAAGAGTGTTTAACAGTTTGCTGTATTTTTTTGAACAGTGGTGGTAAATAAATAAAGTGACTTACAGTAAAAGTAATAACAGTGTGTATTTATTTTGCAATTAAAGGAACCCAACGTAACAATATTCTCCTAAACAGCTGTAATATGTTTCATAAAAGGCGTATAGATCTGTATGATTCTATTTTTGTATGGTCTTTTCCTGGCTTAGATCATAGTAATCAAAGAGATTTTCTATTCTGTGGGAAGTAGTTAAGACGTAAGATGGTATTAAAAACAAAAAGAATAATTTTGCGAGCTATATGGGGCAACTGAAATAACATCTTGTTACTAGTTTTATCAACGCCACTGTCTTTCTTTGTATTTAAATCATTTATTGACATGGTAGTTAGGGGTACTTCGGCACTAGTCTCTACTGGTGGCAACTCAACTATATCAGAACATATATTTGGAGTGAAAACCTTTTTCAAATGTCCAAAAAATAAATTACCATTTTTCGGGATCATTCCTTGCTCAGTCTGCACAAGAAGTTTGCAAAGGAGGCTTACGTCTGATTCTAATAGCTGTCTTAGCTGTTTCGTGCAATCATTAAGTGTAGATTTGAGGAATCTGTGTGATTACCAGTCTCTTCGAATTTTTCTTTTTTCAGCCAAGAGCCGTTGGGCAGGTTATAATCAAAATCAATTAGACTCTGATCCACTTCTTCTGGTGTTCTTAGTGGTATATTTTCGGAACAATGAGTACTGAGATAATTTCTATATTTCAAGCAATTAATGCTTGTGCTAGTTATTGGTGACACGTTATTTTGCTGGTTCCATATATAGACAATAGTGGGTGAATGATCTGAGGATAATTCACTTCTTCAACTTCACTGACTTTAATCACTGCCTTCAACTTTAATCATTTCTCTCGAAATACCCTTAATCAAATACCCTTAGTCCTCGCAAAAATCATACAGTAAATGATGTTTAATTCGAGCCTTTATTAGTATTGCTGAAGCACCACATGCTCTGCCATGGGGGTCTTTAGTGTCATATAATATATAGCCACCGATTTTAAAAAAGCTATTTGTTGTTAAATGTGTCTCTAAAAGCATTATGACATTAATTTTTTGGTTCTTCAGGAAGTATTCGATTTTATTTTTGTGTTGGCTTAAGCCGTTGCAGAAACATATTTTTAAACAGTTCATGGTTTGTTAAGTACCGCCTGGAACATCATAGATTGTATGCATACATACCATTTCTTGCATTATGCTGCTCATAGAGCTCATGCACTAATGCTTCTAGACGATTATAGTTACCAGATGGTGGTTGTTCTTTAGGTTCTGGGTGCAAATTTGGAGAAGAATTATTTGTGAGAGTCGCTTCGTGTACTGAAATATGATAGTTTTTTAGAATATCTGCGTATGAAATATGTTAGTTGGGCTAACTCAGGATAATAAGCGTTTCCTCGATATTATTGCCTAGCAGGAGTATTTAATTTTTGAGCCGATCTCCTTACGATTATAGTTGCCAGATGGTGTTGTTGTAACAGCTCTGCTGCTGTTGTTGACAATCTTTGGCCGAGTGTGACTCGTGTCGTTCCGGAGCGAAGATCCAGTTGTAATGGGAACGAGTAAAATTAGTTGTCGGTCTCGCTTTGTATACTGAAATATGATTGGTTTTTAGCATATTCTCGTATGAAACATGTTGGGTTTTTGGTTGGGCGAACTGAGCATAAAAAGGCTGCTTAGTATTTATTTTTATATTTATTTACTATAATTAGTATTTAGTACTTGCAGTAAGCCCTAGTATGACCATATTCTTGGCAATTTTGTTACTGGACGGATCCTGATCGCTTATGCGATCAACATATGAGTCCACACCTTTAATAACTACCTGTAGATCTTTGCTGATAGGTATAAAAGTTCTTTTTGCAACTTTCAAACTCGTTTACTCCTTTACGATAACTGCTTTCATCAATAAATTGTACACATTTTTATCACATCAATGTTACCACGCATGATAAGAATTACATAAAGTGAGTTCTCTCCAATAAATTAACTTCTTTATTAAGTCGTTAGAATTTTTTTCTTTTAAATAAATATACAGTAGGGAGTAGAAATGAGTACATGTTTGCATTTCTTCTATTGCTAGGTGCATAAAAAGTGTAATAACGAAGCGATTTTCAAATTTATTTTTTGTATTCTTTTCTATTTAATTCTTAAAAAAAACTGCTCTTAAAAGGAATTAATAAATAAGGAAATAATCTTGAGTTTTGTTAATATACAGGCTAGGTTTAAATTGTATTTGAATAACTTGATATACGAAAAAGTGTTGTTTTTTAATTTAAAACAAAAAGTTGACATTTTTTAAAACAATATCGAAAGTATGGCAAACCGTGAAAAATTCGATTGTTAATATGAAAACGGAAGGCTCTTCATCACTTATAATAGCTAAGTTAAGCCAGACAGATGTAGATCCGCAAGTTTTCAGCTAGATTCTGAAAACTTTTAACTGATGGGGACGCATAAGTGGAATTGTATTTCAGCTTTCTGCATTACCGTTTTCGGAGTCAATTGCTATTCGAACTTTTAATTCATCTGATGTTTTCGCTGGTATTTTAAAAAACTTTTCTGACATTACTAAATTTTCGCCTAACGGATCGACAACAAAATCAACAGAAAAGTTAACCGCTCCCAAAAAGAAGTTTGAAGTTTTAATGAAAGCCTTCCAGTAGCAACTGGTGAAGTCCGTCAAACTTAGTTAAAAAAGTGACGGCACCTAGAGGCCATGCGGTGATGGCCGTGCACTTAACGCCCAGACCTTACCAGATCGCTATCCCTTACCAACAACAACAAATTTGAGAGAAAAATTAGTTTTTCTAAAAGCTTTCCATCACGTTTCAATACACCCAGATGATGTCCCAAAAACAGCTATTAGTACCCCATTTGGGTTATACGAATTCAAACTTATTCAATATGGGCTATGTAACGCTGTCCGAATATTTCAACGGTTAATTAATAAGGTACTTCGAGGTTTGGATTTCTTTTTCCATATATTGACGATATTTGTGTCGCCTCACCTTCAGTGGAGCAGCGCCGTCTAGACCTTACAGAAGTCTTTAGCCGCTTGTGAGAAAATCATCTGAACATCAATGTTAAAAAGTGCGAATTCGGTAAAAGTGAATTAAAGTTTTTAGGTCATCTTGTCAACGTTTCGAAATTTTCCCAAGCTCATTGTTGCTCAAGAATTTAAGCGACTTATCGCTATGACAAAATTTTACAGAAAGTTCTTGCCAAAAGCAGTTTCTTATTAGGCAGTGCTATAAAAACTAATCGTTGGCAATAAATAGAATGACAACACACCGTTACTGTGGACTCTATTTGCGGAAACTGCCCTTAATCGATGTAAAAATTAACTGTCAAATGCAACTCTTTTACCACATACTGCTGTTGAAGCTGAATTAGCGATGTTACTTACGGTATCGAATACCGTAAGTAACAGCTCGAAAATAAGCATATTTTTTCAAAAATATATGGGACGAATTACTGCACCAGGATGAGATGTACATTTACTTGCATTTAATTTTACACGTGTAAAATTAAGTTACACTTTTGAATTTAATTGCAACTGCATTGCAGCAAAAAAGCCTGTGGGCAATAGGTTCTTAAAAACTTTGTGAGGATTTTCGACGTTCCAAGTTATGTTTACTTACATAACCACGTAGAATGGGGCTTTATTAATAAACGTTGAAAATAGAACTGTATTAAAAATGAACTAAATTTTCTAAAAATTTAACTTAATTTAGTTATTTTTTTTTTTTTTTTTATTTCGGACCAGCACTCAGGGGATGACCCCTACTCATGCAAAGCATTGTGCCAGAACTAGGAAATTAGGCTATGGGAAGGAGGATAGAGGGAGTAATGTTTGTGGACATTCGATTTGAATTTTCCAACATTGTAGTTGACAGGAAAGACCTCTGTATTGTTTGAGAAAGGTTTAATTGTTAGAAACGAATAAATCGTTCCTATAAAATTACTTTCAAGTTTGCCTACAATGTGATAAACTGTCGATTACCTGAATAATTTTCTTAATTTTTTATTAAATTTCCGTCAGTCATTATACAATTGGTTAAGTTATAGAAAATATATTAGTTCTCATTGTTCGGAGAATGTATCGCTAAGAACACCAGAAGATATAGAGCTGTGTCTTTCTCAATTTGAAAAAAACCTCAAGCTGGCCGCTCAACATGCAACAACAAACCGACAACAAACTAGATACAACCAAATTTATTCTGCGGATGTCGAACGGCTCTTGACTGAAAAAATAATAATCCGAAGAGAGTGGCAGTTACACAGATCTCCCCAGCTCAAAAATAGACAAGGAGTGCATGAAAACGCTTAAAAAGCTGCTGGAATATCGAAGAATAGCATCTCTGAAAATTACCTGGCGGATCTTGACACAACTTCACAATCAGATTATTCACTATGGCGTGCATGTAGAAATTTAAAACGACCAGTCATACGCAAACCTCCCTTACGAACTTCTTGTGGGGGTTGGGCAAAAAATGATACTGAAAAAGGTAATTGACCTTCCTAGTATTGCACTAAAAATAATTCTCTTTATACTTAATGCCATTTGTCGTCTTGAGTACTTTCCATCAGATTGGAAGATTTCTTTAGAGATCATAGTTATGATCCCTAAGCCGGGAAAAGATCACACAAAAGTAGAATCATACAGACCCATAAGCCTTTTATCAAACATGTCAAAGCTATACGAAAAGATTTAAGTTTCTAAGTTAAACCCAATTCTAAGCGATATGGGATGTATTCCGAATCATCTATTTGGATTCAGAAAACAACACAGTACAATCGAACAAACACACAGATTAGTAAATGTAGTCAAAAAGACCTTTGAGGAAAGAAAATATTGTTCAGCCCTTTTCACAGACGTGTCTCAAGCGTTCGACAAAGTATGGCATAGAGGCTTGATATATAAGTTGAAGCTAAATTAGCCTAAAAACTTCTATAACATAAAAGTTTAATTAACTAATCGAAAATTTATACTGAAAGAAGGAGACTTTTTAAGTTCACTACAGTCTATTGCCGCTGGAGTACCCCAAGGTAGTATATTGGGACCTATTTTATATTTATTGCATACTTCGGATATGCCAACTAGTGACCGAGTCCACACATCGACATTTGCTGATGATACAGCTTTTCTAAGCATCCACGACAGTCCCCAAGTAGCATCACGATATTTACAAGACCACATATTTATTTTAGAAAACTGGTTGAAGAAATGGAGAATTAAAGTGAACGAACAAAAATGCACTCATATAACGTTTACACTACGTAGGGACTCATGTCTCCCTATTCGCATAAATAATCAAATGATACCTCAAGTTTCTGAAGTCAAATACCTCGGTATACATCTTGATCGACGCCTTACATGGAAAAGCCATATAGAATCAAAGTTAACACAAATGAAATTCAAAGCAGTCCAACTTAACCGGCTTATTGGCAGAAACTCTACTCTCAGCTTAGATTGCAAACTTTTGCTTTACAATTCGATGCTCAAACCAATATGGCGTTATGGGCACTGCCTCAGCTTCAAACTTGGAAAAAATTCAAGGCAAAATAAAATTTTAAGAATGATTACATGCGCTCCTTGGTATATTAAAAACTCGAACATCCACAAAGATTTAAACGTGTCATTGATTGAAGCAGAAATCGCGAAACATGCATTAACATATTTAAAAAAGCTCGAAACACTTCCTAACCCGCTGGCTCGTAACATCCTAAACAATTGAATAATATCCAAAATTAAATGGCATAACCTACTGAACACAAATGGCTTTAAAATTCAAATAAATTTAAATATACTAAATTCCAGTATATTGTATGTATATAAATATAATGTAATTTTTATATTTTTTAGCTATTTTTTCACTTCAAATACCGCTAGAGAAAAAAATTTGCGGTTTCTAGCGTTTTTCAGTACAAATTTGGTAAGAAATTGTAAGAAAAAGTTGGCAACAGTGTTCCTAAACTAGATGTTGTAGTAATGATAACCTTATCATTATTTTTTGTGCACTTCGGACCCATATGTATATGTCCAATATTCGACAAAAATGGAAATCTACCTCTGTTGAATTGGACAAAGAAGCTAAAAAGCTTCTAGAAGATGAAAATCAAGGCTATTTAGAAGAAATATTTACTAAAGTTGTTTAATTTTAGTAGAATTGCAGTTCACTTAGTTATACTTGTTTTTATATAGATAACAGCTTGCTCTTGATTTTAAAATCTATGTTAGTTGATCAATGTTTATTTTATAAATTTACAATAATTTGATATGGAAATATGTATTTAAATAAAAAATAACTAAAATATAAACATACGACTTTTGCATTAAAACTTCTCTATCTGAGGCAATTTTGAACCAATACCTGGTGACAGGTTTATTCGATACTTACTTTAACTCGGGTTATTTCAAAACCACCAACCTTTGGCCCTTGTAAATATTAGAGTTAAAAAGATCACAGGGGCCAAAGTTTGGCATTTTCTGACAGGATATAATTTAAAAATAAGTACTAAAAAAACCAAAAAAAAACAGCGTGTCAAAATTCCAATATAATCAAAAGTTATGGATTTTTGACCGCCTTCTCGTCAAATGGTCCACTGTGCATTCAGTCATACAACCTAAAACTACTGCAAGCGGCAGATGAGTTATAATATATCTGAGGTTCAGGTAAGTCTTCTCCAGCCAGGGGAATGATGTGGTGTTACACCGAGTCTGTTGTTTACAAAGTTACCTGTAATAAATTTAAACTGTTTTGCAACACCAGCACATGCCGAAATCTTTCAATCGACAATTTACTTTCACGTAAATTCAATCTTTAAGTTTAGTGTTTTTTAACCGACTTCAAAAAAAGAAGGAGGTTATCAATTCGTCTGTGTGTTGCTTTTTTTTTTTTGTATGTTTGTGCCTTCAGAACTCGGTAATTTCTGAACCGATTTTAAAAATTTGCACTATTAGAAAGGTTATGGCTACAGATTGGTCACATTTTAAAAGAAGTACAAAATTTTAAAAATTAAAGGGTGTCCCCAAACAACATACATATTTTTGACGTGTATTATGAACTTTAGCTCCCAATAACAAAAAGTAATTAAAAAATAAAATTAAAAATTAAAGGGTGACCCCATAGGTGACTTAATTTCACCTTTATTGTCCTATCTTTTGAACCGTTATAGACAAACTCTTGAAAGTTGGACAGAATGTTCGTTACTATGTGTGTTATAATAAGTGTAAATATTTAAAATAAGAAAATAAAGGGTGTCCCATTAGTTGGTTTATTTTGATATATATATGGGCAAACTTTTGAACCGTTATAGACAGACAGTTCAAATTTACAAAGAAATTGTGTTGCTAAGTCTGCTAAAATAATAAGTGTAAAATATGAATTTGGAAATTAAAGGGTGTCCCAATAGTTAATGTAAAAGTAATATATATGGGCAAACTTTTCAACTGTTATAGATAGACAGTTGAAATTTACAAAGAACTTATATTGCTTAGTCCACTATTACAAAAAGTATAAAATTTGGATCTATAAATTAAAGGGTGTCCCCATTATTGATGTAATTTGACCATTATGTCCTCATCTTTGGAACCGTTATAGACAAACACTTGAAAAATAGACAGAATGTTCACTACTATGTCTGGTATAACAACACGTATAAATATTTAAAATTGGAAATTAAAGGGTGTCCCAATAGTTAATGTAAAAGTAATATATATGGGCAAACTTTTCAACTGTTATAGATAGACAGTTGTAATTTACAAAGAACCTATATTGCATTGTCCGCTATTACAAGAAGTATAAAATTTGGATCTATAAATTAAAGGGTGTCCCCATTATTGATGTAATTTGACCATTATGTCCCCATCTTTGGAACCGTTATAGACAAACACTTGAAAAATAGACAGAATGTTCACTACTATGTCTGGTATAACAACACGTATAAATATTTAAAATTGGAAATTAAAGGGTGTCCCAATAGTTGATGTAATTTGATGTATATGGACACAAAGTTAAAATTTAAAAAGAATCTGTATGACAAAGTCCTCTTTAAAGTATTTATATTAAAATTTGAATTTAAAGGGTGTCCCAATAGGTGACGTCATTTGATATATATGACCCTATCTTTTAAACAGTTATTGATAAACACTTAAAAATTAGTCAGAATGTCCATTACTATATCTGTTATAATAAGTATAAATATTTAAAATTATAAATAACAGGGTGTCGCAATAGTTTAGGTAATTTGATGTATATGGCCAAACTTTTAACCGTTACAGACAGACGGTTGAAATTTACAATGAACCTGTATTGCTAAGACCGCTATGACTAGTATAAAATTTTAATTGGGAAATTACAGGGTGTCGCAATAGTTACCGTCTTAAAGAAATATGATTTTAAGTTTGTTTATTGTAAAACTATTTTAACTTATAAAATAATAAAGCTACAAAAAAACAAGAAGCATGGTTTGGTTTCTTTAGTTAAGGCAATATAATAAAGTAATCAAATATACAAATGTACTTACATGTATGTTAAGTATTTCTACATAAGATATTAAAAATAATGTTTTTTTATACTGTCGTTTACCAC
Source organism: Phasia obesa (assembly GCA_949628195.1). NCBI lineage: Eukaryota > Metazoa > Arthropoda > Insecta > Diptera > Tachinidae > Phasia > Phasia obesa. Next base: position 4,527,642 of record OX451220.1, read on the forward strand.
AGAACACAACTCTCTTTAAAATTACAAAGTTTCTTAATTTGTATTAAACTTAATGACCTTAATCTAAAGGTGATTTTATTATTGAGCAATAATTGCACATATTTTTGTGACCTAATTAATAAAAGACGCTGATTTATTTCTTTGCAAAAAGTCTACTTTTTGGTAGTTTGTCAAAAAAGAGTTCACTAACTTTTTTACGTTAATCGATTGTCCCCAATCGGTGTGGGACATTTAGCCAAGGTTCTAAATTCTTTGTCTGCCATATTTTCTGTTTTACTTTGTGATAAGTAGAGTTTTTGTTTATACTTTACAAATAAAAAAACATTAACGTTGCAAAAATTATGATAACTAAAGTTAAAGCGTCTGTGCTTACACTAATAATATATATATATATATATATATATATATATATATATATATATATATTTATCCATTGATAATTTAATTTTCATGATTTATTTGTTTAATATACAGGGGCCTAATCACCGCTTTCGATATCGAGTAAAGTATCGTATCGAATAACATTCGAGTCGAGTAAGCATATTATGTCATTCGACAGTATCGTATCGTAATTTTTATCAAATTGTAATAGATTAATAAATATGAATATGTTTTCTTTTTGTCAACAAATGAACAAATAAATAAAACATTTACGAAAAATAAAATAATATTTAAATGAATTAATATAATATACATATGAATAAAAATTCACAGTCGTAGTTTCTCAATTCATCAAGAACTACTGCACAAAATCTTAACCAACACAAAAAATTGCATTTCTCAATTGAAGCCTTACAATGCGACATGTGTAACAAGGCATTTACCACTCAGCATAGTTTGCAAGTTCATAAAATCGAAAACTCGAGGCAAAGGCCATTTATTTACCGTATTTGTGACAAAGCTTTTGTGGCCTTGAACGCATTCAAGCCGACGAAATGACGTTTAAATGTGACTTATCCAATGGCATTTGCCCAGGGCACAAATTTTGTCCGTCTCAAGATATTTACACATTTAAAAATTTTATTTTTTTTTTAAATTTACACATTAAAAATTACATAAATGCGACATATGAAAGACTTACATATACAGCCATACGGGATAACGGTCACACAAATGTCAAGTATGTGGCGCTGGATTTGTCTATCAAGAACACTATATAGTGGCAAAGAACCATACGCCTGCGAAGTATGTGGCAAACAATTTAATACTCGCGAATATCGTAATGCCCAGAATTTCACATTTGACTTCAGCTTGCCAGTGTACAGTGTGGTTAATAATTGCTTGGAACGATTTGGACAAAGCACAGTGGCGAATTGAGAGCCATGTTATACAGGAAATAGAATCTAAGTTTTGCGAAGATTTTATTAGTTTTTCTAATTCCTTTTTCGTATGGTTTTGCTTTATATTGGTCATATTTGTTTGGCGACGGCAGCATCGTCGTCGATTTTGAGGCAACATCACTTTAACACAACATCAATGTTAAATTGGTAATCCCTAACAATGTTGTGACGACGTTGCCAGTTTATCGATAATGTTAATAAAATACACCACACATATCAAATCCTTGAACCAAATAATTCATTTTGGTTTATGTTTTCGTTAAAAAAGGTTTATAAAAAAATTAAAGTGTATAAAATAAAACAAAGTGTATAAATGAAAATAAAAGTGTTTACATTAAAATAAAAATATTTTATATTTCCGAAGATCAGATGACATTTTAAAGTAAAATTAAACATCTTTGAATTACCTGATGAAAAGTTAGTGTTAAATTAAATGTCGCCAATGATGTCGAAGATTTTGTCTAAAACTCTGAATGCCATGAAATGGAAAGCTAATCCAGTCTCGATGACGATCGACATCACACATGTTGCAAAAAGGAAGTCAAATTGCATATTTTTATGCTCGGAACTCGCATAAATATTTTAGCCCAAAGTAAAACACACCAAAATCTGTATTTTATCCGTAAAAGATATTTTCCAATTTAAACAAATAATTTAAATAAAACAGAAATAAACAATTCCATTTTTTTCATTGAAAATAACAACAAATTATATTTAGATATGTTAACTTTATTATGTTTTTAATTTGTGTTATTATTTTGTTCTACACAACACCAAAAATACTGACGACAATATCAAAGCCAATTTACGGCAACATCAACGTCATATTTTCTTACAAAATACCATCGATAAATGGCAATATTGCCAACGGGAATACCGATTTACAATAAACCATAAAAAAACGACGTCGTTTAATATTGCCGTCGCCAACTGCAATAATACCATGTTTCCACGACAAAACGAAGCACTTGCTTCGCTCTCTGAATCATGATTGCGAATCATACCGTTTCCACGACGCATACGTGATTCGTTTAGTTTGGATTTTAAAATTTATTGCACGATTTTGTTTTTTTACCACTTGTTTTTTTACCTTTTGTTTGTGTTTTATTTATCAGTTTTAAGTTGTATATTAATTATTTGGTCACTTATTTATATACAACAACACTATTAATTTTATTTTGTTCTTTGTTTACATTTTTATATAAGCAAAGAGAGTTAGTTCAGATAAACTTACGATAAAAATTCGAGAAGAGACTAATTATTCATGCTTCGCAAGTAGATTCAAACTAAATCATCTCAAAACAAAGTGCTTCGCTCTCAAAATTTTGTATGCCGAAGCACGTTGATTCAAACATGATCAGGGTTGTCAGATATGGCGATTTCTCGCCAAACGAGGCGATTTTTAATCTTATATGGCGATCAAATTTTGGATTTGGCGACATGGCGACTTTTTGGCGATTTTTAAAATATTTGGCGATATTGTTGGCGATTTTTCATTGGCTTTTGGCCAATGAAATTAAAGATTATCAAAATGGATAACAAAGAAATTGAAGTTGTTCTTTATATTTAAATATGATTTTACTTCTGGAAACTAGAAACTGTCGAAACATAAATTTATTTAAAGTTCACGAACATTTGATATTTAAAAATGTTTTTAATTTCTAAAAATTATTTTATTCTAGAAACTGGAAACTTTATTTAAAGTCTACAAGCATCTTTCGATGCAATTATTAATCATAAACAAAATTTCTTGTATTCAAATTAATAAATTCTAACATACTTTTGGATACTTATCAACCGTAATAAAAAATATTAACTTTTGTTTTAGAAAGATTATAAAAAATACTATATTCTATCTAATTATGTACAGCTACATAAGTTTTGTATTTGATGTGATGGTAATTCCAATGATTTGTTATACTTATTTTTTACACACAAAGGAAGTTTTGAAATAAGGATTAGGTTCGTTTTATTTCTTTAAGTTGAAAGAAAATTTTTAAACTAATTGGATGATTAATTTGAAAGAAAAATTAGATTTTTTTTAAATTTATATTCTGCTAATTACTTGATAGAAAGATCGATTTCAATAATGAATGCCACCAAAACTCGACTGTGAAACACATGATATAATTTTATGAATTGAAATAGGGCATGTGGCACACATCTGTTGATCTTTAGTAATGTTAAATAAATTTAATTCCTATAAAACATATTCTAAACAACACGGTAACAAATACGTTAAGGAAGGGTATGTTCAGCACCATTTATTATAATAATCACTATTTTTCATTGTTTTAAGTAAAAATTTTACCTTTCTCGTGTTTACTAATCATTTTAATTAAATAAAAAACAAAATACTTATATATTTTGGCGACTTTTTTCTATTTTTGGCGAATTTTAGATATTTCTATTAAATTTATTTATTATGATTTGTTAAAAATATTTTGAAAATTCAAGGATAGTGTATATGTTAGAGAAAACTTTAACAAAAAACTGTTTTGGCGATTTTAGCGATTTTTTACATAGATTTTGGCGAAATAGGTGAAAAGAAATCTGACAGCCCTGAACATGATTGGAGTGTGAAGCACGAATGAGAGAGCAAAGCATGAATATTGGGCTCCGTGGAAACGGAAAAAAAATTTTTTGTAAAAATAAACTTGAAAAACAAAATATAATAACATTTTGGCACTAAAGATTTAAATTTATATGCATACGATTAATAACACAGACGTATCAATTAAAAACTCGTTCGATCAAACTTTTTTATTACTCGGTATCGAATGCTATCATCTCAAATTACGATACTTTTTATACGATATCGAGTGCCATGATACCAAGGCGAATTCATACCAGGTGTGAGCAGTAGGACAACAACTACAACAAAACAACAACTTTGACATTAGATTAGCAGCTATGAAACAATGTATTTTTTGACAAGACATTAGCAAAATAACACGAGCAAAAAAAAAATCAGCTGGGCTATCGACTCCACCTGATATGAATTCGCCTTGAATGATACCAAAATGAAAAATTACGACAGAATTTATTCGATATCGAATGCGGTGACTAGACCCAAGATTTTCTAGTTTTTATTACATTTTTTCTTTCTTTTATTTTTGTTATCAAATTAAGTAATATAAATGTTGTATGTATTTTAATTAGTGTATGTGGTATTAAATACTTTAAATTTACAATTTTCAAATTTTATAAGGAATGTTCCTGTTTGTCTTATTTCTAGTTTATTAGAGTCATGGTTAATATGTTTATCAAAATTCTTAAAAATTATTATGCTTGGCATAACTTCTGTAACCAGAGATTCTTCTGATATTTTAGCTCACAATAGGCTTTTTGAAATTTAAGAATATTTTCTATACATTAATTCTCTAACTCTACCAAGTTTTTTTTTCCAAGTTTTCTCTTAAGTTTGTATTAAAAATGTTATTATTATTGCCAACTAGTATCTCATATTGGCTTGGAACAAGGGATTTATTCATGGCATTAGGAAGAATTTTATTCTGGATAACACTGCGTTTACAACTGACAGTGCTCTTAAGACAATAGCAATACAAACCACTAATATGTATTCTTTTATTGTCATGACTGTACTGTCAAATGTAAACGCAGTGTAAGATATTGGCAGAAAATTGGGGAATGATTAACGTAATTATAATGTTATCGGTTTCAAAAATGACTGCAATCTTCATACTGATATAGCTGTCAAAGTCAGATATTAAGTTAATCTCCTTCTGCGTCGAGAAGTCTGTTTGAATTAAACCTAATTTAGTTGAAAATATTATTTGTCCTATGTCATCAATGTTATTTTTTAAAGATTGATATACAGAGTCGTTATCAACTCTGTGATTATTTATCTAGCCGCTAATAAGTATTTGTTAATTTAAGATTTTAAATTAAAAAGTGTAGATTTGCTGATAGAATTAAAATCAGTACCATTGTCAAGTTCCTTCGGTGGAGAACGGTTCGCATTGTGGTAGGTCAATTAGATTGCTGATTTTGCGCAAGTTTTCTTATTGTTTCATTCCTTTCCTTTTCAGGTAGTGAAGGGTCACTACTAACACATCTGCCAAAAATACTTCTAATGGGCTTTTCTAGTCTTGTGCGTTAAAGTTCCTTTTAGTGATCGCTAATTTTAGTTCAAAGTTAAAAAAATTAAATAGTTGAATCTTTTAGTTTAACTGATATTTTTGGTTTTGAACTACGATTTGTGTTCTTAAAGGTAGCCATACACGGCATGTATTTAAAATCTAACATGTAAATTTCCCACTTTAAAACAAAAACATGGCGTTTGCGGCTGTTAAAACATTGCTTCTGTAAAATACATGTGAAAAGTCATCTGACAACATTTCGTTTAGAACGTGTTCTATTTTAATCTGACAGACCATCTGACATCAGCAGTGGTTCAGTGTTGCCAAAAACCTTTGCCGTGTGAAAACAATCAACGGCGGTTAACCATTTGCGGAAGCATTAGCCGGCTAAAGGAAATATTTTTCAAGAGCAATATCTGAATATGCTTTTAACTAATTTTGTCTAATTCAGTCGTAAAGTAGCTCTGGGTCGGGAAACACATGCGTACGTCATTTGCATTATCGCTTAAAGTCAATCAGGCCGCCCTTGTTGTTCGGCCTTCGAGTGGTTTGCGTCTCGTTCTCACACTGGCTGATTGGCTTCCTCGAATAGCTGTACTACGGTACTGTTATTGGTGGTTGTTTAATCAGCCATGTGTAATCGTTTGGTTATCGTATATAACCTAGAAATATTAATTTAAATAAGTCGGACATTGGTGGAGCACCATTTTAAAAACTCAACTGTTAACTGGAGGAGCACCATTAAAATCAATTTTTAACTGGAGGAGAACCAATAAACTCAAGATTTTCGCTGGAGGAGCACCATTACACTCTTATTAATTTTACCTAGCTGAATTTGGAGTCTCACTTCCTATACGAAGGTATAGGTCGCGCTGCAGATTTTGGAGGAAGCTAAGACAATCACACCCTGGCGCTTTGGTTTAGTACCTTTGCCATTTACCAATTTTTTTGAGCAGACTCCAAAAAAACAAAAAAAAAATTGTCTTTTTGACAAAAATTATTTAAATCATGTATCATCATTTAATCATAAAAAAAAACTTAAAAAATTTATGTTCCTTAAGGGTTGTCGTATATCTTTCGCTGTCTTTAAACGGATTGACTTTACTAAGGTGTACATAGAACTGCTGTTAACAGTAGTTGTTTTCCCATTAATAGTATGTCTATTTGCGAGAACCTAATCTTGTAATTACTAAAATGTAAGGGATACAATTTTTGGATTTTCCCTATAATATTTTCTTCGGTTTTTATACAGTTTACTACGGATGGGTTAAGGTGACGCTTTAGGATGTTAAGTAATGTTGCTTCTGTGTAATAGGGTTCAGCAATAATATGACGGTGTTATGTAGGGAATACTATTTTAAATTGATATTCTGAGGTAGCATTTATGTTTAGGAATATCTGGTTCTTAAAGGCATTAATGGGTTTTTTAACACTAATTATAAGTCTTGATAGGGCATTAGCGAAAACGTTCATCTTAGTATAATTTATAGCTGTATTCTTCCATTATCGACTTCCATCTTTTAATTTTTGAGGTATTATGTCAACGGTTGATGATCCGTAAAGTTTTTTCAATCGTTCGTGATCCGTACAAATAATTTCTAAAATCATTTAAGGACCATATAATGGTTAACATTTCTTTTTCGTTAGCAGCATAATGATCTTCGCCTTTATTTAGTGTCCTAGAAATAAATGCTATATGTTTTCCACACTGAGATTAAACTGCTCCGATAGCGAAATTTGATGCATCGGTTACTAACTCAAAATCCTTTCCAAAATCTGGAGATGCAAGAATGACATCTTCGGAAATGAAGGAATGCTTAATTTTTTCAAACACCTTCTTGATCCAAAAGGATTTCAACTTTTTCGGATCTATTTTTTGAGGTACGACCTCCTTACCCTCTTAAAAGAGATGTCAGGTGTTTAGCAAGTTTTGAATAGACTTTAACAAAACGACGGTAATACCCTAACATTTGAAGAAAACTGCGGAGTTCTTGAGTGTTTTAGGCTGTGGAAAATTTTTTATGGCGACGTATAACGTCTGACTCAATATTTGAAATTAAAGATCGCAAGTCATGTAGACTCAACTGATTATTTTCTTGGGGAGGATCTTTACCTGAGGGAAGGATAGGCAGACGATTTGATTTTTATTTATCTTGCTTCTGCAACAATTGAAAAAATTCTATTATGTTCTTTCCAAAAAGTTTTATTATTTATTAAGTTTATTTATTATTTATTAAGTTTTTATTTTCTTAGCATTTATTTTTATCTCATTATTAATTTATAAATTTTTCTAAAAATTACTTAACTCTATTCTACCTTTTCTTTTTTGCTGAGTTGTTGAATACTTCTTCTTTCCTTGATGGATGCTTTTTGTTCTTTTGAATGAAATTTCTTCTCTTCCTGATTAATAAATATTTCTTCTCTTCCTGATGAATACCGAATCTATTAGATGAATATTTTTCTCTTCCTCTTCCTGGTGAATATTTATTTTTTTATTTAAATTATTCAAATGTAGTTTATCATTTTCACTATTACATTTTAAAGTCACAGCACTTGGTTTTACTTATTTTTTATACCACTTAGCACATTTTTGTTCCCCGTTTTTACATTTTAATCAAAGTTACTAGGTATGAAAAAAATTCTTTAAGGTTATTTCTTTTATAATCCTTTCGATATAGGCTGGCACATTTATACCACCCGTTTGCCTAAGCTACTAGGGGACCTTTATACCGATTTATTCTAATCGGGCCATAGTTTTTACCGGACCAACCTAAACTGATCGGGCGCCAGTTAAGTATTTCTACATAGGATATTTAAAACAAAGCACTTTCTTTATTTAATTTCAAAGTTACTTAATTTATATTAAACTTATTGACCTAAATCTAAAGATGGTGTGATTTTATTATGCGGAATAAATAATTATTGAGAAATAATTAAATTATATTAATTAATGTCCTCGGAGTGCACCGCTACAACCATCCACAAAAAATACAATAAACACTTGGAAGAAAAGTATGGCTAACCTTTAACTCTAAAACGCACGCTTTTTCACGACAAAACTGTTTCATTGAATGCAAGTACGACGACCACTGATCCTATCCAATCTGTTTTTTGCTAGACTATACATAATAACACGATAATAATATTTTACGTTTTATGAGAGGTACCACTCCCACTATTATAATCCAATCTGTATTTTGCTAGATTAGGGTTACTTGTGCAAAGTTTGAAGATTCTACCTATTGTAGTTCTCTAGGCACACGATAATAATTTTTCGCTTTCTATGGGAGATTCCACGCCCATTGCCCCAATCCAGTCTATATTTGGTAGACTATGCGCATTAGTCTGATGGTTACTTGTGCAAAGTTTCAAGCCTCTACTTATTGTAGTTCTTTAGGTACACGATAATAATTTATCACTTTGTATTTGAGGTACCACGCCCACTATCCCAATCCAGTCTATATTTTCCTAGACTATGAACATTAGTGTGAGGGTTTCTTGTGCAAAGTTTCAAGACTGTACCTGTTTCAATCTCCAGGTAGACTATAATAATTGTTCACTTTGTATGGGAAGTAGTTACTACGCTCACCATTCCAATCCAGCCTGTGCTTCGCTAAACTGTGTATTTTACTAAGGGGGTTACTTTCCGGTCACGGATGGTTTTAAAGATCTAGCTATTATGGTTCTGTATACCACTATGGAAAACTACGACTTTAATTGGCTGAAGCTAGCTTAAAAGAGTTCATTAAGGTATAAAGCTTTCTAACAAATAACAGAAGTTTTGGAGTTAGCTTTGCTTTAACTTATGTGTGTATATGTATATTGTCGCGTTTTTTCCTAAACCACGTAAGCAAGAATAAATCATTTTTCAGAGAACGAAAGAAACTTAATAACTTTTTTAATATATGTTTCAAAACATTTTTTTCTTCAAAACCTAGCTGTGTAACTCTCTGAGGGGTTTATAAATTGCAACAGCGAATTGCAAATTTTATTTTGTTGGTTTAAGAAGAAACGCGACGATATTAAGCCTTCATGCCATGCCATAGGCGCAGAACAGTATTTTCTTTCCTTAATGGCCTTTTAACCTACATTTTCCAATTGGAGTATTTATTCGATAGTACTATTTTTTTCTGAGCCCGAATTGAATTAGTCCGAATCATGATTACCAAAAAAACTTTCCACATTGGAAGAAAGTACTAAAGGCGTTAAATGAACTATTTTTATAGCTACACGGGGTAGTTCCATTATCATATTGTTATATGTTTTATCAAAACCAGGGGTTTAAACCACATATTTCCTTTCAAATTCTGAAGGGAACTGCTTTCTTACTTACGTGGACTGATGATGAATACAAAATAGTATTTAACTTTAGCATGCGATTTGTTTAAAACAACTGTACTTAAAATAGTTATACGGATGCTTCTAGCATGCAAACGATGCAGCAAAAAAAAGTTGCTAATAGAAACCAAAGTTGCTGTTTTATGCATTTACATAATTTACTCTTGGTACGATATTTAAATTTTTTTATGCTAATTCGTATTGCCAAGGACTATGACTTCTTAATAAAAATTATGATTTACTACATAAAGGTATTGAAATTATGATTAACTGCATAATGGTATTGAATTCGGAGGTTGAATTTATTCCTTTGAGAAACTTGGCCTTAGATCTTTTATATTTACATAAGTGCTTTTTATAATTTTTTGTTTAAAAAAAATTAAAAATCTGCATTTTAAAATAAAAGTTACGTGTTTTTAAATTTTACCGTATAAATCTGTAAACAGATTTAGATTCAGCACATAAAAGTCCATTAAGATCATATAATAAGGTTCAAGCTCCCGACTTTTTCTGCCGACCATTGTTATCACAATAACCACATATCTAATATTTTATTTTATTTAAAGCACACTAAAGTTAACAAAGTTCTTGATCCAGACTTTGTTTTTTTTTTTTGCCGACCATTGTTATCGCAATAACTACATGAACTGTTTTTTTTTTTGAAAGTGGTACAAGTCCATTTTTCATATATTGAGATATTTAAGGGTTTGCGTTTGAATCAATTTAAAAATATTGGTCAACTATAGTCAATTCGAGTGATCTCTTTTACACCATACATCTTTTAAATTTTATTATGAAATAATAATAACTAAAATTATTTCAAAAATAACATATTACAAAAAATAAAAACAGGAGCAAATTTAAGTTCATATTTTTATAGAAATAAGCTTTACTAAAGTGGATTTTTATGTAATAAATAATAGTTAAAATGAAGACATTTAAATACACGAATAACCAAGTTTATTAAGAGTTAATTTCAGTTATATTAAAAATGGAAAAAGGGAAATTACTTCGTTAATTTTCTTATACAGTTAACATATTGAAGTGTTTATGGTGAATAAGTTGAATACAAAGTAATAAATTTATCATATTGTTATATTTCTCTTTTGTTGAGCTTCTTGAGGTTTTATAAAGTGACAACATATTAATTTTGCTGAGGTTTTTTGGTCTTCCCTTTCTTACAAATAAAATAATAAATAAATAAAAAAAAATCTTAACCGCCGCTGTTCAATGTTTCGACTCGGCTCGTTACTTTGCTTGATTTTAAATTTTACTTGAAGTCTGATAGTGTGAAAACGAAATGTTATGTTACGTTAGATTTTTAAAATATCACAACAATTCTTATTTGAATTATTTATTAAAAAATCCAATGTAAATCTTAATACTCAGTATTATAGTGTGAAACAGGCGTTAGTAATATCTGCAGCAGCGTACATTAAAGTAGCAATAAAAATAAAAATTGCAATAAGAAAATTTTTTTAATTATAATTATTATGAATGGACTTATTTCACTTTCAAAAGAAATATTTGTGCGATAGCATTGTACAGCAAAACTGTTTTTGTTTATTTTTTGTCAAAATAGAACTCTATTGAAACAATGGAAAGAAGTAGTCTATAGCTCATTAAAATTACCGTTAATTTAGGTTTTTTCAAAAGTGGACTTATACCACTTTCAAGAAATACAGCTCACATATCTACTATTTTAATATTTTTATTTTATTTATAAAAATGCCCTAGTAACAGACGGAGCTTGCATAGAACTCTACAAAATTAGCTTACATTTAACGTCATCAGGAATTATAAGATTGCCCTCGTAACAAATTCAGCTGCCCTCTTGTTAATAGAATCAAAATTCGACAGCCACACAGTTCAGTAATAGATATCAGATAACATTCCCATTTTCTCCTCCTCCTTTTTTATGCTTTTACATTTTTTATTTTTTTTTTCATATTTGTTGAAGCTGGGTACCATATATTTTTAGGGGTGGCGCTATGTGGTCTCAAAGTTGGGTACCTCGCACCTGCAAATTCTTTTAAAGCTTGCCGTTTCTGAGCTTCAAAACTTAAGCTCAGATACTCCCCAAGTCAAATTTTGGATCAATCGATCTAGCCCTTTACAAATGGCTGATATATTTCCAAAACATTTTCTTACTTAGTTAGTTTTTTCCTTCCACCTGTATTATTTTTATTAAAATGGGCTTGTTTTTAACCGACTTCAAAAAAAGAAGGAGGTTATCTATTCGTCTGAATGTTGCTTTTTTATGTTTGTGCCCGCAGAACTCAGTCATTTCTGAACCGATTTTAAAATTTTTTTCTTTATTAGAAAGGAAATGCTTACAGATTGGTCCCATTTTAAAAGAAGTTCAGAATTTTAAAAATTAAAGGGTGTCCCTGTATTGAATTTCGAGAGGCTACTACCCTTTTTTAAAACCCTATGGATTTTCTATGGGATTCATTTCTGAACTTTGTGCTGGCCAATATAAGTTCTTAGCTTTATTCCCAGCAATCTAGTTCTTTACACGTGATCAGTACTTCAATTTTAAAATCTGGACCAATTCATATCACCATGCCTTTTAATTCTTCTAGCGTAATTTGAATAGTATTCTTAAAACTCATCACCCATTCTTAAAAATAGGCGAATATATATGAACATCTTCTACATTATGAATTTAATAGACGGAAATATGATTCTCAGTTCCTGCTCTAGAGTTTAGAATTTTTTGTTCCAAATCGTCCCTCAAGATATTCCTCTCAAGGTATTCCTCGTAAAATTCAATACTTCCGTACTAATTACGCCAACTTTGATCCGTTCCCAAATATGTGTGCTGAATAAAATAATATGAATAAAATAATATCTATTGATTTTTCAAATGATCCAAATGTTATTAAAAGAATAATTGAAAATGTTCTTAATCTATAAATATAATAAAATAGTAACTCACTTCCGTCTGTCTGTCTGTCTACTTTTCATTGACCTTCGCATCCCGTAAAAACTACTGGATGGATGAGGAGGTACCTAAGTATCCTGGTCCCAATATAGGATACTTTTTCTCCGCAAAAATATCTTAAAAAGTGGAGAAAAAGCAGTGAAAGGGCGCAGTTGAACTAACCGAATATGAATACTTTACTTTTTATAAAGTAAACAAATACATAAACTGATACATAGCATATCTTAAGGCGGAACTAAAAACGCCGGTATTACCACATAGCACTAAATCGCTGGCGAAGTAAAATAATTATAAAGTGGCTATGCTACCTTCAAACTAATTTGCCTAATGAACACCAGAAGCGCTTGCGAAGCTTTAGTATCGCACTAACCATCTGTCTTATCTACTACTATCCCCTTCTAAAGGAAGTAACACAGTTAATGTAGGCATTAATTGCTTGAATGTTACTTCTTTAAAAAAAATACTAAAATATTGAAGGACGCTGTATATATATATATATATATATATATATATATATATATATATATATATATATAATATAATACCGTCGAAGACGGTCGACCCGTTTCCGCAGTTAGTGGTGACATCAAAGTGTACACTTATTTTTATATAGATATAGATATATATATACATATGTATATATTTTTACATAAATATAATATATGTATATATGTATATATTTTTACATATAGATACATTTCTGTATAAATAAAATCACCGTGGTGAAGGGTATAAAAGATTCGGCACGGCCGAATATAGCACTCTAACTTGTTTTTTAATTCTTTGGCGTTGTGTTGTTACGCTTGTCTAAAACTTCCATAATCGATAGAAACTTTGACACAATTATTTGTTAAATAGTCCGAAGAGGCGCAACCAATTTGACATTATTTTAAGTCTATTAGAAATAAAACGCGTTGGTTATCCCTAGAAGTTGTTGTTATTAGAATTTTGAAGATGG